>CM026417.1:17046687-17115227 GCA_014858505.1 Corymbia citriodora subsp. variegata | reverse complement strand
CCCTCTTCCAAAAATAAAAAGAATTGGTATGGTATGGGTGATTTTCTTGTGTAGGAACACCAATCGTTCAAGCTTTTGATCACCATCATTAAGTTCATTTCAAGTGAAATTCGAACTTTATGCTTGAAGCATCAGCTTTTTCTGATATGCACTGAAGTAAGAGAAGACTGATGTTACAGTATGAATTTTGAATGCAATGAATACCTCACAATGCGATGATTCCATGCAAATAGATGTCTGCTCCAAGATTTGTAGGATGATTCCAAGTCATCCTATAGGAATGAGTAATGAACCACTGGCTTTAACAGCATCAACTGCACAGGAGCATATAAAGTTCAATTTGTCCATTTCCTCTGAGCTCTCATCAGCATGAAGTAAGACCTCCTCCAAATCACTGGTTTCATCAAAGTAAACTCACAGCTTAATTTCATAGATGCTGATGTCAAAATCTACCATATTAGAAAAAATGAAGAGCTGGAAGAATCAAATGGCCCTATACTATACAATGATGCATTTGGCCAGAGTATTCACAATCCAGGAGGAGATATACTCAATAAAATAGGTTACCTCAAAGTTGAAGAATCCTCAGGAGCAGCGTAATTACTCCCCTCGTTTGCAGTTTCCAGGATATCCAGAGATGAAAAATCTGAATAAAGCACCTCACATGATCGAAGAGCGTTATACTTAAACTCCAAAGCATGACTTGGAACGAATTCAGAGCTCAAGACAAATCCTATTTTCCATCCAGATATCTTATTGTCCAATTTCAGGCTTCTATTTCCAACCCTTTGATACTTATTGTGCCATTGTAGCATGCCACTTCCGCATAATTGAGTCTTTGAACCTTCTTAACACAATCCTCTATGTCAGCAGCAGTGATACAGCTTTTAGCACCTTTTCACGCTTGAGATCTTGTTTGAAAGGTCCAAAAATATGCTGGTGGTCTCATTACTCGTAGCAAAAAAGATTGTTTATCTGAGCATATGAATGTGAAAGAAGGAATCTGTTTTGGGTCTAAAATAGACTCCTTTAGTCATAACATCTTATAAGAATACAATTTTGAAAAGCGAACCGAAAGGATGCAGAAAGTTATGCTGGTTAAACTCCGAACTGTAAAGCTCTTTTTCATAGCTGAAATGTTGCGAAATTTGAACCTTAATGAGATTCTTTGCATTTCTATTTCAAGAGAAGGTAGCAGAACTGACTGAGGAAGACTAACAAGAACACTTTAGAGAGGGGAAAGTGCTGCATGTGAAACCATTTTCTCGAAACTTAGATGCTGTTCTGTTTTCCAACAGAACTTAGAGGAAGTTAAGAACAAAGTCCTCCAAACTACTAAATGCTACATCTTCCTCGACATAAGTTTCATTTATGCTATATGGAAGGTTTCTTTTGAAAATAAGTTGATGCTTTTCCAAGATCATCTAATGATATTCTCTTTGTGAACTTTTAACGGACAATTGGTTCCCTTTGTTTTTAGGATGTGCACCTCGCCGGCCCCAAATGGGGTCCATTTGCTTCATGATGTCGTGCTTGGCTTGAAGCCATAGGCGTCAATGCTGGCATCGGCACTCAGGTAGATTCCTTATTCTCTTTGCTTCTTGTTCTCTTTCCTGTTGCATTTCTACTTCCAAGTATCTAGCAAAGCTTGGTGCCGTAAATTGATCCAACGAGTGGTTTCAGAAGGCAAAGGCAGGATCACAAACCCTTCAAACCATCATATTATTGTGCTCTGAAACAAATAAAGGTGGCGGCTACCTAGTGCCGAAGTGGACTCTTCACGTCTTCTTATAAGTAGGAATATTTCATTGTTGGAAGTAAGAAGCAGCAAGTCGAATGAGGAAAATTTTTGCAGTTGCAGAAGACAGAACACTCAATTACCTGCCAACATAAAATCAGGAGGCTGAAGAATGCTCATAGGCATTCACTTTCCTCTCTTCTGAAAATCTTTATAACATCCATCCATATGTTTTGATTTTGATTTCCATGCTGAATCTCCTATTTTTATTGAACATGACATGAAAGTAAAGAGAATTTTAGCTTTTACTTCAACCCAGTTCTACATAGAACCGGAAATTGAAACTTTGAAGGCCAATTTCCAGATATTTTACTGGGAAGCAAATCGGTCCCCATGCAACCTGGCTTGGTACCAGGAAGTGAATCAGTCTCTGTGTGAACCAGCTTGGAATTAGTCAAGTGAGGTCAGTTCGATTTGGTTTCAGTGCTCTCCATTCTTCTAACCACGAACTAAAGCTTGAATTCTTAGCCAAAACATCAACAGATACCTCCTTTCCTTCAACTAGCTTTGTTGCATATGCTTCAAACTCATCGAGTTTGTCCCAAAAAAAAGCCAGGTTGTTTGGGTTTCTTTCACTCTTGATTTTGTCCAGCCACTCCTTTGCTTCCTCCACCCTTGCCCAAAAGCAAGTGTCTCGGGTCAAGCTTGCACACTTGGTTCTCCTAGTATTGCCCAATTTCTCGGTAACAACTCTCTCGGTCCACCACTGATCGAAAATTTCGTACCTCCTCTCTCTTCCATTGCATATATAGTGCCCTTTCTTTAGGTGCATTCCCAATCGATAATACTCTGCGATGTCCAGTGGCTCCACAAGGAGCTTATAGAGCTGCGACTCCTCGATTATCCATTCTAAACTTTTGGGAAAGTTGAGTGGGAGCTCGTTCCTATCCAACATGCGTGAGACATCATCCCAAAAGGCCGCAAGCTTGAACCGGTTCATGTTTACCTTGGGCTCTCTCTTTGAGGCCCCTCTTTGCTTGAAAGAATCATAGTATCCTCTTTGCTCATCAGAGTTATCGCAACAAGCTTTATACCACTCTATCTCCGCCCTATAAGGAGTGATTTTGGATAGCCTAATGGCTAAATTGGCAACGTGTAGGTTCTGTGTGCGCCCCATTCGCCTCACCATTGTCAAGCACTCTTTGGCCATTGGTGCAATGGATACCTGCGAAGTAGATGAATCATATAACTTTTAAACATGAGGAATAGCACCCGAGAGTACAAAGCCTAGATCGATCCATTTACAGAATTCTATCACTCAACGACCTAAGGTGCTGTATTTGTACCTGTCGATGAGTCCCTAAGGAGTTCAAAGCCATTGAAAGACTTGCTTCATAGCTTGATTCGGAGAGATCTCCTTCCATGAAACTTCTCTTCAAAGATTGACGAGTCAGTCTCTCAACATACCACCCATACTTAAGGTGCTCCTTAATGATACAATTTGGAGAGCTTGTCCTTAGCATCAACTGCATCATCTTGTTCACCGATACAACGTTGTCAAAACAAATTGCGCCCTCGTTTGAACAAAACAAGTAATTGCCAGACGGCCAAAATGACCTCCCTCCCGAGCCTTCCCTTGCTTGTACTAGGCGCTCCATGTCGGTCACAACGAAGGAAAATAACCAGGCTTTGTCTTCATCAGTTAATTGGCGACTACTGAAATTCATAGAGTTCGGTGACATCATAGACGTGTACCAGAATCTTATGAGGGCCTGCCACTGGGGAGTCAGAACAAGTAATTGGTTAAGAGATAACCTTGGTATTATATCATGTGTCGACACGACGTTGCAGAAGTTGCCACCCCATCTTTCGCGGATGATGGCTCGGGAAAGCGACTCGTTGCCGAGGAACGGAGAACCGAAACTGATGCATAGGACCGAATGGGGTGGGAAGATGGATTTGAGGTAGGAGAGGAGCCAAAGAGCTGTGAGGAAGGCAATTGATCCTCCTATGGAGTGGCCTGTGATCACTATTAACTTGGTGTTTTCCAACAAGCTGTCAATCTGTATGCATATTCAAGATTTCAATGAAATAGTTAAACAATTCCTAAAAAAAATCTCGATTACAATGCTTCAAAAACTTCACTTAAATTCAAGCTTACACGAATAGATCCCATAGAAATTATTGTTCGTGTTACAGTTGCTAGACCTACGGTATTAAGCAAGTTTAAACAACACAAAAATGTTGATCAAATGATGATATGTGTGCAGAACATATTTGCATATAATTTATATGCATGGCGTATGTATTAAGATAATCCACGAACAGTACCATTCATGACCAGAAGACTTCTCATCAATGGTCCAATTTGATTTGGGTGGACCATACTTTATTTTGACTCCAAACCAAAATCATTGGCCTACTGGATATTGAAAATCGGACCCAGAGGCTATTGTGGACCGTTAGACCTGCCCGCGCTTGATCAACGTGGATAGGCCGAAGGACAATATGACAAAGCCTCCCGAATGTTCAGCGAAAATTAAATTATTTAAAAAATATTTTTAAATCATTTATTTTTTGATAAACAAATGAAGCCTAAGCAATCAATTCTCTTCTTAAGCTTGCCCAGCCCACTCGGATAGTCTAAGCCTTAAATAATTTAAGCAATAAATACATTGGAAGTCTTAAAACTTATTAAATTAGTGTAATTAAATCCTTTTATAGTTATGTCCTTTGGCTAATCAAAATTGCTGATTTGTTTTTTTAATTATGTTCTCTACCCTACATGATAATGACGTGGCTAAAATGACGTCATTTTGGTTCAAATATATTTTTAATACAACACTTTTATTTAAGTTATGTTAAAAATAAGCAAACTTAAAATTTGTATAAACAAATCAGATTTTAATCAAAATGACGTCGTTTTAGCTTTGTGTTTCAAGTTTTAGCTACATCATCACCACATGAGAGAGAGAGAGAGAGAGAGAGAGAGAGAGAGAGAGAGAGAGAGAGAGAGAGAGAGAGAGAGAGAGAGAGAGAGAGAGCAATAAAAAGAATCCACATGGGCATTTTTTGTGGTCAAGTTAGACAAAATTAACGGAATTACTTGATTACACCAATTTGACAAGCTACATGAATTAATTGCACTTTTTAAAAATTTTAAAACTCAATTGCACTTTCACGACAAATTTTAGAGCTTCCAGTGCACTTCCCATAATTTAATGTTTTAATCATTGGCGAGCCAGGACAAGAATTTTTAGGCTTGGGACTAGGCCCAGTCCGTCCAAGTCCTCCCATAAATTAGGGTATATTGCCTATTTGTATTAGCATTTATGCAATCTTGTGAAATCATTTTAAGGTATGTTTGTTTGAGTGAAAGAATTTTCTGTGAATTAATTTTTAGACTTTCATGTGTTTAATTTGCTCATATAACATTTTGCATTTTGTCAATCTGTGGAAAATATGGCTGGAAGAAAGCTAAGAGTGGACTACCCACGAAAACTTCTCGAGTGAACTTGGCATTTGATGGATCAACAACAATAAATAAGATAGTAGCCACTAAAATCAAGCATAAATTATTGGTAAACCAAAAATATGATTTCTGAAATCAAATTGAATTGTTGAATCGGATGGGTCTTACGTGTAACTAGAGTGAGAGGACCCCGTTGTCCCTACGAAGCCTCAAAACAGGGCCCGAGTGAGGTGCGTGCGGGGTAGAACTAAACACCTGTCTAAGACTCTCCAAACACTAATGAACCCATTAAGTAAAGTCGCCTAATTGCATTTCGTGGACCTATGAAGATGAACGAATCATCATGAAAACAATTTGACACCTTGTATGCCTCCAATATAATCTAGTAATTAAACCCATAGCACGAATAATTGAAAAATCAAATCATGACTGAGGTGACAACATGTAGATTGGAATCTATCCCCTATTTTAAACACATAACAGGATTTTGTACAAAAAGTTTTACTATTGCATAGGCAATGAGACGTTTTATTAGTAAAAATCAATGAATTTCGGATAAACGGTGTGTTGACGTAGAGAATTACAAATAGATACTTGTATAAGTTTTTACACGTTAGTTACGAATTAATGACTTCTTAGGCTTCTTATGTGTGACAAGTCTTCTATGCTACATTCTACTTAGGAGAGAATTACAAAAAAAAATGTTAAACTTATTGAGATTGTGTCAATTCAATTTCAAATCTTTTTTTTTTTTTGGAAATTGAGTTCTAAATATTTTGCATTTGTGTAAATTCAATCTATCCGACTAATTTTGATTGGTGCTGACTTAGACACTAGCCATCCTAAACAGCTACTTATTGTGGTTGGTGCTAACATGGATAATTTTTAATAATATATAATTTTTATTATTTTATTTTGTTTTTTTTTCTTCATTTCCTTTCTTCCTCCAGCTAGTCGTGGGACCTCAGTTGGCCGAATGAATAGAATTGGCACAAATACAAAAAGTTTCAACTGACAAAAAATAATAATTTAAGACTGAATTGGTACAATTGTAATAAATTTATAATTTTTTTATGATTTCCCATTCTAATTGGATTTCAATTTTGCTTTATTGGTGAAACCCACGTGCATTAATCATGTCAGGCCTAAGAAAATGTAAGAGACTTGTGCAAGACTGCAAGCTGCATCTTCTAATCATAAAAATTCAACAGAATGTAATGAACATTTAGATTAATGAAAGTAAAGGCATACAGGTTCTCTAGCAGACAATCAGAGGCACGAAGATTCGAAAATGTCAGGCAAAGCCTTATTACAAATGCACAGAACTTAAATCTATGAAACAGAAAATTCCTCCACTCAACCAACCTCATTGGTCCTTGAGATTAACCGAGAGAATGTTACAATTCAATTTCCCGGAAAACTTTTTTAGTTTGCAGAAAAGCACACGTTCAAAAGCATATTCCAAATGATTACATGGATGATAATGAATTAGTTTATTATAGAGACACATATATTCCTGAAAAATAAACTCTCCATTTAGAAAGAAAGACAATTCGGAAATAAATCAAAACACTTTTTGCTGTCTTGACTCTCATGTCTCAAGAAAAGTGTAAACTCGCGCACGATAACTATTCTATTTCTGTTCCAAGTATATTTTTCTGTTTTATACTTATTTTTTAAATAGAAATTCATTTGTTAATGCAAATTTTTTTTTTATCTCCAGAACAATTTTTAAGCTTAGAAATAGGTTTGAAACAAAAATAAGAAGTGAAAACATTCTACTTTTTTTTTTTGGAACAAAAATGAGAAATAAAAATTTTCTCATCGTTTGTCCTCGTTATTAGTTGACTGCCTATTTGCCACCATCTGCCATTGCCGCCCACTATTCGCTGTAGGTCGCCGGCTATTGCCCCTCGCCATTTGCCATTGCCCGTTAAGAAATTTTTTTGTGTCGTTTATTAAATGAATTTTTATTTTGGAAATATAAATTTTGTATCATTATCAAATACATATTTTTGCTCAGAAACTCATCCATGAATAGAAATTAAAAATTTATTTCTATTTTAGAAATAAATTTTTAGTCAGTACAGTTATGATCCGCGTTGTGAAAGTGCAACGCTTAAAAGTTGCAGACAAAAAATTAGATAAGAAAATCCCCGTATGGAATCGTGTACTATCTTGTACTTTTCCCAGCTTAAGAAATTTTTTAGTGCGCTCGAATTGATTTATGACTCTGACCAGGATCACCGTTGTTGGCAGTAACCAGGGAGTGCGCTAGGAGAACGGCACGCTGCTTCGCAAAAGTAACGGGCAATTTGGGCGAGTCATTTTGTTTTGTGTATAATGGACAACCGGACCATAGAGCCGGTTTTAGAAGATCATATGTTCTGCACCTATGTAGTATCTAAAGAAACAGATCCGATGATATTCGAGAAAAAGAAATTTATGGAGTTACTGAGAGACAAGTATTTCGCCGGAGATGTAGTTTCCGGTGAGTATGAGGATTTTGAGGTGGCGGAGGCAGGTGGGGAAAGCAGGGAGGTCACCGGATAAGGCATTGAGGTTTCATTAGAGAAGGTTGAGGTCGACGAGGAGGGAGAGGTCGGGGACATTGCTGGATATGGAGTTATCCTTGAGGTTGAGGATGCAAAGCTGGACGAGCCGGTTCGGGGGCTTTCCGTCCAACGTGCTGGTCAAGGTCAAGGACTCAAGGATGAGCTTGCAGGCCGGCCCTTCATGGAGAGGGCCTTCATTTTTGATGTGGAGAGAGAAGAAGACCCACCAATTTGGGTTATTTTCAGAGAAGCTTAAGTTTGTGCTTTCTTCTTCTCTTTTTGGACAGGATTTGCCAAACAAGAAGACGGGAAAAGCGAATGAGTTGATGGGAGGAGGGGTAATAAAGTAAGGGGCCAATTCCCTAAAAAACCCCAAATTTTAGATGTAATTTTAATTTTGCTCCAAATTTTTATTTATTTTAGAAAAAACCTCAAATTTTAGGTTTAGTCTTAAATTTGTCCCAAATTTTTTTTTTATCTTAGAAAAAAAATCCCAAACTTTAAGTCTAATCCCAAATTTACCTCAAATTTTTTATTGAAAAGAAAATCATTAATTTTTACTCTAGTCTTAAATATGCCATCATTAGTCCTCTGTTCAAAAGTCGTGATTAGTTGGTAATTTTTTTTTTGACAAAACAAAATTCGAGGTAAATTTGGGATTGAACCAAAAGTTTAAGATTTTATCTACAATAAAAAATTTCTGATAAATTTGGGACTGGATTTAAGATTTGCGAATTTGTTTAAGACAAAAAAAATTGGGACGGAAATAGGACTAGATCTGAAATTTGGAAATTTTAGGGAATTGGGCCTCGCAGGGCGTCTACTCACGTTGGCAAAGCACCCGTTTGAAAAAATAGATGGGGTAGGCCAGGCCCTCCTCGTCAATGTCCCCTTCACTCTCCGGTCGCCACGTGTCCCGCCCATGGGTGCTTTCTTCATCTCTGTAGAGGGAGATCAACGGAGAGGGACTGAGAGAGAGGGGACCAGCCTCGGTCGGTCGGTCGGTCGGTTTCTGATGCCACGATTTTCCTGATACTATGATATTCCAAGGAGACGAGAAGTTATCTGGTTTCCTTGGGGGATACATCAGGTGCAGGTGCCGATGCCGTCAACTTCTCATTTCCCAATTAAATATGATATCTTGATGTTGTGTTACTAAAATTTGATTAATCTTTTAATTCGCTTTTTTGCAAAAATTATTAGCGATAAGAGTCGTTATCACTACTCATTAGGCAATAAAAGATGCTAACCTTGGTCTGGAAATCCGGGCGCGAATGAAGACGGAGGAAGAGGTGAAGCGTTCCGGAGTGGACCATGACCGGCTCTTCACCTTCGTAACGGCGTTTCAGCGGCGCGAACAGCTCATGGCCTGCCGCATCCAGCGGCGCCAGCATGCTGCAGTTCGGATCCCAAACGGGCACTGGCAGCTCTTGGACACCCGAGAATGCCACGTACCCCACGCCCCCAACTTGCTCTGAGGCGAAGCCACCGCACCCGATCGCGTTCGCGGTGCTGCACAGCCTCCACGCCTCCTTCAGCAGCGGCGTCGAAGCCAGGAAAGTCCCCACCATCTCGCTCGTCTCGAACCTTTCCGAAACAACAGAAAGTTCAAAAAAGAAGAAGAAGAAGAAGAAAGAAAACGAAGCAAAAATTTCAGGAGGAGATGGGAGGAGGCGGTTACGGTGAAGCTTCGGCGTCCATGGTTTCCTCTTTTGCTCGTCGGATGGGAACCGAAATGAATATAGAGGCCCCGCAATTATCGTTCGACTCAGTACGGTTTGAAAGCAGTGGCGACCGCCTTCATATACATGGCAGGAAGAGGACCCGGAAACGTGGGACGAAAGAGAGAGATGACGGAGGACGTGACGGAGACCGCTGCGTTCGCGCGGGGGCTCTCTCCGTGGAGAACAACGTCGTCTGCCTTGCCGCGGTCTTTTTCCTCTTTTTCTTTTTTATTTATTTTTAAACATGATTAAGGACGCAATTATTTGTCCGAAAAACGTGTTTCTACGCATTTGTCTGTGAGTTGGGGGACGTTTTCGGTACAGGAGACAAGCTAGCTTGGTTGCCAAATTACATTTCTGCAAATCCTGTGTTTGAGATCCCTCTTCTTTTGCCAAATTACATTTCGGGGACGTCCCCCGAGAGTTGCTTTTACTCGTACCTATCTTTGGCCATTATTGTATCTCTATCTAGCGCTCTATCTCCCTCAATTTTTTGGTACGTCTATCTTAGAAAATATTTTTTTTAATGAGAAATGGTAGTCGTAGGGAAATTGATTTTATACAATTGGCGTACCAACTAAAGGCGTTTGATAACGTTTCTATTTAGAAAAAGGTTTTCTAATTTTATTTCATAGATGAGTTTTAAAGTAGAAGAACGTGTTTGGTAGCTACATAAAATTTTTATTACCCAAATAGAAAATGAACAGAAATGCTTTTGGAACGACCCTAAAAATTTCTATTCCTAGCCTTTTTTTCATTTAATTATAAAAATATTAGTGGAGACTAAACAATTCATATTTAAATAAAACTAGACTTTTGTATGGATTTAATTGATCAAGATATTTTAAGATAGCCTTAGAAAATTCAATATAACGGTTAGTCAAAGATGGATTGCTCAAATGATAGTAGAGAGTCCCATTGATTTATAACTCACAATGTGATAAGGTTGGCAGTAAATCTTTGAACATACAATAAACATGTGTATAGACCTTTTGAGGGTTTTTAGCTGCATGACGAAGAGTAAATGTTGCTTGATAGAAGGGGCAATGACGGAATAATGGAGGATGGAGGCAATCTTTGGTGTGCTAATTTGCACAAAATCATCAAACCTTCAAGCAAAAGATATTGGAAATTCAAGAAGCACAAGTTCATTCGACTACTATAAACACAAGACAAATGGTAATGCAAAAGGCTTGTTTAGAGCCATCTAATTTTCTATTAAAAGAGAAACAAAAATGATCTTAAAGGATGTCTGATGGAGTTGTGGAGTCTAACAGAGAAAGGCACTTCTTAGTAGGTCGCCCATCTTGAAATGTTAAAGCAGACGATAGAATTTTTTTTATTACTGCTAATGGCATATATGTAATTTTGTATGCCCTAGACTCCTACTTTAAATATGGTAATTTCTTTTATAGCTATAACCTTTAGCTTGTAATGTTGATACTGATAGTAAAGAGATTGCTTAGTACGACACCGTGGTTTTTCCTTTCATGATTTTGGAAAGGTTTTCCACATAAAAAGTTCTTGCTTGCCTTTTTTTTTCTTCTGTACTATATTTTTTTTGTATATTTGCATCCCTAACAACTGGTATCAAAACCTAGTTTTTGCAAAATAGTGGGAGCGAATATGGACAAAGGAAATGTGAAGATCAATTGGTTCAATGGCAAGGACTTTGGTTTCTAGAAGATGCAGATCATGGATATGTTGTATTAGAATAACTTGCATCAGCCTTTGTCTGGAGAAAAACCAGAATCTATGAAGCAAGCAAAGTGGCAATTGTTAGATTGACAAGTTCTAGGTTTGATTCATTTCATATTGGCGCGTAATGTTGCTTTCAACATTGCCAATGAGGCAATAATGGTGGATTTGATGGTGGCGTTGTCCGACATGTACGAGAAGCCTTCTGCATCAAACAAGATATATTTGATGCGTTGTCTTTTCAATTTGAAGATGGATGAGGGTGTTTTTTGTGACTAATCACATTAACGAATTTAACGTGATTACGACTCAATTGAGTTCGGTGGATATCAAATTTGATGACGAGGTAAATGTTTTAATTTTATCATCTTCTCTACTTGAAAGTTGGAGTGCAACTGTGATTGCAATGAGCAGTTTGTCTGGTAAGAAAAAGTTGAAGTTTCAAGCAATTTGAGATTTAATTTTTAGCGAAGATATTTGTAGAAGAGAATTGGGTGAATTTTTAGGTGCTACCTTAAATATTGAAGGCAGAGGGAGAAGCAATCAATGGGGGCGAAACCAGTACCATGGTAGATCAAAGTCTAGAGGGAGAAGCAAATCGAGACCTCGCGGTGAAATAATTTGCTGGAATTGCGAAAAGAATGGACATCTGAAACGAGATTGTAGAGTTCCAAAGAAGAAAATTCAATATCAAGACCAAAATCAAGAGGAAGAGAAATCTGTGAACATAACTTTTGAAGAGACACAAAATAATGATGCCTTAATTTTGAGCATTGATAGTCCAATTGAGTCATGGATTCTTAACTCAGGTGCGTCGTTTCACTCTACTCTTATTCAAAGAATAAATATACAATTTTGTTACTAGAAAATTTGGAAAGGTTTATCTTGCAAATGATGAACCTTTGGATATTATGGAAAATGGTGATGTTTATATAAAATCTACTAATGGGTATCAATGGAAGTCACATTATGTTAGATATGTTATAGGACTTAAGAGAAATCTAATCTCTATAAGTCAGTTAGACAACATAGGATACATGACTATTTTTGGGGACAGCTCTTGGAAAATTGTTAAAGGTGCTCTGGTTGCAACACGTGGAACAAAGTTAGGAATGCTTTACGTGACTGAAATTAGTAAAGAAACTACAGCAATTGTTGAATCGGAAACTGATTCTAAATCATGGCACCATAGGCTTGGACACATGAGCGAAAAGAGGATGAAGATATTAGCATCTAAGGGAAAATTGCCTAATTTGAAGTCCATAGATATAGGTCTATGTGAAGATTGTATTATGGGTAAGCATAAACGTGTTAGTTTTTCAAAGATTGGAAAAGAACCAAAGAAAGGAAAATTAGAGTTGTTGCATACATATGTGTGGGGGCCGGTTCTTGTGCATTCTCTTAGAGGCTTGTGCTATAATGTCATGTTTATTGATGACTCCACTAGAAATGTATGAGTTTATTTCTATTAAAAATAAATTTGACGTGTTTACTACTTTCAAAAGATGGAAAGATGAAGCGGAGAAGGAGACTGCTCTAAGAATTAAATGTCTAAAGTTTGATAATGGCGGTGAATATGATAGTAAGGAATTCAAGCAATTTTGTGCAGAGAACAGAATCAGAATGACAATAACTATTCCTAATAGACTGTAGCAAAATGGAGTTGTTGAGAGGATGAACAGAACTTTGAAGAGCGTGCAAGAAGTATGAGGTTGCATGCAGGATTACCCAAGACGTTTAGAGCAAATGCAATTAATACGGCAGCATATCTAATTAACAGAGGACCTTCGGTTCCACTTGATTTTAAGTTACCATAAGAAGAATGTAGTGGAAAGAAGGTAAGTCTCTTGCATCTGAAAGTTTTTGGTTGTATTTCCTATGTCCACGTAGATTTTGAAAATAAAGATAAACTTGATGCAAAAGCTAAAAAAATATTTTTTCATTGGATATGGTTTTGTGGCTGTCGGTTCTAGGATGAACAAAATAGAAAAATAATAAGAACTGCTGGTGTCACGTTCAATCAGAACATGTTGTACAAGGACAAATCCATGGTAGAATCTAGTGTGAAGAAAAATTTGGTGGAGAATACAGAGATTGAATTGGAATAGATTTCTAAGAATGTTCTAGTTAAAATTCCTAAAACTATTGCTGAACAAGAATCACGTACATCTGAACCCACTTTGAGAAGATCTAGTACGACACCTAAACCTATACAAAGATATTCTCTGTCATTGCATTATTTGCTTTTAACTAACCCTGGCGAACCAGAAAATTTTTCGGAAGCAGTGCAGGTTCAAGCTTCTGTTAAGTGAGAGTTAGCAATGTAGGATAAGTTGAATTCACTTGAGAAAAATAAAACTTGGGTGTTAACTCAATTACCAAATGGGAAGAAGGTATTGCAGAACAAGTGGGTGTATCAAGTCAAAGAAGAACCTCATGGTAACAAGAGGTACAAAGCAAGGCTAGTAGTGAAAGGGTTTCAACAAAAGGAATGAATTGATTATACAGAAATTTTTTCTCCAGTTGTGAAATTGACTACTATTAGATTAGTGTTGAGTATTGTTGCTGCAAAGAATTTACATTTGGAGCAGTTATTTCTTAAGACTGCATTCCTCCATGGTAACTTGGAGGAGGATATTTACGTGGTACAACCAGAAGGTTTGAGATTCTTGGAAAAGAAAATTATGTCTGCAAATTTAAGAAAAGTCTGTATAGCTTGAAACAGGCTTCTCGACAATGGTGCAAAAAATTTGGCACATTTATTGTGGTAACGAGTTCACTTAAAGTGACATAGATTACTATTGCTATTTTAAGAAATTTAATGATTGTTATATTATTTTGCTATTGTATGTGAATGATATGCTCATTGCAGGATCTAGTATGAGAGAGCCCAACATACTAAAGCAACAATTGTCAAAAGAGCTTGAAATGAAGGACTTGGGCACAGTGAATCAGATTCTTGATATGCTAAAGGAATTTTAAAGTTATCTTAAGAAAAGTACATTGAAAAAGTGTTGGACAAATTCAGACTTCAGAATGCAAAGCCCAGAAGTACTCCTTTAGGAAGTCACTTTAAGCTCTTAAAGGAGCAGTCACCAAAGACAAATAAAGAGTAGGAGTATATGGCTAAGGTGCCTTATGCGTCAACTATTGGCAGTTTAATATACGCAATAGTGTGTACTAGACCAGACATAGCTCTTGCAGTGGGAGTTGTGAGTAGACACATGAAAAATCTAGGAATAAAACATTGGGAAGCTGTAAAGTAGTTTTTAAGATAGTTGAGACGCACTTTAGGTATGTCATTATATTTTATGAAAAATAGTGTAACTTTACAAGCCTTTGTTGATGCAGATCTTAGTGGTGACTTGGATAATAGGAAGAGAACATTAGGTTATGTTTTTACCTTATGTGACACTGCGATCAGTTGGATGTCTAGACTTCGGATTTGTATATCTCTCTTAACCATTGAAGCAAAATATGTGGCTATATCTAAAGCTGGTAAGGAGATCATTTGGTTGAAAATTTTTCTGAAGAAAATAGATAAGAAGCAAGATAACAATATTCTTTTTAGTGATAGTTAAAGTGCTATTTGTCTTGCAAAGAATCCGGTATTTCACTTAATGACAAAATACATTGAGTTAAAATATCATCAAATTCGTCAATTGATAGATAACAAGATATTGTTATTAAAGAAGATTATTGGTGCAGAAAATCCAATAGATATGTTAACAACGGTTGTCACCACTGAGAAACTAAAGTTATGCATTGCCTCAGTTGGCCTCCATGGTAAGTGATGAGGGGCGTCGTCGCACTAGGACAATTTGGATTAAAAAGATGAAGACTATAAAAGATTATTGCTATTTTTTGAAGATTAGTCTTCAAATGGGAGATTGATGGAGTTGTGGAGTCTGATAGAGGAAAATATTATTGTGGGTAGGTACTTCCCAGTATGTCACCCATCCTGAAGAGAAAAATATTATTGTGTGTTGGCACTTCCCAGTAGGTCATCCATCTTGGGATGTTAAAGTAGATGATATAATTTTTTATTACTACTAATGATATATATGTAATTTCCATTTCAATTATGTATGCCCTAGACTCGTGCTACAAATAAGGCAATTTCTTTTATAGTTGTAATGCTGAAGCTTGTGACCTTGAGCTCGTAATGTTAATACTGATAGTGAAGAGATTGCATAGTGCGGCACCGTGATTTTTCCCTTTTTGATTTTGGAAGGGTTTTCCACGTAAAAAGTTCTTGCTTGCCTTTTTTTTTTTTTGTACTATTTTTTTTCATATATTTGCATCCAACAATGTCTCCAATAGAATCTTAAGGGAAGAAGACTAGAGTCGCCAACTTTTGTGAATTAGTATTGTCTCTAAAAGAAAACGGCATTCAAAAATCCATATAGTAAAGACCAATGCTATAGTATAAAATTTATATGCAAAACAATATAATACCTCACCATGTGATGAATCCAGGCAAAGACGCATTTGCTCCAAGAGTTGCAAGATGATTCCAAGTTGTCCTATAGGAATGACTACTCAACCAATGGCTTTAACACCAAAAATGGGAATTCGTTGCAAGATGCTTTAGGTATTTGTATCATAATATGCAAATTTAGGGTTGTTAGTGACACCAAAATTTTTTGGGTGTTTGTGTCATCATGGACATAATTTGAAGCTTTTTTTTTTTTATGGTATTAACCCTTTTTTTTTAACACTATCCAAAGTATCAAATGTTGGCATAGGTGATTAGAACATTAAATGATGCACGTTGTTTTAAGGAAAAAGCTACAAAAAAAAAAACTTCAAGTTATGCTTATAGTGACACATTTATCATGAATTTTTTTACATCAAAATTCTCAAATTATGCATGCTATGACAGATTTACCTTAAAATTTTTCTTGTAATATAATAAACCCAAATTTGTACTTATGTAATATATTTACTCTCCATCAAGCTTTCGTTAGATGATTTTTTAGCCAAAATAATATTATTTTTATTTTACTCAAGTTACGTGCATATCGTATCAATATTATTTGCTTTCTAGGTATGTGAAGATAGATAATTTATTTGAAAGAAAAGGTCGCAATATATCTGATTTTGACTTGAGGGACGTTTTCAAAATACGGAAGACGAGCTGACATGGTTGCCAAATCACATTTCTGCAACTCCAGTATTGAAATCCCTCTCTCTTGAAGCACTATGCTCAGGAGAGTGGCTTTTGCTTGTTACCTTTCTCTGGCCGCTCTTGCAGCTTGCAGCTCTCTCTCCCCCTCTCTTCGAAGAGGGACCATAGTTTTTAAAAAAAAAAAAGTTTACAACGAGCAAAGCTAGTCATAGTAAAATTGATTTCGCAAATTAACGTAGTAACCGATTTGTTAAATGATTATCGGCATAAAATAGTACTTGTTTATCTAAATGTCAACTTCCAATTTGTTAGTCTCTTAAGCATGGGAAAACATTATTTTAAAAGTTTCTAAACCTATTATACTTTGACCAATTCGGTCTTAAACACTTCAATTTTGCTAATTGAATTATAAATATTTTGATGATTTGCCAATTGAATTTATCTGATCAATTTTGTTTGGAAATTATTAATGTGGATGCCAGAAGTCCTATATGACGTTGTCGACGTTGACATGACATTTATATAAACAGTAATGTTTTATTATTTTCGTTTGTGAACTTTTAAGTTCATTTACACTAATATGCTGTTTATATAAAATAATATACATGATATGATACGAATATATCCGACTTTATTACTGCGATCATTAAATAGTGAATAGAATATAATAAAATCCTTGGATTTCATATCTTATTTTATTCAATTCTATCTTGATTAAAAATTCAAACAATCAAACATGACCTAAAGGCTGAGGATTGAATTAGCCAAAATATAATAGGTTTAGGACTTTTAAGACAATATTCCCGTTAAGCATGCAGTGCTTCGTTTATTTAGTTGAGATCAATCGACTCTGCTCAAATACATTCTTCCAATTATTGTATAAATTTAATTTTTGATTGAGTGATTTTAACCTATTATAAAATTTTGGACCTCGAAACTGTTAAAATAAATTCCTATCAATTTTGACCATATCTTACAAGCTAATTTGACCCACAGAAAGCTCGTCATCCCTTTCCAAAAGATTAAAATTTTCAAATCACATCGCCCCCGTGTGGTGCAAGTTCCAGGCGATTGATTAGCTAAAAGAAGATTCACCACGTGTAAGTCGGAAATGCGGGGCAGCCACAGACGAAATAGTTGACGATTCGACAGTGCTAGTCTATGAAGGACTTTGGGATAGGCATGGAGGACAATCGTTGCTTTCAGATTGTCATTGGATTCCTTAGCCCTCGATGCAATATTGTGAAAACCAAACCCATTCGATTTCGTGTGAGAAGCACCCCAATCCTGGTTAAGTCAAAGCCTAGCCACACTCATCCGACATAGGAAGTGGCCAGTTCTTTGTACGGGGCAATTGCACCGAGATTGGTGCAATAGTTAGTCACAAGAGAACCACTAGCTAGAATGAGTGGGAAAAATGATACGAATAATCCATAAATTTAGATAAAAGTGTAATATGATTAATGAATTTTTAATTCAATCAGTATAGTCATTGAATTGTAGCTCAATATACAATACGGTTATTGAACTTTTAATTTGTTTAATGTCATCTTTAAACTTTTGATACATATTTGATTTAACTCTTGAACAATATGAAAATATTTAATACTGTTTTTGAACTAAAATTAATGAAAAGATAATATTGAATGTTTTTATATAATTCGAGGACTAAGTTGAATATATACCAAACGTCTAGGGATCACATTGAAAAAAGTTAAAAATTCAAGGACCGTATTGCATATTGGGTTATAATTAAGAGACTACATAGAACATTGGGCTTGAGAATAAATCCCAAACCCTTCTCTTCGTCTCATTTTTAGATATTTGTAGTTTGTAGGTTTGAATTCTCATGCACCAACACTAGTATTAATATTAAATCTTCAGAAATTTCGCAAGAATATATCTCCATATTAAAGATGCGAATGGGAACCATTCTGTTTAAAAATTAATTTATGGCAAGATTCCCTGGACAAGTTTCTTTGCGAAAATATGCATTTGATAATAACACAAAATTTATGTTCTTAGAATAGAAATTTATTTGATAATAACATAAAATATCTCTCTCTTGAGCAGTGGTGGCAGACGGTGATGGTGAATGGAGGACAACAACCGGTGACGGTGGATGGTGACCTTCAACGACAGATGACAATCGGCTGCTGGCGGGCAAAGGTGAGTGGGCGGTTGGCTAGTAGCAAGGTTGAGCGATGAAAAAAGTAGAAAATTTTTACTTTTTATATATGTTCCAAAACTAATTTTGGATTAAATATTTATTCCACAAAAAGAAAAATAAAATTGCGTTATTAAATGGATTTTTATTCTAAACCTATTCTTGAAAATAGAAAAATAATTCTAGTTAAAAATAAGATGGTTATTACGTGTATCATTACTTTTGATTTATGTTCCAAATCTATTTTTGGAGTAAAAATTTGTTTCGGAAATAAATAAATAAAAATTGCGTTATCAAATGGATTTTTGCTCCAAATCTATTTTTAGGAATGAAAAAATTGAAAAATAGAAAAACGGAATGGTTATCATGTGCACTTTTAAAATCTTGTGAAATTATTTTAACATCCTAAAATTAAAAGAGTACTTTTTATTTCTGTGAAGTCGAATAATTAACAGTTTTTTTTTACTAAATCTCATGACTCATGTCTTAACTAATTAATAGGTTTGGAAGAGAAATAGCGATCCCTATCTTTCCTCTAACACTGAGGACACTTACCTGACAACATATGTTGCGGAAAATACACTCCAGCAGCAGCAGATAGTTCTGCTTCAGCGTTGACTGGTCTGCCAACATTGATGACCCCCGAAGGGAGGGAACTCCTGCGGGTGAAACACGATCAAGGACGCGATAATATGTCCGAAAGAAAGAATTTGCTAGGCCTTTGACCGTGACTCGGGGGCCGTTTTTGATACAGGACCCGAGCTGCCACGGTGGCCAAGTTTTACTGCAACTCCGGCTTGGGAAAATCCCTTTTCTTTTGAAGCACTATGGTACAAGAGAGTTTGCTTTCGCTTGTATTGTGTCTCTGGCCGCTCTTGGAACTCTATCTAAGCGCCGGTCTCTCAGTCTCTTTTTTATGCGCGGTTCGTAGAAAATAAATCCCAACCCCTACTCTACGTCTCTTTTTTAGATGTCGGCAGTGTCTAGGTTTGAATTTTCATGCACTGACACGTATTTATATTATATCTTCAAAAATTTTGCAGCAACTCATCTCCTTAGGCGCAAACGAGAATCGTTCTATTCCAAAAATTAATTTTTGACCAAATTTCCTTAGGCGGTGGGTGGACAGCCGGTTAGTAACGAGGATGAGCAAAAAAGAGGGTGGTGGATGGCGAATAGAGGACAGTGGCAGGCGGAGGGTGGGCAGTCAAATAGTAACGAGGATGAATAATGAAAAGAGTTTTTATTTTTCTCACAATTCTCGCTTTTGTGCTAGAGACATAAAAGTAGAAAGTTTTTAATTCTAATTTTTATTCCAAATCTATTTTTGAAATAAAAATTTATTCTAAAAATAGAAAAATGAGATTATATTATCAAATGGATTTTTGTTTCAAACCTGTTTTTGGGAATAGACAAATGGAAAAATAGAGAAACGGAATGGTTATTATGCGCACTTTTAGAATTTTATGAAACCGTTTCAACCTCCTAAAACTAAAATAGTACTTTTTATTCCGATGAAGTCAAATAATTAACTGTTTTCTTTTCTTTTGCCTTAATCTCATGACTCCTGTCTTAACTAATCAATGAAGTTACTAGGATATTTTATAGACTCTAAAATTCACCTAATATTGATTTAGTCGTCAATAGAAAGAAATGCCTAGACAAGTATGCCCAAGCAATTAGAGGAAATTCTATGCTAGTCCCTTGCAATTCTGCCCTCTATTTTCCACAGCTAGGTAAGATGTCGCAAATATTTGGATCTCCCTCTCAATGACACACGTTATGTTCAGTTATGACAATCTTTCTCTTTCCATAAATAGTTGTATAGTTTCTTCGCATTATGTATTCTTATCAATAATTCACTTCATCATTATGTAATAATTCAAAAACTTCAAAATTATGAGTTGAAAGTAATTTAATTATTACACATTCAACAAATAAAAAAGTAGAACACTCTTTAGTACCAAATCCATAAGCGAATATGATGTGCAACTATTGCTTATCAACTATATATCTATAGACCACGATGTCCTGCCCATTCGATATCATAGTTGTCTCAAAGAGTTGTGACTTTAAATGACTCGGGAAGAAATTCATTCACTTAAACAAGTGGGATGATTAATTCGAGTTCTATTACATACTCTATAGATCATGTGGATCGGTAATGTTGAAGCAGTTCATTATGCGTGTCCACGTGATCAATAGTCTTGGTGGACCCACATGCTATGCGAATACCATTTCAATAAGCAAAATCATCGTAAATAGCCATTGCACTACCATGTGAGGCTACAGTAACACGATGAAGACGTCAGAGGTGAGCAGGAGAAGAAAGGACGTTGATACGACGAAGCTTCGGCGTCCATGATTTCCACTTTTGCTCGTTAAAGTGAAGCGAAATTCTTTATCTCTGGGTCAAGTCGGGTGAGTGGGGGCTTCCTTCCTGTAGATCGACGTTATATGCCATGCGCTGTCCTTTTCCTTCTTCTTTTTTTTCAACATGATTAAGGACGCGATAATTTGTCTGGAGAAAACATTTTGCTACGCATGTGACTGTGACTCGGGGGACGTTTTCGATACGGGGGACGAGCTGGCAGGTTCCCAAATTACATTTCTGCAACTCCAGCTTTCGAAAGTCCATTTTCCATTGAAGCACTATGGTCAAGAGAGCCGCTTTTGCTTGTACCTTTCTCTGGCCGCCCGCCACAAAATATTGGGTGCAGCTGTGGTAGCCACCTCAGCATGACTTCGCGCTTGGCTTGAAGCCATAGGCGTCACTGCTGACATCGCCACCTCAGCATGATGTCACGCGATGCGTGGTTCCTTATTCTGTTTGCTTCTTGCTCTGTTTCCTGTTGCACTTCTTCATATTATCGTGCACTGGCACAAATAAAGATGGCGGCTACCTTGCGCCGAAGTGGACACTTCCCGACTTCTTAATAGGTAGAAATATTTCACTGGTGGAAGTAAGAAGCAGCAAGTTGAATGAGGAAAAATTTTGGGCTGCAGAAGACGGAACACTCATTTACCACCCAACATAAAATCAGGAGGTCCGCTTTTTGTTGTTAAGCCACATCTCATATTATCACGAAACTCCATTCCACTACCTTTCCCCAATATTGAAGCAAGTAATGAAGTATGTCTAAATTTGTACAAAGAGCTGGATTTCAAGAATGCTCATATGCATTTACTTTACTCTCCTCTGAAAATCTTCATCACATCTATCCGTTTGAGTTGCTTTTGATTTCCATGCTTTGTTTAGAAAGCCACAATGGAAAAATCTGAGGATGAGAAGCTAAAACTCCAAATGTTATTGAATATGACGTGAAAGAAGGTTCTGTTCTACCTGGAACCGGAGAACGAACCTTTCAAGACCAGCTTCCAAGTATTTTACTAGGAAGTGAATTGTTCCCCATGGGAATCAGCTTGAAGGAATCGGGTAAGGCCTATCCAATTTAATTTCAATGCTCTCCATTCTTCCAACCACAGACTAAAGCTCGAATTCTTAGCCAAAACATCAGCAGAAACCTCTTTTCTTGCAATCAGCTTCATTGCATATGCTCCAAACTCATTGAGTCTATACTGAAGAAAAGTCAGGTTCTTTGGGTCACTCTCACTCCTGATGTTGTCCAGCCACTCCTTTGCTTCCTCGACCCTTGCCCAGAAGCATGTCTCTTGGGTCAAGCTTGCGTACTTGGTCCTCCTATTGTGCAGTCCCTTGCTAACATGTCTCTCAGTCCACCACCTGTCGAAAATTTCGTACCTCCTCTCTCTTCCATTGCTTCTGCAGTGGCCTTTTTTCAGGTGCATCCCCGACCGATAATACTCCGCACGTCCAAAGGCTCCACAAGGAGCTTATAGAGCTGCGACTCCACGTTTACCCATTCTAAACTTCTGTGAAAGTTGAGTGGGAGCTCATTCGTGTCCATCATGTGTACGACATCATCCCAAAAGGCTGCGAGCATGAACCGGTTCATGTTTATCTTGGACTCTCTCTTTGAGGCCTCCCTCTGCTTGAAAGAATCATAATATCCTCTTTGCTTGTTGGACTTATCGCAACGAGCTTTATACCACTCTATCTCCGTCCCATAAGGAGTGATTTTGGATAGCCTAATGGCTACATTGGCAGCATTTAGGTTTGGGTGGCGCCCCATTCGTCTCGCCATCTTCAAGCAATCTTTTGCCATCGGTGCAATCAATACCTGCAAAGTAGGGGATCAAAGAACTTTTAAACTCGGAGGAATTGTACCTAGGAATTAAAATCCTAGATCTATACATTTACAGATCGCGATCCCTCGTCGATGTTCCTACCTGTCGAGATGTCCCTGAGGAGTTCAAAGCCATTGAAAGACTTGCTTCATAGCTTGACTCAAGGAGATCTCCTTCTATGAAGCTCGTCTTTAAAGACTGACGAAACAGTCTTTCAACATACCACCCATATTTAAGGTGCTCCTCAATGAAACAATTTGGAGGGCCTATCCTTGCATCAAATGCATCATCTTGTTGATTAATACAACGTTGTCCAAACAAATCGCGCCCTCATCTGAGCAAAACAAGTAATTCCCTAATGGCCAAAACAACCTCCCTCCCGAGCCTTCCCCCGCTTGCACCAAGTGCTCCATGTCGGCCATAGCTAAGGAAAATAGCCAGGCTTTGTCTTCTTCAGTTATTGGAGGTTAGCAAGATTCATAGAGTTCGGTGACATCATAGACATGTACCAGGATCTTATGAGGGCTCACCACTGGGGAGTCGGAACAAGTGATTGGTCGAGAGATAACCTCAGCATTATATCATGTGTCGACACGATGTTGCAGAAGCTGCCACCCCATCTTTCGCGGAGGACAACTCGGGAAAATGACTTGTTGCCAAGGAACGGAGAGCCGAAACTGATGCACAGGACCGAGAGGGGTGAGAAGATGGATTTGAGGTAGGAGAGGAGCCGAAGAGCTGTGAGGATGGCAATTGATCCTCCTATGGAGTGGCCTGTGATAATTATTGACTTGGTTTTCTCCAACAAGCTATCAATCTGCGTACACATTCAAGAATTCCTCAAATTTGCTTAAAAGCTTCTTGAAAAACTTCGATGCACCTGATCATGTCAAATTAGAAGAGTTGAACAAATAGATCGGGTAGGAAATCATCGGTTGTACTCCAATTGCTAAACATAAGCAAGTTAAAATACAATAGCACGTTGAACAAGTGATGATAAGTGTGCTAATATGTTTTAAAACGTGTATAGAATGTATTTATTTGTATGGCTCTTGTATTTAGATAATCTTAAGAGAAGAGTACCGTTCATGAGTCAAATCTCACCATTCATGACCAGGAGATTTGCCTCATGAACGGTTGGTTTGATTTGACTCCAAACCAAAAATCATTGGTCTACAGTATTTCAAAATTTCGGATCCAAAGGTTATCATGGACCAAATGGGGTTGGTAGACCCACCGCCCATGCTTGATCAACGTGGATAGGCCCAAAGGACAAAATCGCGAGCTTGAGCAAGCACGTCTTTTCTTGATCTTGGCCAGCCCTCTTCGGCCAATCATGCCTTGATAAAATTTAGAAAAATGATTGGATGACGGTTTTTAATTTACTAGGAGAAGAATAGTTTGTTTTGAAGCATAAAAAACCAAATTAACAAATAATTTTAAAGTGTTATGGGATCCGCTCCTCTATGAATTCGTATCTTACAATAAACTGTCATAATAAACTATTATTATTATAACAATTCAAAGACTGTTACGTTGATGCAAAGCCCTAAAATTTAATATTTTAATAGTTAGCAGCCTTGCGAAAGTCCTGAAGTACCTCCGGCAATTTAATGGAAGAAACTTTTCAAGAATAGTGAATAACGCTGACATGAGGAATAGCTAAGGGCCTGCATAATAACGCTCCCCGGAACACTTGTTTCTATTCTTTTGTTCCCGGAAACAGAAACGCGTTTGGTAAATTTTTTGTTCCCGGGAACAAATTTGTTCCCCGGAACAAATTTGGAGTAGAAATCAGAAACAAGAAAAAGTTGTTTCTTGTTCCCGGGAACAATTTCAAGAAACACTTTTTTTTTCCTTTCTTTTTTTCGTTTTTTCTTTCTCTTCTCTTTTCTTCTTCTTCTTCCTCTTCCTCTTCCTTCTCCCACCCCTCAACCGCCCCATCGCCGCTGGGCGAGGTTCGGCGAGCTCGCCGCCGCCTCGCCAAGCCAGGGCGAGGTTCGGCAAGCTCACCGGAGCCTCGCCCGGCCACCGGCAAGGCTCGGCCCCGCAGATCTGGGCAAGGCCGAGCCTCGCCTGGCCGCCAGTGAGCCTCGCCCAAGTAGTGCCAGGCTGGGCGAGCCTCGCCCGGCCGCCACCGGCGAGCCTCGCCTCGCTTGGCCATCGACGGCGGCCAACAGGGAGGAAAAAAAAAGAAAAAGGTAAAAGAAAAGAGAAAATTAAAAGAATCAAAAAGATCGAAAATTTTTACCAAACGTATTTCTGTTCCCGGAACAAAAAAAATTTTCAGTTGCCAAACGCCTTCAAATGTTCAAAAATTGTTCTCGGGAACAGAAAAAAAAAAAAAAAAACGTTTCTGAGCAGAAACTGTTCCCGGGAACAAAAGCGTTGCCATGTGAAGCCTAACCTGCCTCTGAAAATCGGGGCGCGAATGTAAATCATGGAAGAGGCGAAGCACTCTGGAGTGGACGATGACTGGCTCTTCCCCATCATAACGGCATTTCAACGTCGTGAACAGCCCGTGATCAGCCACATCCAGCGGCGCCAGCACACCGTGGTTCGGATCCAAACCGAGTATCAGCATCTCTTGGATGCCCGAGAATGCGACGTACCCCAAGCCTCCGACTTGCTCCACCACGAAGGCCCCTTGGCCCATTGCGTTCGCGGTGCTGCACAGCCTCCACGCTTCCTTCAGCAGCGGAGTTGACACCAGGAAAGTCCCCAACATGTCGCTCGTCTCAAAACTTTCCAAAACAACAGAAAGAACATGAAATGAACAAAACAAAGCGAAAATAGAGCACGAGAAGGGAGGAGGCTGTTACGGTGAAACTTCAGCGCCCATGGTTTCCTGTTTTGCTGGTTGAATAGGAACGGAAAATGAATATAGACTGTGGAATTATGGTTTGAAAATGTTGTCAAAAGTAAAGGTGATGGCCTTTTACAGAAGAGCGAGAACGAGAACAAGAACGTGAAAGTGAGAGCTCAGTGCGCCAGCAATGGGGCCTCCCTTTGGATAGATCGACGTTTTCTGCCGCGCGGAAATAACTTGTCTGAAGAAAAAGTCGCTATACATCTGATTACGACTTGCGTAACGTTTTCGATCCGTAAGATGAGTGGCCATACTACGGTTCTGAAGATGAAGTGCCTGGCCAAATGCAAATAACACATAATTGCATTTTTAAAGAACTCTAAAGGTCTCTAGCTCAAAACAGATCTAAAGTATGATTATATAACAATCTTTAATGTACTGTAAGAATAACTACCCATTCTAAGTAATAAAAAATCAAATAGCAAATAATTATAAATTATTGTGAGGTCCATTCTTTCAAAAATTTATATCTCACAATAAACTATTACTTCTTACCAGTAGCCCAAAAATTATTATGTTATCAAAGTCCTTTTGAAAAATTGCATTTCCAAAAGATAAATGATTAAATGACAGTTTTTAATTTACTATAAAATATTATTCTATTATGAATCACAAAAAGCCAAATAACAAATAATGATAAGTTGTCATGGGATCAACTTTTTCAAGAATTTGTTACTTATAATAAACTGTTATTTTTACAGTAGCCCAAAGATTATTATATTAGCAAAATCCTTTCCAGAAAATAATATAATTTTTTTTCTTCCAACTTTTCCTTAGCTCAACTTTCGTAATTAAGGAAGTGTGATCAAAAACCCTAATTTTGCCTACGAAGGCCTCCTCCATGAGCGGCCAATGAGCCGCCGCTAGTCTTGCCGAAGGTCACGTGACCCAAGTGGTGCCGCTTGGAGTCGTGTGACCCCAGCATTGTCTAAGGTCGGGTAACCTCAATCAAGGCTGGTCAGTAGCTTAATTTCGCCAGCAATAGTTTAAGGTTTTTTTTATTAAAAAAATAACAAAAGTTCTTTAGAAAAGGAAGTTCTTACCTAATGACATTTAAATCAAAATTGCTCTTCAATATGTTTTTTTAAAATATTTTATTAAACACTACTTGCATTTTGATAAAAACCCTTAAATCAGGAAAAGGCCCGAAAACCCTACTTTTGAAGCGTTATATGGTCAAGAGGGTTGCCCTCGCTTGTACCTTTCACCGGCCAATCTTGTAATTGGATTTCTCCACTGGCGTACTCGATGCGTGCCAAGACTCGGATCTTCCCGAAGATTGGACGTTGATTTCCAGAGACTAGGAAAATGAAGAACGTGCAATAGCTCGTTGCGCTAGCTATGCATGTACAATTACAATTCTGCCCTCTAATTTCGACAGATAAGGAAGATTTTTGCGAATCCGTGGATTTTCCTCTCTAGACATGCGTTACGTCCGAGTAAGAAAATATTTTTCTCTTTCCATAAATATTTATATAGTTCCTTCACATTTTTGGACCATTTGACAACCATTTTGAAGTAACTTTTAAGTGAAAACCAACATTTGGAAGGCTGAAAGCTCAATGTAATACTAGCATTGGGCTTTCGGCATTGACCAAATGTTGAACTCACTTTTTTCTTTCAAAACTACTCTCATCAATTCTTCAAAATTTCAATTTTGTTCTTCACTATTTTTTTTGTCAATTCTTTTTTATTAGAGAATGACCAAACCCTTCGCTGGTCCAACGAAGGGCTATGGCCACTGACGAGCCAAATCTAGCGTTGGTGGCCATTGGTCGAGATTGCCCAAGATCGGGCGACCTCCGGTAAGGGCCATTGGAGGTCGCACGAACTTGCGTGACCCTCACGATGTGCGACCTAGGCAACCGCCACCTAGGTCTTGTGGCCTTAGGCTGCCCTCACTTAGGTCTCATGAGGGTCGTGCCCTCGCCAAGGGTGCGCGACACTTGTTGGAGGTCCCCTGACCTCAGACAACCTTGACCTATGGCCGGTAGCAGCTGTAGCCCTTCGCCGGACTAGTGAAAGGGTTTGGTCCTTTTTTAAAAAAAAATTATATATTTATTTTTTTAACATTATTGTCAAATTTTATATTTAAAAATTTATATACATTATTTTTTTTCACTTTTAAACAAATTAAAATTAAATACTAATATTAATCACCAAAAAGACTTTTTAAATGTATTTTTTTCTACAAAATGGTGTTTCTCTCAAAATTCCTTTTCAAAACGTAGTTTACCAAAAGGTCTTTGCATTTATTTAAAGTCTTTTAGACTAAATTACTTTGTATTTTCTCGATGAGCTTTCAAAATGCTGAACTAAATATACCCTATGATTTATTATCGATCATTTCACTTCATCATATAATGATTCAAATATTTCGAAATTACATGAGTCGAAAGTAAATTATTTATACCACCCCATGTGGTGGCTCCGCTGGCTTTGGGCTTTCCCCCCTACCGAAGGGGAGGGGTTCAAATCCCAGCGGAGTCATTTGTGGACTTACCCTGGTGGCACGTGCTTGGTGGTGGCACGTGTCGCCCCCATGGTTTACTTCCCGGCAGCCGGCTGTGCGGGGGTTCCCTGGGTCACCAAAAAAAAAAAAAGGTAAATTATTTATTACCCATTCAATAAAAACACAGCACACTCTTTAATACCAACCCTATAAAGCTAATATGATACGCAACTATTGCTTGTTAACCTTATCTATAAACCATGATGTCCGATATCATCATTGTCTCAAAGAGTTATAACTTGAGAAGGAATTAATAAACTTTTTTTTTTTGGTCGAAGTAATTCGTACACTTAACGCATGTAAATTCCAAGAAATTTCTACAGCCCAACCACCCCGGTCTTTTGAAAAAAAAAAAAAAAACTTCACCTGGCGTCCATCATGGACCTGGGTTTATGACCGTGGCTTGCGTTGGGGTCAGTCAATGGATGGCTTGGAAGTAAGCGAGGTGATTGCCTAGTGTGCCAATTGCAAACGATTGGCTGAGACAACGGGCACCTAGCAATTGATAAAGCCGAGGAAGATACTAGTTAGGCAATAGTTATTAATTATAGAAAGCACAAAGCTTCTTGATAAAAATGGTTATCCTTAGGGACTAGTGTAATATGATATTAAAATATATCTCGAGTTTGAACTTGTTAAATGGCTCAATTCATAGTTCAAAGGCAAATCTTAAAGATTGTGGAAATTATTTTGATGTTGAAGTTTCGATCAAAAGGAAAAATGATATTGACTTGGACTCTTTATAGGACGAAGTTTGTGGTTAAAATTTCTCCTTTGAGTAATTAGAGTCGACCAAGGAAAGATAGAAAATGACAATCAGACTTGTGTGGATTGAATTTCGCTGGAACTTCTCAGCCAATTGGACTCTATGCTTATACAAATATATTTTGGAGAAGTTCATTATATGTTTTAAAACTTATCATAAAAATATAATTAATTGTTAAAAATTATAAAAAAGTATAATTAAATCTTAAAACTTATCAAATTAATTCAATTGAATTCTTTTGTTAACTTCATTTAATTTAATCAATGAAAAATCCGGACATATCTTATTTTATTACTTTCTTAATATGGATGGTGATGACGTACTGCTCAAAGAGCACCATGTCAGAAAAAATTATTAAAAAATAAAAAAAATAAACAAAATTAGATTAAAAAATAAAAGTTAAAGAGAAAAAGAAAAACACAAATCACCCTCGGCTTGGCCAAGCGCTCGCCGCCAGTAACCGCTGCCACAGCCGTCGTCGGGAAGGGCTCGCGGAGGTCGCCCGGGCCTTCCGAAGCCCAACGACCCTTGCTGGCCCCTGGTGAGATTACCTCAAACGTGAGGTTGCGTGCCTCAATCGCGGGTGGCAACCTCCATCAATGGATGCCGACAATAACGCCCGCCGGGGGGGGGGGTGTCTGGAAGAGAACACTCAAGAGCTTGGGCTCGTTTTCTCGTCGCCCTGGCAATGGATCTACAAAGGTAATGGCCGATAAAGATGTCTTCTTGAAGCTTGAAAAACTGGAACCGGAAATAGGGGTCTCGGCTGAGACTGCCGGAGATGATTCCGACGGATGCCCAAAGCGGCAGAGGGGTTGTCGAGGTCGTTGTGCGGCGTCAGAGGTCTGGGTGGGGATGGGTGAGGGCCGGGGAACTGTGGTCCAGCGAGTACGGGCGAAGAAAGACGATGAATAGTGTCGCTTACACAGGTTGTCAATGGCGGCGGTGAAAGGAAGAAGAAAAACAGAGAGATGTCAACCAAACTGATATGTAAAAAATATGACACATGTCTCCGCTGGCGTGTATGTGTCGCTCACACACGTTTCTTTTCCGCTGGTGCGGGTCGCTCTGTGGTGATTCTCCGTGAGCTTCGCGCTTTGCTATGGTTGTGTTGCTGTTTGTGTTTGCAGCATGACGAAATGTGCGGTACTGTGGCTTGCGATTCATATTGTAGATCTTTGATCCTTTTAGAGTCATTGGCTTGTTGGGTGTGCAGTTGAGCAAGTTTGCTGTGAGCCACGCTGCGTTGCTTGCCAACATTGCGCTCTATCGGGGCGACTAACGAGCTAATTAGCCAGTTGTGCAATCGGTTTTATTGCATAATGTGGGGCATTATAGTTTGAGAGTGTCGCGTAAGTTTTTGTAGGTGGGGCTTCCGTCTTCGTGCATTTCTGTGCAAATCAAGGGTATATTGTTGCGTCCCCATTCCTTGTAATGTTTGAAAAAAGGGTGTATATGAGTCAACCTGTCTTCTCGGTCTCAACTTGTAGATTACTTGAGGACGGATAGAGTTGGAGTTGGGTTGTAGTAGCTTGAACATTTTATTGAGTTGAACTCGAACTTGAAAATACTTGATCCGAGTGGCTCTTGGACTCAATCAAGTTGTTGAATGTTTCTCTGCCTTAATCAAATGGATACGTTTATGGTATCTGCTGTACTATAGTATTTGGCTTCAAGCTTAACTGGAGCTTAGAATGCAATTTACCAGCAAAAATTGAGTCTGTCTCAATCTGGGCTCGAGGTTATCCAAAACTTAATCAACTTGAGCTTATTAGAGCTCGAGGTTGTTAAAAAACTTAACTCAGTCAAGCTTGATATTGGGAAATGGAGCTTAATCTTGAGAAATCTAGGTTGAACAGAGCATCAAACTGCCCATAGGTGATTATTAAACCATGTCAATTCGACTCAATTACATCTCTAGTTTGAAAGGTAATCAAGGTGTACGTAGAATGTAATTGATGTAATTAGCACATAACTACACTAGTCCATTGATAAGAATATCCAGAGAGCTTGCTTGACAACACAGGATCCGGAAAATTTTGAGATTATTTTACTGGTGCTCCTGCCAATTTGTATTGTGGCCTTCTCTTCTTAGGATGATAATTTGTAGACGAAAACCTTTGCCTAAAACTTGCGGCAAAAGTACAGCTCAAGTGTTAAAACTTGGCATGATGGGACACTTAAATACCAAAAGTTATGAAAGGTATACTTAAGTGTCACTTTTTTTGAAAATTAGATCACTTAACGAAGGTCGCCAAAAATATGACATGGCTTATTTTAATAATATAACTCACTTATATGACTCGTCGGAAGCCGATTCAAAAAAACTCAACTAGAACGACATTGTTTTTGTGCTAATGTGGCATTTAAAAAATGTATTAATTAAATAATATTAAATAACTTAAAAAAATTATTATTATAAAATTTATTAATTAAAAAAAAAAAAAGAGGGAGGGGAGGATCAGGTGAGGGCTATGTAGCCCTTGCCGCTGCCGCTGTTGCTAGGAAGGGTTGGCGACGATGGGCGAGGGTCGGTTGGGGTCGCTAGGCCTTGGCCAATGGTCGATGACCTCGACTGACCTGTGGTGAGGGCCTATGGGCCCTCGCCCAGATCTGCGGCAAGGGTCGGGCCTTGGCCGCAGGTCAACCTGTCGAGGGTCACAGGTTCTTGCCCAGCCAGCGGCCCTTGGCTCAGCTAGGCGAGGGCCAGCGACTCTCACTGAATCTAGGGAAGGGTCGAGCCCTCGTCGTAGGTCAGCCTACCGAGGGTCGCTGGCTACCCAGTTGGCGACCCCAACCGACCTGCGACGAGGGTTGTCGGCCCTTGCCCAGCTGGGCCAAAGGTCGCTGGTTGCCCAGTTGGCCCTTCCCAGCGATGGTGGGGCGGTGAGAACTACATAGCCCTCGCCCGAACCCTCCCCTTCCCCCCCTTTTTTTATATAAATAAAATTGATTTTTTTTGTATGACTTGGACAATTTCTTTTTCTTAAAATTGCAACGTGGATATATTATTTTGAAAAAAATTGCTCCGTCAGCAAATAAAATCGCCGAAAAATGACATATGATAGTTTGGCCGGATTTTTTCGCCGTTGACACTTAACTGATCATTTTTGCTCTGATTTTGGCACTTAAGTGTCCCGTGCCAAGTTTTGGCACTCTAAGGGTCTGCACGTCAAAACTTGCTGATCTTCAACCAATGACTAGGTAAGTGATTTGATATGCAATTGACTTACTTTTGGTTTGATCTGACTTGGTTTGTTGGGCTGGGAGTCATCTGTACCTTTATTTGGTTATTTGTCAGGGTTAAGACTGTTTCTAGTTCAATCATTTGTTGCGGATAGGTAGTACCTGACTGTGCAAGTGAGGAGAGCTTTTCTTTAAAAAGAAGTTCTTGCTAAATGTTACGGACTCTTTCCAAATTGCAAATTTATGGATCATGGACATAGAATGGTAAGATTTAGCAAAATTGTTAGAATCTTTGTTTCCTTTTGGATTGATCCTTATGAAAATTGCATCCTAGGTACTTTTCCTTGGTTTTTTTTGTGTGATAAAGCCTTTTGAAAAAAGATTAACGGTGTGTTTGTTATACGGAAAATTTAAGATTTGGAAAATATTTTTTTAAAAATGATCGCTTGTATTGCTTATAAAAATGAATGAATGAAAAATATTTTCATCGTCCATGAAAAAAATGCACCTAGCATTTTGCATGGGCCAATTGTTGTGCCATATAATAGCTTCTCAAGTTTAGGTTGGCTTCGTAAATTTTTAAAACTTACTCTGAGGTTCATTATGCCATCAGGTAAGGGTGAGCATATTTGACCGTCCAAATCAGGATTGGACTAGACCAGACCGGCTGGTTTGGTTTGATTCCTGAAGTCATCGGTCCAATTCTCGGTTCTATTTTTATGGAATCCATGATTTTCAGTCTGGTACCCGGCTCCGGAAGCTAACCAGACCAGACTGGAGTTAGACTAACTCTTTTTTTTAATATATTTTTTAATTTCTTAAAAATAGCAATAAATTCTCAAATATATTATTTTACTTCTTAAATACATGCACATGCGTGCACACACACATATATATAAACTTAAATACAAGTGGAGTTTGACTTTTTAGCATGTGGTAATATATGCAATTGATTTTATTGAGACTGCCCAAGAATCATACTGGATTGATCAATCTAAAAGACGGCCACTCTTTAGTGGGAAAAAAAAAATAGCCAATTCTGTAGGATTGGACCAAAACCGACGGTCTGGTCTGATTTCCAGTTTTAAGGCCAAACGGTCTGGTCCCCGATTCTCAATTTCACTTTGGAACCGAATTGGACTGGAAATTGATCACTCTTACCATCGGGTGAATTTCCCCTGTTTGAGGTATTCACTGTTGAGATGAATGTTGTCGATGGGAATATAACAAAGACAGCAAAAAGAATAGGTCTCACTCAAAATAAAACATAATCAACTTTCTTCTTCTACTAGATGTCTTATGTATCTCATAAGGGAAAGTTTAGCTATTGCCTATTAATACTTACAAACCTAGTCAATGAAGGAGCAGGGTTTGCTCCAAATTTAGTCATCTTGAGGTCCCCTCTGTATCTCTTCGGCAGATTGTGTCGTTGCATGCACAATTCACAAATGAAGATGGCGGCTACCTTGCGCCAAAGTGTACTCTTCACCTCTTCTTAAAATAGGTCCAAAAAGTCTTAAAGTTTTTGTACTTTGACCAATTTAGTATCCAACATTTTAATTTTACCAATTGATATTAAACATCTTTTACGTTTTGTCAATTGAGTCTATCCAGCCAATTCTAATTGGAAATCGCTAACATGGATGTCGATAGTGCTAGCTGGCGTTGACATTGATAATTTTTTCTTCTTTTTTTTCGTCTTTCTTTTCCTTTTTTTTCTACTAAGTCTGGGCCACTGGGTGAGGACCACGACCCTTGCCCTTGGCTGGCAAGGGTCAACTAGCTTGCACTTGTGACCAGTGAGGGCTGGCAAGCTTTTGCCGGGCTTGGAAGGAAAAAAATAAAAATATATTTAGAAAATTTTTGAAAATTATTAAAATTATCTATATTAATGCCAGTCGTGCCACATAACTCAGCAAGCATCCACGTTAGTAATTTTTAGTTAAAATTACCTGAATAGACTCAATTTGCAAAATTTAGGACTTAATTGACAAAATTTAAGCTTTAGATTGGTCAAAATGTAATGAGTTTAAGATTTTTTAGATAATTTTTCCTATTAAGTAGGAAAATTTAATTGTTGGAAGCATGAAGCAGCAAGTCAAATGAGGAAACATTTTGCAGCTGCAGAGGGCAAAACACTCTATTACCTCCCAATATAAAATCAGGAGGTACATTTTTTGTTGCTAAGTCAGATCTCAATCTCATCACGAAACTTTATTCCCTTGTCTTTTACCAATATTCCAGTAAGTAACGTAGTATGTATAAATTTGTACAAAGAGCAGGTTCAAGAATGTTCATATGCATTTCTTTTTCCTCTCCTCTGAAAATCTTTATCACATCTCCCTTCGAGTTCCTTTTGATTTCCATGCTTTGTTTAAAAAGCCACAACGGAAAAATCTGAGGATGAGAAGCTGAACCATCTATTTTTATTGAATATGACATGAACGAAGGTTCGGTTTTACTGGGAACTGAAAACCAAACCTATCTAAACCAGTTCCTAAATATTTTACTAGAAGTGAATTGGTCCCCATGGGAATCAGCTTGAAGGAGTCGAGTAAGGCTAGTTCGAATCAGTTTCAATGCTCTCCATTCTTCCAACCATGAACTAAAGCTCGAATTCTTAGCCAGAACATCAGCAAACACATCTTTTACTGTAATAAGTTTCATTGCATATGCTCCAAACTCATTGAGTTTCTCCCAAAGAAACACCAGGTTGTGTGGGTCACTCTCACTCCTGATTTTATGCAGCCACTCCCTTGCTTCCTCCACCCTTGCCCAAAAGCAAGTGTCTTGGGTCAAGCTTGCATAAGTGGTCATCCTATTATTGCTCAGTTTTTCGCTTCCAACTCTCTCGGTCCACCATTGATCGAAAATTTCGTACCTCCTCTCTCTTCCATTGCTTATGTAGTAGCCTTTCTTCTGGTGCATCCCCAACCGATAATACTCTGTGATGTCCAAGGGCTCCACGAGGAGCTTATAGAGTTGCGACTCCTTGATTACCTATTCTAAACTTATGTAAAAATTGAGTGGGAGCTCGTTCTTGTCCATCATATGCACAACGTCATTACAAAAGGCTGCGAGCATGAACCGATTCATGTTTATCTTGGACTCTCTTTGAAGCCCTCCGATCTTGAAAGAGTCATAGTATCCTCTTTGCTCGTTGGAGTTATGGCAGCAAGCTTTATACCACTCTATCTCCACCTTGTAAGGAGCAATTTTGGATAGCCATATGGCCAAATTGGCAGCATTTAGGTTAGGAGCACACCCCATTCACCTCGCCATCTTTAAGCAATCTTTTGCCATTGGTGCAATCAATACCTTAAAAAGCGGGGATCAAAGAACTTTTAAACTGGAGGAATTCCACCTAAAAATAAAAGTCTACATTCATATAATTACAGATCTCGATAAATCGAAGATCCCAAGCATTGTGCTCCTACCTGTCGATGAGTCCCTAAGGACTTCAAAGCCATTGAAAGACTTGCTTCATATCTTGATTCGGAGAGATTTCCTTCCATGAAGCTTCTCTTCAAAGACAGACGAGTCAGTCTTTCAACATACCACCCATACTTAAGGTGCTCCTCAATGATACAATTTGGAGAGCCTGTCCTTAGCATCAAATACATCATCTTGTTTACCGATACTGGGTTATCCAAACAAATCGCGCCCTTGTTTGAACAAACAAATAATTCCCAAACAACCAAAACGACCTCTCTCCCAAGCCTTCCCCAGGTTGCGCCAAGTGCTCCTTGTAAGCCATTGCGAGGGAAAATAGCCAGGCCTTGTTTGCTTCAGTTAATTGGAGGTTAGAGAACTTTATAGAGCTCGGCGACATCATAGACATCTACCAGAAATTTAACAAGAAGTGCTATTGGGGAGTCGGAATAAGTGAGTGGTTGAGAGATGGCCTTGGCACTATATGATGTGTTGACACGATGTTGCAGAAGCTGCTGCCCCATCTTTCGTGGCGGATGGCTCGGGAAAATGACTCATTGCCAAGGAAAGGAGAGCCGAAGGCGATGCATAGGACCGAGAGGGGTGAGAAGATGGATTTGAGGTAAAAGAGAAGCCAAAGAGCTGTGAGGAAGGCAATTGAACCTCTTACGGAGTGGCCTGTGATCACTATTGACTTGGTTTTATCCAACAAGTTACGAATCTGCATGCATAATTAAGATTTCTTGAAGTTTCGTTAAACACTTTGTGAAATAATTTCGATTATAAACTTTCTTAAAAAATTGATTGAAAAATCAAGTTCACCGGATCATGGCAAATTAGAAGAGTTGCACGAATAGATTTAATGCAAATTACAAGTCACACTTCAATTGCTAAACATAGCCAACTGTTTATTAATCAAAGTCAAACAACACTAACATGCTCAGCAATTGATGATATGTATGGCATATGTATCAAGATAACTTATGAGAAAAGTACTATTCATACTAAGGGTGTTAAAACTGAACCGAAACCAAAATTTCATGCATTTTTGGTTCGGAGAATAAAAATATAAGTATTTTTTTATTCCGATTCGGATAGTTTCACCAAATAGAATTGAAGATTATCCATCTTCTTAATATTACAATTTGCACAATATCTCCCCTTTTTCACTAAACCTTTTCTTAATCTTACAAAAAAGAAAATAGAAAAACTGGATCGGATTTTCAGTTCAAGCAAAAAACCTAAATTGGACCAAATCGTTTACATCCCTAATTCATACACACTAGACTGCATTAGGAATGATTTAATTTGATCTGTGTGGACCACATGTTATATTTAAACTCCATGAAATCGTCCATCTACCGGACCTAGAAATTCGGACCCAAAGGTTATCATGGACCCGATAAATAGGCCCAAAGGACAAAATGGCGGGCCTGAGCAAGCAATTGTCTTCCCAAGCTTCCCTAGCCCACCTTGGCCCTTCCAAGCCTTAAATAATTTGATATTTTAATAACTATGGTCCGCCCATTAGTATTTAGGGATAATGTAAATGGTCCTGGGACTTTGGCCCATACTGCAATGTAATTCTTAAACTTTTAATTTGTTCAATATGGTCTCTAAGTTTTAGCCCAATGTGCAATGTTGTCTATGAACTTTTAATTTGTTCCATGTAGTTCCTAAACTTTTGATAAATGTTCAAATTAGTCCTTGAATTATAGATAACATCTAGTGATATCCTTCTATTAATTTTAGTTTAGGGATAACATTCAACATTTTAAACACTAAATAGGATTTTGTACAAAGCTAGCATTAATATTTGAGTATTAAATCTTGATTGATACAGAGATGGATATCTTGCCTATTTTAAACGCTAGATAACATTTTGCACAAAAAGTTATAATATCACACAGGGAAGGAGACATTTTATTAGTGTGATAGGGAAAACGGCATGTTAACATAGGCACTACATAATTTGTTCTACGGAAATGTTCATATTATGATAATGATATAGATTATTTGTATAAGTTTCTACTAGCTAGTTACGAACAAATCATTTCTTAAACTTCTTATGCATGACATGTCTTCAAAGCTATTTGATAACATCCTTCTTGGATTTTAATTTTGCTATATTATTGATATACACACTTGTTATCCATGTCATGCAGATTTGTCTGGTAGATCTAATTAAGGATTAACACCATAAAGAACCCTAAACTGATACACTTATAACAAATTTATTATAAACTAATTTTTTGACTATCAAATATTCCAAACTAGCACATTTTTTGACAAATTTACCTCAAACCGGTACACTAGACCCTCTATTAGTTTCCATTAAATTTTATTAGTAAATTACCGAGTTGAATGACATGTGACAATTTACTAATGTACCATTTTAGGATTTTACTTTCTGTTTGTTACAAGTATATCAGTTTTGTGATCTTTGTGATATTAATCCAATTTCAAGGGTGGTACATTTGTTACAAATGTACCGATTTAGGGTTTTTGGCAATCAAAAAATTAGTTTGGAATAAATTTATCATAAGTATATTAGTTTGGAGTTGTTTATGGCCATTTGGGATACCATATGTATATCAATTTTGGGTTTTTCGCAGTATTAACCATTTAAGTAATTAATGAGAAAATGTAAGAGATTATCTCATGTGAGACTGAAAGTTGCATCCATACAGAATCAACAAAATGGGATGAACATTTAGATTAATGGAAGCAAAAGTGGAAAGGTTCTTTGGCAGACAATCAAATGCACAAAGATTCAAACATTGTCAAGCATAACATTAACACGAGGAAGGAGATAGGTTTTGAATTGAAACTTTTTTTTTTTGGTTCCAATGCTAAAAGAACACTAGTCCATTTATTCAAGTAACAATCTTAAGCATACACTCTCATATTCAGCCCGCATTCAAAAATTTTCTCATAAAGTTCTCTCAACAAACTTAAATCTAAGATGACAAAAATTAGTGTTTCAAAGGGTGGAATAGTGAAATCTCCCTTGTATTACAAGATCAAGGGCAAGGATTTGATTGAACCTTCAATTTGGAGGTGGGACGAGTAAAAAAATTTCCATTAAAAATCGGGTAGTTGACACTCTTCAAAAAATAAAATGGAGTCAAACAAATAATAAAATACGTGGGTACAAAATAAAATAATAATAAAATAGAGAGCTGCTTGTCAAAAGCACAACATTTATAAATTCATGGCTTTTAAATATGCAAAATATTAAAATTTTGTATATCAGGGTTAAAAATCAATTTTCCATGATCCAGTTCGTAAGGTTCATTACGCTTCCTGCCAAGTGCATTCTTAAAATAATTTCTTTTCAATTTGCAAGTGACAGCTCACAAGCCCCACATAAGGTATCATGATTTTATGGACGTGTATTCTACCTTACTTACTAGTTTAAGTTTGGAGGCCCTACGAGACAGATTAGCCGAATGCACGACGAGAATTGATTAGCATCAATCGGAACTTACAAAGTTAACCAAGCTATATTATTCAAAGTTCTATCAGCTTGATAACATGATATATAGTAGACCCTATGGAGAAAGGCATTGGAAGTCGAGGTGCAATGAAGTGCAAAGATTGAGAAATTATAAAAGAAATCCTAAATTTATTACAATTGTATCAATTCAATCCTAAACCTTTTTTATTTTGCTAATTTAGTCCCAAACGTTTTGTATTTGTGCTAATTTAGTTTATCTAGTGAATTTTGATAGGCCAACATTGACATGATCGCCTTTAAAGTAGCGAGAGATGGGTTGTTTAACTTTTCAAAAGGAGTGAATTCTAATGTTAGCAAGAAGAAATTGCTAACCTGGCTCCCAAACTCGAGGCGCAAATGATAACGAAGGAAGAGGTGAAGCATTCCGGAGTGGACCATGACTGCCTCTTCGCCATCACGNGGGGGGGGAACAGCCCTTGACCCGCCACATCGAGCGCCACCAAGGTGCCCTAGTTCGGATCCAAGTTGGGCACCAGCAGCTCTTGGATGCCCGAAAATGCCACGTACCCCACGGCTCCTACTTGCTCCGCCACAAAGCCCCCATGCCCAGTCGCATTCTCGGCGCCGAACAGCCTCCATGCCTCCTTCAGCGGCGGTGTGGACGTCAGGAAAGTCCCCACCATCTCGCTCGTCTCAAACCTTCCCCCCAAAAAAAGAAAAAAAAAAGAAAAGATGTAAAACGAAGCAAAACAAAGGAAACTTTGAGCAGGAGAAGAGAGGAGGTTACAACGATGAAGCTCCGGCGTGCATGATTTCCTCTGTTGCTCGTCGAGTGGGGAAGCGAAATGAATAATCGAACTGTGAATTTATCGTGTGAACAAGTGAGGTTCAGGGTCGAATGTTCGCATCTTTTTCCTTGGAAAAGATTGACGATGGCTTCGTGTAAGAACGAGGGAAGTGTGCCACGAGGCCGAGGAGGAGAGAGATAGAGAACGTCCCAGGGAATGCATGGCGGGCGGACGTGGCTCTCCTGGATTTCATAAAAATTACACATTCGATTGATATTTTTACCCTTGTTTAGTGCTGTATTTTCACGGAGAGTAAAGACGTACAAGGAAAACATTGGCGGGTGGACGTGGCTCTCATTGGATTTCATATAAATAAGATATTGGATTGTAATTTTTACCCTTGTCTAAGGGCTGTATTTTCATGGATCAGTCTGACAACTTTAGTGCGAACTGGGAAGTGTAAGGCTTGACGGGAAAATTCCCAAAAATGTTCTAGACCTATTATAATTATGTCAATTCAATTTTAAATTATTTTTTATTAATTTAATCTTAAATATTTTGTAATTATACAAATTCAATCCATCCGGCTAATTTTGGCTGGCCAGCGTTGATGTAGCACAACCAACCAAAAGCGAAGGCTAGTTGTCCGATTGAGGCGACCTCACTAACTAGTGGCGAGGCTCGCCTCTTTGTTGTTGGGCAAGGTCTCACCTTGCCAACAGCTAGGTGAGCTCACCATCTCCCAACGACGGCAAAGAGCTTACCTAGCCACTGGCAAATGTGGTCATGGCCTCGACCACGGCCCCTAGGCCTCACCCACATTTGGATGAGGCTAGTTGAGGGCCGAGACGCTCACCAGCCCCTATGGGGGAAAGAAAGCAAAAGAAGGAAGAAGAGAAAATAAAAAATTTCAAAAAAATTATTCATGTCAACATGAGATGGTTGGCGCTGATGTGTAGCTGGTCTACATGTTAGCACTGCCCGGTTAAATTTGGCCAAATAAACTAAACTGGTATAATTACAAAAAGAATTTAGTAATTTTTCCCACTGTGGACTGTCTGTGATGGTCATCTTCCTCTTTCTTTTTATGATTAAAAACGCAATAATTGGTCGAACAAATGTCTACCACAAATTCATATGACTTAGCGGAGATTGGAATTTTTTTGAGAGCAGAAATGCGATGAAGCGCGAATCAGTCGTGTTACGTTTTTACACGGAATTTTGCCCTCAGTTTTGAAGTCCCTTTCTCTTCAAGCACTATGCTCAATAGTTTGGGAAATTTTACCAAAAAAGAAAATTCTTAAATCTACTAAAACTCTTGTCAATACGGTCCTAAACTTTTTAATCATGCTAATTGATTCATAAATATTTTTGCATTTTGCTAATTAAGTCTTTCTGATTAACTTTTATCAAAAATTATTGGTGATTATAATTTTTCTACTTAGTTTTGACGATTTGCCAATATTGCCCAGTTTTGGCCGGATAATGTTGACTTGAATGTTGACTATCTTTTGTGACATGGTTAAAGCTAAAGTTTTGCAATTTTTTTTAAATTTTTAAATTTTTAAACTTTGTCTTTTCTTTTCTTTTCTTTTATATATATATATATACTATTAAGGGCCAATGGGGCCATTGTTCATCGGCCTTGGGGACCCGTGTGGGCCATTAAGTGAGGGTTGTTGCCTTCACCTAGTGCTTGTGAGGGTCGTGGAGAGTGCTTCACCCTCACGCATGGCTGGCGACCGAAGGCCTGAGACTTCCACTTGTCATTTGAGGAAGAAGAATAGTAAATAAATAAATATATATATATATATATATATAAAAATGAAAAATTTAAAAAAATTTAAAAAATTCAGAATTTTTTTAAAAAATTTAAAATTATCCACGTCAACACCTTCAATACCATGTAAAACGCTGGCATTCATGTCATTGGTTTCTAGGAAAAATTAGTTAGAAGAGTAGAATTCAATTGGCCAATTTGACAAGTTCATAATTAAATTGACCACCACATAATAAATTTAGGACTTTTTAAATAATTATCCCTCATAAAATAAGTTACCACTGATAGAGATAACATATTTTAAATGAGAAAAGTTATCCAACAACATAAAAAAGTTTCATGCATACAATATACCGAAAATTTCTCTTTTAAATGATAATTGAACCCCAACTAAAAGTCATTGACTTTTAATCGTTTCAAAATTGCACTGACGTCAAAGAGTTTATAAAGATATGCCAAATTACTAAATTAAGATGGAAGGAACTTATTTTGTGATAAAGAAAATTGGTCAAACTCTTTTATATGCACTAAAGTAACTTTCAATATATATGCAAATGGGTAATTTTAAGGAAAAATATCAAATAAGGGTCTAAAGTGGGGCACTTTTCTCAAAAAATCAAAGTGGATCTTATCTCAAATTAAAGTCCAACATAACCAAGTTTGTCTCAAATAAGAACCTAAGCTTCCATATGCATCTCATATGTCACTCTTCAAGCTATGATCGAGGGCATTTTCATCCAAGCGCTTTTTTTTTCCTTTTTCTTTTCTTTTTTCCTTCTTTTGCTCTTTCATCTTCTTCTTGATTGTTCTGAAACAAGGAAAAAAATACACCTTGTATGAGCTGGGATAAAATGACTCGAAGCCAAAAAGGTGGTGGCTTCAACCTCATTAAATGCAAGTCTCGGAATCTCAAGAAAAAGTCCAAAACCTTAATTCCCAATTCTGACAGATCCCCTATTGGTGTCCCCAGAAAACAAAACAATTGACAGAGGCACATATATCAGGCGGCAATCCAACGCCCGTAACCACCAAACATAAATCATATAACAACGCTAAACAAAAGGGCAAATATGTTTTGCTTTGTTTTTGGTGTTTGGGGATTCCTAGAGCTGAGGAAATTGGCCGAAGAAGAAGAAGAAGAGACAGAGCAGTTGAGACGGAGAGGCCAAAGACAAGGAAGACATGGAGAAGAGAGTCATCACTTTCCTTGGGTCACGCCCTGTTGATGTTGTCTTGAATTCCACAAATTCGATCAATTGGAAATTCGAATTAAAAGTCGATCGGGAAATCTAAGAAGGCTTGAAGATTGCAGACTATTTGTTTCCTAATATATTTCCTAGATTTGAACCTATCTATAAGAGGTATTCATGGGAAATAGTCCCGATTCAATGTAACTGGGATATATCATGATATCTCTAATATATAGGGGATGATTACTGAAGATATTATTAGTAAGTTTCAAATTAGGTAATATCTTTAGGGTGGAATTCCTTTTCTATTTGGATTAGGAAAGTGGGGAATTAATTCTTTCCTATTTGAATTAGGAAGGTGGGGATCTGAAGATCTATATATATCAGCATTGTACCTTGTACTTGAAGGGTGCGCAACTCTCAATAAGAAATCGTCTCTCTCTCCCGTGGACGTAGGCAGATTTTTCGCCGAACCACGTAAATCTCCGTGTTCTTGATTATTCTTGTTTCTTTTCTCATCTAGTTAGGGTGTTCTTCCGCACAACAATTGGTATCAGAGCAATCCAGGTTCTCCGGTCCTGTATTGCGACTTCTAACTAGATGGCTGGAAAAGGTTCAACCGTTCGATTTGATATTGAACGATTCACTGGGAAGAATAATTTCACACTATGGCGGAGAAGGATGAAGGATCTGTTGATTCAACAAGGTTTATCAAAGATTCTTCTAGGAAGATCGAACAAGCCAAACACCATCACTGATGATGATTGGGCCGACATGGAGGAGAGGGCGTGCAGCGCAATCCGATTGAACCTATCGGATGAGGCCCTTCAATATGTAGCAGAAATCGAATCTGCTCCGGAGGTATGGCTCAAACTCGAAAGCATCTACATGACGAAATCTCTTACGAACAAGTTGTTCTTGAAGAAGAGATTGTATTCACTTCAGATGAGTGAAGGGGGAGATCTGTTAGAACATCTCAATATGTTCAATCAGATGATTAGTGAACTTATAAGCTTGGAGGTAAGATTTGAGGATGAAGACATAGCACTTCTACTACTGGCATCGTTGCTCGATTCGTTTGACCACTTGGTGACTACGCTCCTTTATGGCAAGGAAATCCTGGAAATCGGAGAGGTGACTGCTGCCCTAATTTCAAACGACACTCGAAAAAGGGCAAGCAGTTCAAAATCTTCGAGAGTGGGACTCTTTGCAAAGGAGAAAAGCAATCAAGGAAGAGGAAGATCAATGGATCGAGGATCAAGCAGTAGGGGTCGATCAAAATCCAAGGGAAAGTTCAAAGGAAGATGCTACAAGTGCAATCAAGAAGGGCATACCAAGAGATTCTGTCTAAATAAGAACGAGAAAAAGAAAAAGAGCTCGGATGAGGCAAGTGTAGCCGATAGCATTGAGACCAATGATGGGGACGTCTTGTCCATATCATCGGGGAAGGACACCTTTGAAGATTCGTGGATCCTGGACTCCGGATGCACTTATCATATGTGTCCTCATCGAGAGGCCTTCGATGAGTACAAGGCATATGATGGTGGTTTAGTTCTCATGGGGAATGATACTTCATGCAAGACTGTGGGAGTCGGAACCATGAAAATCAAGATGTTTGATGGCATAATTAGAACCTTGGCAGACGTGCGTCATGTTCCAGGTCTAAGGAAGAATTTGATCTCATTGGGAGCACTTGAATCCAATGGATGCAAGTACATGGCTCAAGGTGGAGTCTTGAAGGTGACTAAGGGAGCTCTGGTTGTTCTTAAGGGACAGAGGCACGAGAACCTATATCGACTTATAGGAATCATAGTGCAAGGTGGAGCATCTCTGTCCACGGATGCTAGCACAGAGAAGTTCAAGTACTGCAGGGACTTGATTTCTCTCACTCATCATTGAAGTCGATGGAGGCCGCACCGATCCAGGTGCGGGCGTACCTTTGCGAAGGTACGGTGGAGGGAGAGATATATCCGTTTTCTTGGTTCAAGTGGAGGCTTATGGTTTATTCAAGCCAAAGGTGGAGATTTCTCTCACTCATCATTGAAGTTGATGGAGGCCGCACCAATCTAGGTGCGGGCGTACCTTTGCGAAGGTACAGTGGAAGGAGAGATATATCCGTTTTCTTGGTTTAAGTGGAGGCTTGTGGTTTATTCAAGCCAAAGGTGGAGATTTCTCTCACTCATCATTGAAGTTGATGGAGGCCGCACCGATCTAGGTGCGGGCGTACCTTTGCGAAGGTACGGTGGAGGGAGAAGTGTATTCGTTTTCTTGGTTCAAGTGGAGGCTTGTGGTTTATTCAAGCCAAAGGTGGAGATTTGTTGATATTGTCTTGAATTCCACAAATTCGATCGATTGGAAATTTGAATTAAAAGTCGATCGGGAAATCTAGGAAGGCTTGAAGATTGCAGACTATTTATTTCCTAATATATTTCCTAGATTTGAACCTATCTATAAGAGGTATTCATGGGAAATAGTCCCGATTCAATGTAACTGGGATATATCATGAAATCTCTAATATATAGGGGATGATTACTGAAGATATTATTAGTAAGTTTCAAATTAGGTAATATCTTTAGGGTGGAATTCCTTTCCTATTTGGATTAGGAAAGTGGGGAATTAATTCTTTCCTATTTGGATTAGGAAGGTAGGGATCTGAAGATCTATATATATCAGCATTGTACCTTGTACTTGAAGGGTGCGCGACGCTCAATAAGAAATCGTCTCTCTCTCCCGTGGACGTAGGCGGATTTTCGCCGAACCACGTAAATCTCCATGTTGTTGATTATCCTTGTTTCTTTTCTCATCTAGTTAGGGTGTTCTTCCGCACAACACGCCCTCTCCCAGACAAATTCATCTATGCTCATGGCCTCATCCATAACCAGTAGTAGAATGGAAATGCCACGAAGAACATGAACCGAAAAAATGAAAAAGCAAAGAAAAAAAATTCTCCTGGAGGGAAATGCCCCAAACATGACATGAAAAGTGACATGACGTGTGAGAGACATGTGTGAGTTACGGCCATTATTTAATATTAAACCGACTAACTCATGCTCTTATTCAATACAAGGTTTCCTTTTGATTATTTTTTGATAAGACGGCTTCACTTCAAGCCATAATTTAAAATTTTCTTTAATTTTATTGCAAGGAAGTAATATTTATAGAAATATGAGGAACTCACAGCTTTGCAGCAAATGTGGCCCTGTATTTGAATTCGTATTTGTGGCTGGGGATCTACGGCATAATAGAATTGGCCTAATCTTGAATACATCTACTTGTATGAACGTACGTAATGCCAAGCTCAGTGAGCTCATGCTATTGCTGGCTAGCCAGTAGTTGTTGGTGTTGGCCTCTTCCTTGTGCGTCCATCTCCTTTACTTCGTCCCTAGGAGCCGTGTCCATGTGTTCCGTGGGAAAGCGTTTCTTCGATTCTAAAGGGCAGAAGGAAAAGAAATTCGTTGGTATGGTAGATAAAGATATTTGGTACTCTTTTAGGCCAATGAAATGAAAAATAAAATATATATCAGGAAAGTCAGCTTTGAAATAGGAGAGACGAAAAATATGTGAGTTGTTATAAAAGCAATGATAAATGAAAGACTAGTTTTTATTTTCTGAAAAAATAATTTTAATTTAAAGAGAAACCATATAAAGAAAAATAATTAAGTCAAAGGAATCCGTGCAAATATGGAGACTATTAACGCAATAAGTGAATTTAGTCATTTATGAGGTAGAAATAGTTAGTTTCACCCCAACTATTTATTCCTGATTTTTCTTTTTGAGAATAGAATCACATAGTTCGACTATAATAAGGAGTCATTAAAACTCGGAGATTTCTTCTTTATTTAGATATTGAGAGATTTTCATCTAAACTTCTCAACCGTCCAAATGGGTATTATATATAGAGAGGCGGGGTTGGCTGCCATGTAATACATATCTTACATCTACTTTGTAAGCATGTCGAAACAGCCTTATCCACCATGTGACAATGGCGGATGCACCTACCCAGCATGCTATGCTGCACGTAAGCCTAACTCAATTTTGCGGTTCCCTTTCTTCATAATATGAGCAATTTCAAATGGTTTGGGATTCGAGCATCGACGGTAAGGCATTCCCACAATGGTATACATTGACATCATTATGCTTTTGGGATTTGCAGAGACGATAAATAAATCCAATTGGCCGGAGTTGGTGGGAGTAGATGGGAATAATGCAAAGGAAATAATCGAGAATGAGAATCGGCGGGCGACCGGCGTGATATTACCGCAGGGAACCGCTTATTCTCTCGATATTTGTTGTAACCGTGTTTTCATTTGGGTTGACGACAAGGGCAATACCGTTGAAGTGCCCATGCTCGGATGAGGGCAAGCAAATGCTGTTACTGAATCCACCAAATCCCGGATGTTCTAAAGTAGCTGATCAACCTATTTGTATCTGACTATAATGAATAAATAATGATTTCCTATAAATTAAATATTTTGTATTCATATAACCTTTTCTTTTCCGTTGCTGATCTATTTGTAGAAGAGTTAATTCTAATATATCCTAATGCATAAAAAAACTAATTACATAATAGTGCTATTAATTCTCCTCATTTCAAAGATTATAACTGTCCGTTTTCTCATCATCACTTAAATAAAGGGTAGACAAAAGGGCTCGTGTAAAGTTTGCTTGCCCTATTGGCATATATCCTAATTTTCATTTAGAGAATACTTTTTATTTTTAGAGAGATGATTACGCGAGACACCGTCATACCGAATGGGAGAAGTGGAATTCTGAAGATGGATCTAAAAGAATGCTTTTAATTACATTTCTGCCTCAAAAGAAAGTAAACAAAACAATTAAAATATATAAATATTAAAAAAAAAAAAGTCGGTAAGAGATTATCCACTTTACATAGCAGACGAGTGGATGCTTGGCTTCTCTTACCATCCCGACTGAGTCTCCCTCAGTGATGACGTCGCTGTGTGCGCCATTTCTCCTCCGCTCCGACGGCGATGGCTCTCCAAAGTTGCTTGGCCCTCTCGGATCATCACTCTCTTCCAGCTCCGACCTTTCTTCCTATTCCCTCCTCCTCTCAAGTCCAATTCCTCATTTTCGATCACCCCGCCTCGCGTTCCGACTCAGAATCACAGTCCTCGCGCCCAAGTTTCGGTCTTTCCTCACGAGGGCGACCGGTTCCTGCTGCCATCCCTTCGTTTGAGCAAGAGGGAGGCGATCCTCTCGATTCTCGCGATCTTGCTAAATGGGTGTGGTTCGAGCGCGTCGGTGGCGACGTTGTCTCGAGAAGTGGAGCTGGAGAGGTACACAGACTCTAAGGAGGGCTTCACTCTCCTCAAACCTTCTTCTTGGGTCAAGGTACACTTTTTATGTACAATGTACGATGTACTAAGAATGCCGGACGTGCAAGGATGCTGTGACTGTCCATGTAATTGTTTGAGTGCTAGTGGGGTTGATCTTTTCGTTGGAATTGAAGGTGGATAAAGCGGGAGCGACGGTACTGTTTGAGGAGCCGACCAAGGGGAACAACAATGTGGGAGTGGTGGTGAGTCCAGTTCGTCTTGCAAGCCTTGGCGAATTTGGGAGTCCTCAGTTTGTTGCGGACAAGCTCATACAAGCCGAAAAGCGCAAAGTAGGTGCTTGTTCAATTGCTTGCTGAGTTCTAAATGTTGGAATGTCTTAACAGTATGGTGTCCGAAGCCTCTTATGTTTCCTGGTGATCGATTATTTGGTAGATAATTTGGTTCTTGGTAGAATTGGTGAGAAGAATTGTGTCTTGGAGCCGTCTTATTAGGGGAAACATTGAAATGAGGTATCTTTCTGCAGTAGATTTTTTTCAGTGTGCTCAAGAATTATTTTGAGAGAGAGAGAGAGGATTGATCCTCTTGCATAGTCACAGTTCAACTTGGCTTCATGGCGCACCAAATATTGATCTGACATGGATCCATTAATTTCAATGTTTTATGGATCTAAAACCCAAATCATTTTAGAGGAAATCTGAACCAAAAATCTGATTCAGCTGCATTCAGTGTTCTACTATCAGACGTGTTGGTATAATCATAGTTATCTCACTTAATCATATAATGCATTCAACTGTGTTTCCATGACTTTCTTTCCTATATCATATTTTATGATGATGATTTAAATTGTCAAAATTGTCTTGATTCAGGTCTTTAAGCTCTTTGGCTGTAGACCTATAAGTGATATGTCGATAAGTTTTGGCTTTGGCTTGGCGCTACCATTTGCTTTAAACTGTTTTTTTCCAAACAGGAAAGTACGAAAGATGCTGAAGTGATCAGAGTGGCAGAGAGATCAGGCCAGGGAGGCTTGCAAGTTTATGAGTTTGAGTACAAATTGGACAGCACCAGGGGAGGGATGAAAAGGATCTTTTCAGCTGTGTTTGTGACCTCAAAGAAACTCTATCTCTTAAATATAGCTCACTCAGACAAGCCAGAGAGCCCACTTGGCCCCCAAACAAGGATGATGTTGGAGGAAGTTCTCCATTCTTTTAATGCTATTCCAGGCACATGAACATCACAGTCCATCACAACAGGACTATCTGCTCTGTTGCTTGAACATGGTTACTGAAGCCTGAGGTAATGCTCTATTGAATTGATTTTGTTAGATCGGTGTTGATCTAACGGAATGAGAAAACTCAAGTGGTTTGTGCTCGGAAACTGTGGCAGAGGGATTGAACTTATGAACCCTTTGATCCAAATAAAATATTGCAGAATCTGGAATATGTTTGCTTAAAATATGTATCCGATCACATTCTTCTGTGTCATTCCTCGTGCATGTATCTGCAACATATAATACTTACTATGATCATCTGGCACCTTTTACACACAATTCGAAATGCTACTAGACTGTGAAACTACAACAGTTGAACTGATTGTCTTAGTAGGGCACTTCAAAATTCTTTTTCGGGCATTTTTGTCTTATGGAGAGGAGGAAACAACATATATCTGAGCACCTTATCTCACAAGTTAAACTTGTGTTTCAGGTGGCGAAGCTCTCCACTTAGATAACTCTGGAGACGCGTTCCAGGAAGCAAAGGGTATCATTCTTTGTGTTCTTAGGTGAAACGAAGGGCAAGATTCTTTTTTGTAAACAGCCTTTGTGAATGATGACTAAGAGGCGAAATTCTTTATCATTCTTGCATTTTCACATATCTACAAGAATTTCTTATGCCGAGTTGTTCTACTATCGATGATTAGTGATTACTGTTAGGCAATGCTTTTTAACACACCTAGTGTGGCGTTTTCACTGCGCCTATTCTCAATTATCTGCCTGGCGATGCTCGTTTAATTTCATCTTCCCGTGTAAGCTCATTCTCGGGGGCTCCTAACGATATTTGAGTTTCCGGTTCGCAAGAAACGATAATTCTTGAGAAAGGCCAATGCGCTCGGACACGAACAAAAGCCGATCCAAACTTGAATTGTCAGGGCATTGTGGCTACTTTTTTGCTTTTCTAAAGAATGAAAACAAACGGAAGGGAGGTGCTTTGAGATTTATCTTCTATGCAAGAGCAACTTCCCCTTCCTGGTGTTATCCAATTCACATTGAGAAGCAAGGATTCTTCTCAAGACCACCGAAATGGAAAGCGAGAAATGAGATTTTTCTCAATCATCTTCATTTTTTTTTTTTTCAAATGCTGAAAAGTCAAAGGAGATGTGTTGCACGTGACATGGAGCCCAGGATTGCAGCCGCGGATTCTTCATCTCTCTAATGGCATTTACCCATGTAGATTGCTCCTGCATTGCGTTCATGTAATATCAGAGATTAACCTCAGGATTAAATTCAGTGTCCCATGGACAGTTTGCATATAATTGCAATAATGGACGAGTTCGAAAGTTCAGATATCTCGTGTTATAAGAGAAAGTAAAAAAACAAAAGCTTAGAAGAGTTTTGTTCAATGTGAAGGTTTCCTATGTCCTCTTACGTCTAAGGAAAGCGAGAGAGAAAATTCGGTAATGTTAGTTTGACCAGATAGCCCGTAAACTATATAATATAATAAAAGGGATCACCGTTGCCTACGGTTTGAATAGAGTTTTTAAAAAAAAAATTGATGCAAGAGAAGGTCAAACATATGAAAAGAATCACAATATTTTGTGCTTAAGGGGAGAGCAGTTTTAGGTTTCATCCAAATTCCACCTGCCTATTCATTGTAATATATTTTCTAATTTTTGAAATTTGGAACTTGTCCTACATGCCAATGAACTGGAAACCTACTCTCTTACATATTATTGGTCTACCCAGATTTCACATGTACTCTTAATTAAACGATTGAAATGAATTATCACCTCTAATGATTATCATAACTTATATTAAACATATGAAAATTATGAAATATTAACAAAATAAAAGTTTTAATCATGAATATCGCTAGAAATGAAAGTTCAAATAAGTAGTTTCATATTACACTCTTATCATTTGATGCCATGGAATACCGCAGAATTATGCAAAAACATATAACAAGAAAAAAGCAAAGACTTGTTTTAGATTCTAGATTCTTGATTGAGATTTAGGATCGAATTAGTTCCCATCAGTCTGATTCTTAAATTCTCAATTATATCCTAGAATCATACTCGCCCTTAATCTGCAGTATCTCGCTTCCAATGTATGTATGATACTATTAGAATATTCAGGATCAACTTTTCACCAATCCTCCCACTCAATGAAAAGATATCAAAATCTTTTGTGCCCGTGGGCGGTCTCACTTTTGGTGTATGTATGATACTATGAGTATCATATTGACAAGGTCAACCTTTCCCCAGATTCTCCGAATTAATGAAAAGATATCACAATCTTTTGTCCCTATGTGCATGCAATCTCTCACTTTTAGTGTATGTACGATACGATTAGAATATTCACAACGTCAACCTTCCCCCAAATCCTCCCACTTGATGTGATTATTTCCTGTTTTTCTGATGCTGTCATCGTCGAACAATTCAATGATCTTTTCTCCTACCACGTTGTTAGAAATGATTAGGGACTTTTCAAGAATAATTGCTTGATAATTTTAATGATTATTGTCCCTCAAGATTATATTACACGTAACTGAACATATCTTAAGGTATTATCTTAAAATAGTTATATAATAAAACCTATAGATAGAGTAATGCATTTTTTATTAATATATACATTGTAATATATATAAAATTTTCATTACTCTCTCATGCGTATTATTATTTCTCAAATCACATATCCATTACCTTTTTATTCTAATAACATTTATCATTCTCCGACACAATATTCAATTGCCATAAAAACAAAATATATTTTCTTCCATTTCAACTTGATGTGATTATTTCCTGTTTTTCTGATGCTGTCATCGTCGAACAATTCAATGATCTTTTCTCCTACCACGTTGTTAGAAATGATTAGGGACTTTTCAAGAATAATTGCTTGATAATTTTAATGATTATTGTCCCTCAAGATTATATTACACGTAACTGAACATATCTTAAGGTATTATCTTAAAATAGTTATATAATAAAACCTATAGATAGAGTAATGCATTTTTTATTAATATATACATTGTAATATATATAAAATTTTCATTACTCTCTCATGCGTATTATTATTTCTCAAATCACATATCCATTACCTTTTTATTCTAATAACATTTATCGTTCTCCGACACAATATTCAATTGCCATAAAAACAAAATATATTTTCTTCCATTTCAACTTGTCCTATTCAAGGAGAGGACACTATAGTCACATGAAAAAAAAAAAAGTAAAAATAAGAGCATGGAATATATAGTTTCATACAAGTTCGGTAGCTTTCACTTCATTTTTGTTTTGCATGTTTAGATGTGAAGTCTGAACATAGAAAATACAATGCAGCTGAATTAGATTTAATTCGATGGTCAAGGTCAAGAACAATTTGGCTTCGTGTATCCAATCTGAACTAGAATATCAGACCAGAAAGGGAAAAGAAAAAGAAGACTATGCAAGCATGCTTATAATGAAGCTCTTCACATCGGCTCTGTTTCCGATCAACCTCCAGCTTTATATACACAAGCGACATGTATGACTAACAGCCTTCAATTGTAAAAGCTTGGATATCTCTTTTCGGTTGAATAATGTGAGCTTGAATTAGTTTGACCCCCTGACTCTCAGTCTTAGATATGATGAAACCAACTAGCCGCAAGTCAAATATTGGAAAAAGATCAAATATAATATAACTCCACCCTTCTCTTTGATTTCGATTTTGGAATTTTACACGATGGTAAATTCACCACTAGAACATGATGATGGTCCCTGTCTATAGATTCTGGAGAATCTGCATGAGTCTATGCTTCCCCCCTCTCTCTGTCCTCTCGGTCTCTCGGCAAGTTTGGTTTATGACAATATGAAGGTCATCTTGAACACAAGAACAGTGTGACAAATCTTTTGATCCGACATGGGATCAACAACGAAGAAGGAGAGGGCAACACCCGATTAGCAGATATGGATACCGGAGGGAAGCGGTTGAATGAACTGGGGCTACAAGCAACATCTCAGAAGATAGATGGCATACTTTCAGAATTTATCATATCTCCCCTCTCTTTTTTTCCACGCTTTAATTTGTATAAAAAGTCGCTTGTCTCAAAAAATATACACGATTTATTCTTATATTTATGTTTTGGTGGCAGACTCTATTTAAGACTCTTGCAATATCATTTTCGACGATGGCACTCTTCTCTAGGATCACTCCTCTGTATGGATCAAGCTTTTTGGATGCAGGATATTATTTTGAGAGACCTCCCCTTCTGTTTTCCTTACTGAAAAGTCAAAAGGAGATGTAACACGTACCACGGGGTCCAGGATTGCAGCTGCCGATTCTTCATATCTCTCTCTCTCTCTCTCTCTCTCTCTCTCTCTCTCTCGCTGTGGGACAGTTGGCTTTCGTTGCCGAGACGTGAAGATCCCGCCATTACAAACTACACTTTTCCCTGCTATACACCCACCACCCATATGGATTGCTACTTGCATTATCTTGCGCTTATCTAATCGTGTAAATTCAATTCGCTTTTGCGCATTCTTCCTCTTTTGTGTAAAAACATAAAAAGAATAACCTTGCGTGTGTATATATATTTCTATCTCAAATTAGCCCACAATCAGTATTTCATAGACGGTTTTCATATGTAATCACCAAAGTAGACAAGTTGAAAGCGTGATCATCACATGTCATAAAGAAAAAAAGGGGAATTTTAACATGTTGTCGTTGGACGAGAATAAGTCGAAGGAAAGGGCGAGAGGAGATTCCATAATATTTGGTTTGACCAAAGATGGCATGTGCTGTAATTGCATAACGAATCGGGTCCCTATTACAGCGAACATAACATTTTGTCCACATGTGGTGTCTCCCAGCGCCGGTGTTAAGTATAATACCATAGAATATTCACTTGGTCAACTTTTCGCCGATCCTCCCAACTAATATGATTATTTCCTGCTTTTCTGATGCTGTCATCGTTGAAAAATTCCATGTTCCCATCTCGTTCCACGTATCCGTTTCTTTCTATCCTGTTGACATTTATGGTTCCCCAACACCGTGTTCAATTGTCCAAAGAAAAACAAAATCCATTTTTATCTTCTCATTTTAACTTGTACTCCTCGAGGAGAGGACAGGATATTTATTTGGAAATAAAAGGTAAATATACGAGCAAGAAAAACATCGTTTTTAAACGCGTAAAGCCATGATCAAGACCTTTTTCATCTGAGTTCATTAGCTTTCACTTCATTGCGTTTTGTTTTGCCTCTTAAGATGTGAAGTGTGAACATAACAAAAACAGCGTAGCTGAATTCAACTTAATTTAATGGTCAAGAATAACTCGGCTTCGTGTGCCCAATCTGAACTAGACTATTTCAAACCAGAAAGGGAAGAGAAAAAGAAAAGTATGCGAGCATGCTTGTAATGAACCTCTTCACATTGGCTCTGCGTTTGCATTGATTTGTCCTCGGGAAGGTCACGAGGAAGTAAAACTTAAGTCATTTTTAAATGGATGCATTGCATTGCATTCTTGGAACGATAGTAACTTACAAACAATGACGAAAAATTACAAGTTATGAAATTGTTCATGTTCCTATAAGTTAAAGTAGAATTGCCATACATGAGGATAATTCATGAGGAACTCTAGGAAGAATTCAATTTTTGAAAACGATTAGTGAGTATCAATTCCGTCATTTACGATGGATTGAATTATATTACGATATTATAGGTTAATAGCTAAGTTTATGTTCGGTGATGATGATATAAGTCAAGTTAGGGTAAATGATATCATATCTGAAATTTGGTTGCTATCCAAGACAGGATAAGGCTGGACAAAAGAAGGATATAACCTAGATTAAAGGATCTCATGTGTGGAGGTGAGATAAATGTGTATAAGGTTTTTCATGTCTATGATATATGCAGGCCATCATGCTAGGACCACCACCGCAACAACCAATCATCGTCACCTCCAACCACAGCATGGTGTTTGATACCTCCAAGCACCGCTGATCGGAATCATCCCCCAACTAGAGTTTCGCAATAAACATCTCCACTTCTGCTCAAATCGGGTGTAATGGCGGAGCATTCATTCATCTCCCCTTCTCACTTGAAACTTGGGCATTAGAAATTGTTGACACAGACGCAATTGTCTTATGTGGCACGTGATGAAAAAACCTTACATAATTTTAAATTATTTATTCTTTTTTATTCTTTTTCTTTTTCTCTAATCTTTTCATTCTTTCTTTCTTTCTTTCTTTCTTACAACTATGGGCTAGCCAGGTCGGCGTTGTCGGTCGAGGCTTAGGACGTTTTTTCTCGAGAAAGTTATGGCAAAAACTGTAGAAACACCCTTGGCAGTGATGTAAAAATTAACTTTCAGAGAAGAGTCAATAACGCATATGATGGGCAAAAGAAATTGCCAACCTGGGATTGAAAGTCAAGGCGCTTGATGGCGAAGAAAGAGGTGAAGCACTCCGGAGTGGACCATGATCGGCTCCTCACCATCGTAACGGCATTTCAACGGCGCGAACAGCCCCTGGCCTGCCACATCCAGCGGCACTAGCACGCCGTAGTTCACATCCCAACCGAGCGCCGGCATCTCTTGGACGCCTGAGAACGCCACATACGCCACGCCCCCGACTTGCTCCGCCACGAAGGCACCGACCTCCATCGCGTTCGCAGTGCTGCACAGCCTCCACGCCTCGTTCGGCAGTGGGGTCGAAGTCAGGAAAGTCGCCAACATCTCGCTGGTCTCGAACCTTTCCAGGACAAACAAAGGGAAAAGGAAAAGAGAAACGAAAAACAAAGCAAAGAAGTTAAGGTAAGAAACGAAGTAGTAGCTGAAAACATGGGAACGCCAGGAAAATCGAGGTGAGCAGGAGAAGGGAGGAGTAGGCTGTTACGATGAAGCTTCGGTGTCCATGGTCTCCTCTTTTTGCCCGTTTTGCCCGGGAAGTGAAATGAATATCAACCCTGAATTTATGATTTGAAGCCAGGCCGGCGAGTTGGATCTTTGCTGACGACTGGACGCTGATTTCCAGAGGCAAACTAGCCGATGAAAGACAAGAAGATAGAGATATGGAGAGCGAATGGAGGAGACCGTGGCGTTTGCGTTGGGGACTCTTCATGCAGTAAGAACTTATCGCCGTCTTTTCTTTCCCATTTCTTTTTTAAATATGACTAAGGACGCAATAATGGGCCTTTAAAACACTCTGTCAACACAATAGTCTGATTATATTGGTCCTTCGTGCTCCATTTTTTAATTAGATTTTCTTATTTGTTTTCTTGCGGGTCTCGTGATCCCCTCCCTTAGACTTCTTCCTTCCCTCTAAGAGAAGGAGATGTTCAGGGAAAATGTCAATATTAAGTGGTTAGTGTAACGTAACTTTTAATTTAAATCCTATAATAGATTAATAGGTATTCGCTGAGTTGGACTAAAAAAGAAAATTTTAACCTTTTCTTTTCTTTTTTCTCCGCCCACTCCGTGGCTCTTCAATTCTGCATTTCCATGTCCGCCGGACGCCAAACAAGCGGTCATCGCTCGACCACCATTATACTATATTATGCTCATGGTATAGTATGAATAGTTTTTTGAAATTGTCAATGTAATGGAATGGTCTGACTAGACCCGAAAGATCTTTCTCATGGCTCCAGATCTGGAAGTTCGACTGGCTCTATCGAATGGTTGTGATGAACAGACGATGCAGAGGGTTGTTGGGAGTGACGGAGTGAAGAAGGTAATGCTAATGAAAAAGTTGGTGATGATGGTAGAGTGGAGCTATTGGTGAACAGAGAGAGACTCTGTGTTCGTGTTTTTGTTTGTAAGGACCCCAAGCTCCATTTTTGCCAGTTTTTGTTTCTGAGCAAAGGCTTGAAAGCACCTCAAGCTTCATTTACCCGACCGCACTCGTTTTTGTTTTTGGTTTATGAGACGAACCTCCAGCGCCATAACTGCAGATCCGGAGATGAACGGGCAGCTAGTTCCTCCAAATTCAAAGATGGACGGAGCCCAGCGGCGGCGAGTTCCACGAGGCCAGATCTGGCGAGGAAAGCCATGGACGGAGCAAGAAGACGAAGCCACAGGCTTGGTTCCCTCGGATGAAGGATGAAGAAGAGAGAATTTGGAAGCAATGCAGCGAGCGACGACGGCGGCTCCTTTGGCGCCGGCGGCAATGGACGATGGCCGGATCCAGAAGGAAAATGGATGGAGAATAAAAAAAGGAAAAGTTAAAATTTTACTTTTTAATTCCAACTCAGCAAATACATGCCAATCTATTATTGGACCTAAGTAAAAAAGCGCGCCACATCAGTAATTAACCGGGCACTTCAAAACCACTGAGTATTTTCTTGTATAATCTGTTTGTTTTGCGGAAAATGTAGCATTTCTAGAAAATATTTTTTAAGAAACCATTTTCCAAGAATTTTCCAAAAAAATGATAATATTTTCCGGTGTTCGGTTGAAATATGAAATTGACGAAATGGAAAATATTTTCTGCCATTGCATATCATATTTGATTTTTTTTATATACTTCTTTTGATCTTTTTTTAATTTTTAATTTATTATTTTGCTCTTTTTATTATTTTTTTATTTAGAAATTTGAATTTTTAATTATTTTTATTCTATTTTCTTCTTTCTTTCTTTTTCATTTTCCTTTTGTTTCCTTAACCAGTCGCCACCACAACAATGGCCGATGAGCACTGTTGTTCAGCAACACTCAAGCATCGCTAGGCAATAGTGAGGCTAGACAGGTCAAAAGGCTTAGGCCTCGTCGATTTGGCAAATAGTGGCAATTCTTGGGCCTCGCAATTTAGCGATGCCTAAGGGTTGCCAAACGTCAACAAGGCTTGATCCTTGTAGATCGGCGATTGCCAAGCATTGCTGTTTGGCAACACTCGAGCCTCGCTAGATTGGCAAGCCGCAAGCTTAGCTTGCTTGTGGTCGGTTGCTAGCTGTCACGTGGCCAACGACTCACTAAAAAAAAAAAAGGAAAAATAATAAAAATTCGAATTTAAAAAAAAATAGAAAGAAAGAAGTGGGACTAGTGAGGGGTATAAGATAAGAGAAAGTCAGTGTGGAAAATGTTTTCTTTAACTTCAAAAATAAAAAAATATTTTTCCCAATTTTAAAAGAATTTTTTTCTTTTCATGAAAAATATTTTCCCCAATCACATATATTTTTTGTAAAATGAATGTCAAAAAATTCAAAATATCATTTTCAGAAAGTTACTTTTTATGAAATGAACAAAGCCCAAGAGATTTCTCTATCATGTGACCACTCAGAGCAATAGAGGAAGAGAAATGGAAACTTCCCACGCTTGTGTAGACACAGGCAATTGAGTCAATCCTCATGACCCACGACGGCATCCTCTCGAGCCGCCTGAACAAGAAAGCCCTCATCAATGTCAAGCTTCTAAGAACTTCACCGATTCAGCTTCAAGTGAGATGAATGAGAACTTACCGCACATAGCTTTTTCGTGCTTTAAACAGCTGCCTTCAAATTTTCCAATGTTTCTTGGTGGAATTCAGCATTGCCCCAGGAGAAATCAAATCGTGCCACTGTTCCAGATTAGGACACTAATTAAATAAAACTGCATGAAGGGTATTCATTTACTTAATTGAGTTGGAATCCATTATATTAAACACACAATTGTTTCCATAAAAAGGGTCGTTATATAAACCTGACAGAATCAAACTAGAACTCCCTCATTAGAGATAATCGAGAATCAAGGCCCAACTAAAGTGATGTAATTAGATTATTCAGTTATCTTCTATACATTAATTTCTGCTTAGAAGTTCCTATCGAAAGAACTTGTGTGAATCCACACATTCTAATATGTTGTTTGTCAGAATCGGACTTGATACTAAGCCTCTTGGTAATATTCCCAATCTATCCCTTCCATAGTGTGCAAAACATCATATGCCAAAAGGCTTTGGAGGGGTACCGTGTAGGTGAAGATAAAACTCATGCATGAATACAACCAAAATCTTGAAAATCATTGGCAGATGGCCAAATTGTCCCTCTCTATAAATAAATTAAAAAAATGCATTAAAATTACTTAAAGCATGATGGATCGACAGATACCAGACATTCCAGCTTTCAAGCAGCTAGAGATTATATCAGCTGATCGTGATCTTGGACCGAGAGTCCCCACTATCTTCGTCATTGCAGGAAAGAACGTCTGCCACATTCAAGACCACATTAGATTAACATGAAAGCTCTAATTATTCATTTCTACATACAGCTCGATAAAAATCCTTAGAATCGCAATCGCTTCCACATAAACCAAGTTTACACCCATTAACTTTTCTCAAAGACGCCACTCAACTAGTCTAAAGAACAGAAATCTGCATGACGAGATTCGAATCGTTCGAGTCACTTATTTCTTCCAAAAAATAAAAGTCACTCTATCAGCCCAAAATGAAATTATGCAATCTCGATCGAGCCCCCTAGTTAGATACTAGCATATCAGCCCAAAATGAATTTTATTTTATTTTATTTTCTTTCTTTCTTTCTTTTTCCTTTTTTTCTTTTCGTTTCCTCGACCAATTGCCACCATGGCGACAACTGGTGAGTGCCGTCATTTAGCAAAGCTCAAACGTCACCAAACAACAGTGAGGCTCAACAGGTCATAAGGCTTAGATTTTATCGATTTGGCAAATGGTGGCAACTCTTGGACCTCATAATTTAGCGACACACAAGTGTCGCCAGACGTCAACGAGGCTCGAGCCTTGCCAGATTGGCGAGCCGTAAGCTCGGCTTGGTTGTGGCCGGTTGCCAATCGTCACATGGCTAGCGACTAGCTAAAAAACAAAGCAAAAAAAAAAGGAAAAATAATAAAAAATCGATTTTATTAAAAATAATAAAAATTGGAATTTAAAAAAAATTCGAAGTTAAAAAAAATTTAGAAAAAAAGAAGTGGAGACTAGTAAGGGGTATAAGATAAGAGAAAATGAGTGAAAAATATTTTCTCCAACTTGAAAAGTAGAAAATATTTTTCCCAATTTTAGAAGACTTTTTTTTTTCCTTTCATAAAAAATATTTTCCCCAATCACATACATTTTCTATAAAACGAACATTGAAAAATCTGAAAAATACTTTTTAAAAAGTTATTTTTCATAAAATGAACCGACCCTAAGTGTGACCACTTAGAGCAATAGAGGAAGGAAGAGAAATGGAAACTTCCACGCTTGTGTAGACAGAGGCAATTGAGTCAATCCTCACGACCCACGACGGCATCCTCTCGAGCCGCCTGAGTGGAGGCTCTTGCGCCACATGTCTTACTCGACAACCTCACGAGTGAGTGAGTGTTGGTAGAGAGTGGAGCATACCAGCGAGGCATGAGGGGGTTGTGCACTATGCATTTGATGAGCTGCGGCGAAGGAGGAGGAGGAGGGAGCTAGAAAGAGGGAGAGCGGTGGCCTCGAGGCATACTCTCCGCAATCTGAAACACTTACTTATAATAGATAAATAAATAAAAAACCCTTCTCTGGGCATTTCATTACCTTTTGTCTCGCTTCTCCCCATATTTATTTTTCCGAAAAATCCATTGGGCCACTGTGCTAAATTTCCTCGCAAAGTGCGTGAATTAGACTTAAAGGTTGAGCCAGTCGGATCAGTAGCCGTACAGACAGAGTTGGTCAAGGAGAGGAAAGCTTCGTTGACGTCCTAGTGGCCGGTTGACGTGTCCCTGACTACAGTATGTAAGCACGAGGACATTTCCTTTTTAATTCTCCTTTTCTCTGCCTTCGGAGAGAGAATGGAGAGAAGGAAGAAGATTAAGGAGAGTGGACATGGGACCCACGAGGAAATAAACATAAAATCAATAAAAGAATATAATTAAAAAAAGAAAGCAGAATTTTTTTTTTGTCGGTATTACTCTACACTTATTCTAACTCTCACTCTTAGATTTTTCTCATGTTTCCTTACGAGACGCGAAATTCGAAACACATATCTAAAATTAAATCGTCTCTATCCCCAATTTTCTATCAAAATATGGAAATTCGAAAGCTTATCTCTCTCTCTTCAAGAGAAAGGTGGTCATTGGGATTACCTCAATGTTCAACTCTTCTTTAGAAAAGCAATCGGGGGATGCTTAAAAAAAGTGGGACCTACAAGGACAACATTGTCGGAAAAAAACGTCGGTATTTGACCGTGAGTTATCAATAGGGGACCCGACCTGGCATGGTTGCCAAATTACATTTCCACTAGAAAATCAATTTCTATTGAAGCACTCTATGGTATAGTGGTCCAAGAGAGTTACTTCTGCTTGTCCCTTTGTCTCGCCGCTCTTGCAACTCTATCCCTTCCTTTCTCTTTGAAGAGGGACCACAGGTAAGAAGGAAAGTTTGCAAACAGCAACGCTAGCCGTAGTCAAATTGATATCGTAAATTAAAGTAGTAACTGATGTCTTAAATAATTATTGGAATAAAATATGGCTTGTTTATCTAATGTCAACTTCCAATATGTTACATCACTTAAGCATGGGAAACATTATCTAAAAAAATTCTAAATCTATTGCACTTTGATCAATTCAGTCCCAAACCTCTCGACGATTTGCCTATTTAGTCAATCTCAACAAATTTGGCTAGAAATCACTAACATAAACGCTGATCATTCTAGGGGTGTCAATGGGTCGGATCTGGTTGGGTCTTGATGTTACCCGACCCGACCCGATCTGACCCAAAAGGCATGAAATACGAAGAAGGAAAATGGATTGGGTCGGGTTGGGTTTCGGACCAACAAGTCAAATCCAATTATACACATGCCATCAAATCAAAACTCAAAGCATTTTCCATCATTCAACATTTAAAGCACGATAAAACATAAAAGTCTAGCGTACATAATAAACATAAACAACCAAGTGGACAAAGCACATTATTTAATTGCCTCCTTTTCATTTTCATTGCAATTTTCTTTTCATGTTTCAAAGGCAAATGGGTAGGGTTTCGTGATAAAAGCCGGTAGCTGCTGCCTGCTAATCACCCGGATCCGCCAAAAACGAAAATCTAGAAAGCGAGTAAAACCTGAGTAGGCCCCATATGCAGGAGAAAACGGGCAACAGGGGCATGCCCCCATCAGCCAATATTTCCCATCTGGAGAGATGATAATTTGCATGCTGACAAAGCCCTATGGACAAACCCACGAGAGGCCGAAAACAATGCGAAACCCCGAACGGCAGTTAAGGGAATCCGAATCCGAATCCGAAAGAGAAATGGCAGCGGATCCCTGCGAATCAGACCAGACGTCTATCTCTCCCCAGACCTGTGAACGAGAAGAGACCGTTCGCGCTTCGCTAGAGGCCAATGCGGCCAGTTGGTAAGGCCTTACCGTAAGGGAACACCGGAAAGCTCACTCCCACGCAAGCATCGAGCCCACGTCCTCTGCTGTGCCTCCCCCGCACGGGCCTCGCAGGTAGTGCTTGTCCACGCACGTGGCTGGAGCCGGAGCGAACTGGTCGGTCGTGAGCTCCGACCCAACGTTTCCCTAAAAACGGGACAACTATTGTTCGGACAAACCAACCTGGTTCAACAAAGGGGCTGCCATGGACAACGGTTGAAGGACGGGCCTCCGCCAACGGTCGACCGCCTTCTCAAGCTCTCTGGATATCTGGTTCTCTACCTTTCAACTCTCGGTCTCTCTAATGTTCTTCCCCCCATTCTCTCTTCTGTCGGTTTTTTCTCTCTCGGATCCAAGAGCTTTGGTGAAGGTGGAGAAAATGCGTCGGCGGTTCGTCGGCCGCGTTTGAGGCGCGGTGGCCGCAGGGCTTCTCTCTCGCTCTCCGCCCTTGCTCTCTCTTTTTCTGACTGTCGGTCCCTTTCTCTCCGCCCTCTCCACGTTCAAGAGAAGGTTTGGGTGAGAGTTTGTTTATTTGTTCATGGGCTGAACAATGTTCTGAACTTAACCTGATCCAAAAGATAGCTGTTTACTTATTTTATAATTGTGACCTGAACATTATTAAAATTCGAAATATGTATTATATTTGTTTTGTGTTTGGGTCGTGTTTGAGTCGGGTCAAGTCAAGTTTTTGGACACCTCTACCTCGACATGAGTTTCATTTATGATATATAGAGGGTTTCTTTTGAAAAGAAGTTGATGCTTTTCCAAGATCATCTAATGATCTTGTCTTTGTGAACTTCTAACAGACGATTGGTTCCCTTTGTTTTTAGGATGTGCACCTTGCCAGCCATTGCTTCATGATGTCGCGCTTGGCTTGAAGCCATAGGCCTCAATGCTGGCATCGGCACTCAGGTAGATTCCTTATTCTGTTTGCTTCTTTTTCTGTTTCCTGTTGCATTTCTACTTCAAGTATTTACCAAAGCTCGGTACAGTGAATTGATCCAACGACTGGTTTCAGAAGGCAAATGCAGGATCACAAACCCTTCAAAGAATCATATTATTGTGCTGTGAAACAAATAAAGATGGCGGCTACCTTTTGCCGAAGTGGACTCTTCACGTTTTCTTATAAGTAGGAATATTTCATTGTTGGAAGTAAGAAGCAGCAAGTCGTATGAGGAAAAATTTTGCAGTTGCAGAAGGCAGAACACTCAATTACCTGCCAACATAAAATCAGGAGGTCCGCTTTTCTGTTGTCAAGCCACATCTCATCTCAACACGAAGTCACGAACCTCCATTTCGCTACCTTTTACCAATACTGAAGTAATCTAGTATGTCTAAAGTTGTACAAATGGCAGGCTGAAGAATGCTCATAGGCATCTATTTTCCTCTCTTCTGAAAATCTTTATAACATCTATCCCTTTTCTTTGATTTTGATTTCCATACTGAATCTCCTATTTTTATTGAACATGACATGAAAGTTAAGAGAATTTTAGTTTTTACTTCAAACCAGTTCTACATGGAATCGGAAATCGAACCTTTGAAAACCGATTCCCAAATATTTTACTAGGAAGCGAATCAGTCCCTATGGGACCTAGCTTGGTACAGCGAAGTGAATCGGTCTTTGTGCGAACCAGCTTGGAATCAATCATGTGAGGCTAGTTCGATTTGGTTTTAGTGCTCTCCATTCTTCTAACCAAGAACTAAAGCTCGAATTCTTAGCTAGAACATCAATAGACACCTCTTTTCCTTCAACCAGCTTCATTGCATATGCTTCAAACTTATCGAGTTTGTCTTGAAAAAAAGCTAGGTTGTTTGGGTCGCTTTCCCTTTTGATTTTGTCCAGCCACTCCTTTGCTTCCTCCACCCTTGCCCAAAAGCAAGTGTCTTGGGTCAAGCTTGCATATTTAGTCCTCCTATTATGGCCCAGTTTCTCTGTAACAACTCTCTCGTTCCACCACTGATCAAAAATTTCGTACCTCCTTTCGTCAAGTGTATCCCCAACCGATAATACTGCGCGATTTCCAATGGCTCCACGAGGAGCTTGTAGAGCTGCGACTCCTCAATTACCCATTCTGAACTTCTGTGAAAGTTGAGTGGGAGCTCATTCCTATCCAACATGCGTATGACATCATCCCAAAAGGCCGCGAGCTTGAACCGGTTCATGTTTATACGGTACTCTCTTTTTGGCCCCCCTCTGCTTGAAAGAATCATAGTATCCTTGTTGCTCGTCAGAGTTATCGCAACAAGCTTTATACCACTCTATCTCCACCCTGTAAGGAGCAATTTTGTATAGCCTAATGGCTAAATTGGCGGCATTTTGGTTCAGTGTGCACCCCATTTGCCTCACCATCTTCAAGCAACCTTTTGCCATTGATGCAATCGATACCTGCAAAGTAGATGAATCATAGAACTTATAAACTTAGAGGAATTGAAATCGGGAATAAAAAGCCTAGATTGATAGATTTACAAATCATGATCCCTTGTTGATCTAAGGTGCCGTGTTCCTACCTCTTGAGATGTCCCTGAGTAGTTCAAAGCCATTGAAAGGCTTGCTTCATAGCTTGATTCAGAAATATCTCCTTCCATGAAGCTTCTCTTTATAGACTGACAAGTCAATCCTTCGACATACCACCCATAGTTAATGTGCTCCTTAATGAAACAATTTGGAGATCCTGTCCTTAGCATCAAATGCATCATCTTGTTGACAGATACAGCATTGTCCAAACAAATTGTGCCCTCTTTTGAACAAAACAAGTAATTTCCAGACAGCCAAAACAACCTCCATCCAGAGCCTTCCACCACCTGCGCCCGGCGCTCCATGTTGGCCGTAGCAAAGGAAAATAACCAAGCTTTGTCTTCTTTAGTTAATTGGTGGTTAGCGAAATTCATGGAGTTTGGTGACATCATAGACGTGTACCAGAATCTTATGAGGGCCTGCCACTGTGGGGTTGGAACAAGTGATTGGTCGAGAAATAACCTCGGCTGTATATCATGCATCGACACGATGTTGCAGAAGCTACTACCCCATCTTTCACGGAGGATGGCCTTGGAAAGTGACTCATTGCCGAGGAAAGGAGAGCCGAAACCAATGCATAAGATTGAGACAGATGGAAAAATGGATTTGAGCTTGGAGAGGAGCCAAAGAGCTGTAAGGAAGGCAATTGAACCTCCTATGGAGTGGCCGGTGATCACTATTGACTTGGAATTATTCAACAAGCTATGAATCTACATACACATTCAAGAATTCCTGAAATCTGGTTAAAAGTGTCCCAAGAAATTCTCGATTACAATGCTGAAAAATCAACCTATGCCAGATCATGTCAGATTAGAAGAGTTACATGAACACATCGGATAGGAAATCATTGGTTGCACTGCAATTGCTAAACATAACGAACTGTTCATTAAGCAAGTTAAAACAACAATAACATGTTTGGCATATGATAATTTGCCAAACAACACTCATCGACTTTTTCAAAAAAAGTCGATGATGATATGAAAAGATAATTTTGTATTTCTAATAAATATGGAAAAAAATGTAAAACCTAGGAAGGAGAGGGAAAAAAATAGGAATTATTAATCTTAGAATTTAGTTAGACGGTAATAAAGATTTAATTTTCATGAGTGATGTGATCAGTTATGGGATACCTCTTTTTATTCTTTCTTTCTTTTTTACTTTATTTATTTTAACTTTTTTTAATTTAGCAAAGATACTATCATGAATATCAAAAAGAAAAGTTGTAACGGATGAACTAACCTGGGTTTGAAGATCAGGACGCGAATGATAATGAAGGAAGTGGTGGAGCACTCCAGAGTGGACCATGACCGGCTCTTCACCTTCGTAACGGCGTGTCAGTGGCTTGAACAGCCCGTGGCCTGCCGCATCCAGCGGCGCCAGCATGGTGCAGTTCGGATCCCAACCGAGCATCAGCAGCTCTTGGATGCCCGAGAATGCCACGTACCCCACGCCCCCAACTTGCTCCGTCACGAAGGCACCACACCCCGTCGCGTTCGCAGTGCTGCACAGCCTCCACGCCTCCTTCAGCAGCGGCGTCGAAGCCAGGAAAGTCCCCACCATCTCGCTTGTCTCGAACCTTTTCCGGGAAAACAAAGAGAAAAAGAGAAGAAAATAAGAAAAGAAAGCAAAACCTAAGGGAATAAGGGAGGGTGGGGAGAAGGGAGGATTTCGTTACGGTGAAGCTTCGGCATCCATGACGATGAATATCGATTTGGGCAAGAGCAACAAGGCTGAAAGTATATCAACTCTCCATGCACCGATCCATTCAGGGAACACTCATGGGGCTTTTATTTCGTGATGTGCCTGTGGTCAATTACAAGTTTACCATCCGTTCTATTCAATTGACCGGAGACAATATATTTCGCACCCCAGTACTTTGTAGGATGAGGTCTTCGTTTTCTATCGAGCCAGGGTCCCATTTATTTTAGTTTTGTTTTTGGAATATTTTGATCTCAGCAATTTCCTTAAAATGGGAGTGAGTTTGCATATGCATTTTCAAATATCTATCCAGCTGGAACGGCTTTTAAATTTTTATTTTTAATTATGTTTTTGATATAGTATTCAAATTCTAACATGAATATTAATTTCATGCACCCGAAACTTATAAGATCTTTTAGAATTATGAGAATCTATTTCAACATCCGAAAACTAAAAAGAGTGTTTTTTATTTTTATTTTTATTTTATTTTTATTGAAGTAACAAATCAAATGTAAAAGAATCATAACGATAGTCGTGTAGCACTTTCAATGCGTAAATCGGTCAGCACTTTCTGTCCTTTTCCCTTCACGTTTACGGAGGTGGGCTGAAACTTTTGCTTATGTTTACGTAATGAGGCACACGTCAACAAAAGTCGCTTCTCATGCGTCATCTCTGAGGAGTCAACTTTATTTATTAGAATTACTCATCGATGTCCTATTGTAGTGTTTTTTTCTTTTTCTTTTTTCCATAAAATTATTGAATTTATTTCTTTCTAAAAAGGCAATGCCCTTTGGCTGGGGGCCAAACATTGAAGATATTTTGTAACGAAATAAAATCCTCAACGTGAGACTGATCGTCACTTATGCAAGCCTCGCTCTTGCCTAGGCTCGGCTCGGTGAGGCCAACACTTGCTTAGGCGAGACACGGCTTCGGCTTGTGCGAGGGTTGGTCTAGCCCGACCTCACCAGATCTAGCAAAGGAGGTCTCATCTAGTTGCGCCTAGACGGCTAGCACTTACCCTTGGGGCCTCGGCTAGGCGAGGCCGACTCTCACCTATGGCTGGTGAGGTCGGCAAGTGCGACCTCGCCGCCATGGCTATGGCACGGTGGCTGAGGGGATAAAGACAGTCCTTAGCTCGCATAACGTTTTGATGTCTGATCATTTTGGTGTAAATTAGCTGCTAAACCTACATAATAATAATATTTTGTCGCCGTCAAATTGCCTAGAAATTCGTGCGAGGCCCGTTTTGATGTCTGCTTGTTTGTATTTATGTCATTTCTCTCACAAATTTTGATGGAATTTCATTCGCGATATGAAATTTTTTTTATTGAGTGATTTTGACCCTGTTGGAAATTTCGGACCTCCAAACTTCTAAAACAAGTTGCTATTAATTTTGATCCTATCTTACATGCTAATCCATCTGATCCATAGGAAGCTCATCATCCCTTTTTCAAAAGATAAAAATTTTCAAACCTCATCGCCCGCATGCCACGCCAGTTCCAGACAATTATCATAGGTGGACTTCGGAAATGTGTGGCCAGCCAGAGACCAAAGAGTCGACGACTACCAGTCATCTGCAGAAGAAAACGACTTGCCCATGAACAGACTTCGTGAAATGCATGGGGGAAGAATCGTTTGCGTTCAGACTGAGCTTGGATTCATGTGCATTCGAACGGCTTTGGTACGCTATAAGCGGTAAGATGAGCAGCGCCCTAGGCTTGGATTTGCATGCATTTCGGTTGCAATTGTGAAAAGCCCCAACAAAACTCGCCTAAAAAATTCAAATGAAAAAATTGCATCATTCCCGCATAAATCGCCAGATAGAACAATTGACGATCGATAA
>CM026417.1:16995173-17035109 GCA_014858505.1 Corymbia citriodora subsp. variegata | reverse complement strand
TGCTAATTTAATCTTAGACCTTTTAATTTTGTGCCAATTTAATCTTTCTGCCTAATTTTGGTTGGAATTTGCTAACGTGGACACTATTGGCTTATGTGGTACTACCAACGTTGATGTGCACAATTTTAAATAATATTTTAATAAATTTTCAATTTTTTATTATTTTATCTATTTATTTTGCTTTCTTTCTTTTCTTTTCTTTTTCCTCTCTGCTTCATTTCTTCTTTATCTAGGCGATGGTTGCTTGGCAAGTGATAATCGAGCAAGTTGGCCTCGCCTCTAGCTAGGGCAAGGCCTCGCCTCGGCAAGGCCAACCTTCTCTCAGGCTAAGGTGAGGCCGAACCTCGTCAGGGCTCGGCCTCACTTGGCCAAGGTGAAGCTAGCCTGCTCGGCCAAGGCTAGTGGCTGGCCATCGCCTATCGGCTAACCACCACTTAAAGGAATAAGAGAGGAAGGAGAGAGAAAAAAGAAGAATAATAAGAAAATCAAAAAACTATTAAAGTATCATTAAAAATTATTCACATCAATGCCAATGGTGCCACATAAGCCGATCAGTATCTACATTAGCAAAATCCAATCAAAATTAATCCAAAGAATTGAATTAGTACCAAATTAAAAGTTTAAGGATTAAATTGATACCATTAAAAAGTTTAGGACTAAATTGGCACCAAATTAAAAAGTTTAGAACTAAATGGCACAAATGCAATATAGGTTTATAATTTTTCTAACACTTTTTCCTCCCAGAGAGTTGTTTACCAGGAAATAGAAGGAAGTGGTGCACTCACAAACCACTTGTTACCGAAAATAGTCATACCAATATAAGAAAACTATACAAATAGTTTCTAAATTTGGTTTCATGTGCAATGTTGTCCCTAGATTTTTAATTTATTCGGTGTGGTTCATGAACTGTTGATAAATGTCTAATATAGTCATCTCATTTGCTTAAATGACAAATTAGACGTAATTCATTTTTGTGAATTACTATATGTTGGATTTTTAGAACGGATAAGTCAACATGTCCATCCTTTTAATTGCCTACATAGAAAAGTTAAAAAAAAAAAAAAAACTAGGGCATTGACGTGTCCATCATTATTTTATGACATGAATTATTACATCATAATTTGAGACGAAGTATAACACTTTTTATTATTCGCCCTTCAAACTTAACAAATTGGAAATCATGTCGGCATATTCCATTAATTCAAATTAACTAAAAGATGAAATTGAACATTTTCATATAGGAAACTACATTAAACATTTAGTGCTAATTCAGATATCACAGTGAATAAATTAAAAATTCAAGAATGATATCGAACATTTAGTTAAGATTCATGAACCATATATATTCTTTTCCCAGCAAATAACTATTTGAAGCACTATGAAGGATGCATATAAGTTATCCCTTATTATGAATTCATCCACTATCTCCATCATGAGATTGTATTATCTGTCCACTCAATTATGGACTTCACAATTGGTATTAATGAAAATGGCTGTGAGCTCGGAAGCTCGGACCAAACCAGCTCGAATTATTTAGCACGGATAGGCCGAGGTCAGGATCCCCTTATGAACGACCGATATGCCTATCCCATCATCGCCAAATTTGGGCCCAACCACCACCTCCTATCAGGCCACCCCCCACCACCACCACCACCACGACTGCCATCGGTGCTTTTCCTTCTTCCCATCATTCACTTGCCATTCTTCTCATCGTCCTCTCTATCTTTTTTCCACTATTCTCCACTGCTGGTCTCAATGGCTCCTCCGTTGCCTCTAGGTCCAAACCCCAACGCCTCCATGAATGTCTTGGCCTCCATCCGTTTTGAGAAGCCCAAAGTCGACGGCGAGTTTCGATAAAAGAGTCTCGGTTAGATAGAGAAAGTGGAGGAGAGAGAGATTGACCGGCAACAGAGACTGCGGGGCAGGGAGTCGCTGTTGGGAGAAGCATTGGTGGTGGGGCAATCGGCAAGTTCCTTTCGAAGGGAACTCTCCTCCACATTGTTTCCATATCCATTACATTACCTAGTCGGTTCAAAAACTTTGATGATGCATGCAAACCTCGTGCGACCAAAAGAACGAAATGTGCCTTTTACATTTTCTATTTTGGAAGGGCATTTTATTTGGTCATTGGTGAGATCTTGGACTCAAGAGTCGGTTTATGCATGAGAAAGACGTTAACACCCCCAAAATGCCCATTTATAAACCGGTACCACGAATGTATTATTACAATTGTTCTTTTTCAAATGTACGAAAAGAAAACCCAACTTACAAGAGAATGATGTAAATGTTAGTATGAGAACATTAATGAAAAACTTTTGGTGACTTTTGCAAATGGACCCTTGTGACTGACTTTTAACCCATGGAATTAGATTAAGAAAAAAAAAATAGAAAAGAGACTTGTACATGAGAAAGTGCACCTCATTTCCTATGATGGCAACTATTGTTTGAGGGTATATATAAGAGGTGACAATCCGCTAGACATAAAAACGAGGTCTTACCTAGACTTACTTTAGTCAAGGTGACGATTGAAATCCGATATTTAAATCTTCGGTGTTGAGAATTACTATAGAGGGCCTAAGTTTATTTTCCAAGCATATAATTCAACAATTACCTCATATGGTTTGCTTTCTATCACTTCTTTTCCATTTTTACTTTTTCCCGCCTGTCTCTGCTTTTATAAAACTCTCTCTCCTCTTTTCCCCCATCATCAGACCCCCTTTCTCTTTACTTACGCAGCAAGCTTGGGGGCAATGATGATGAAGATAATAAGATGCAAATAAACCCTCATTACATTACAAAATTCTCGTATAAAATGGAGTGTCTGCAAATCTACATTGTATTCCTTTTGCTTTCATTGGTTATATTTTGCCATGGGATGGAAACAAGAACTATAATATGGCCATCTTGGAAGAATGGTTGTTATCGATTCAATTGCGACTGGCTTCAACAATAGGAAACAAATATGTACATTTGACCACTGATGGTTACAAGTGATTTTTTTTATTTTTTAACACGTGCACCTAGTTTGTTGACTTTGCTATCACTATATAGGCTCTTTGGGTGTTCAACCAACATTGGTTTACCTATATTAATTGATAGCAACTTTTATAGTATTTAAGTTCATGATATATCTTGATCCCATAGTTTTCCCAAACCTAGGATTTGGGAAGATACCAGGGGCCAAAGGTGGTACTAGTTTGCTAACCCTCTAGTCCGCAAGATTCGAAATGATACACTATCAATTCATCTTAACATTAGTTTAGGCATGTCTTGCCGTGTCGTATCATATAGGTATTTCCTTAGTAACTCCTATTTTGCCTCGTGCTGTGTTTGTGTCATGCAAACGAGTACCGTCCAATGTGACAACTCCTAAATTCTAGAATTCTTTCACGACCAAAAAAAAAAAAAAAATTCTAGAATTCTTTCAGTTTTTTTTTAGAATAACTAGAAGAACTTCAATTTGAGTGTTATGTTGGATTGTCGATGATACATACAAATTGTAACTTTTACAGAATGATTCAATTCAATCTAATTATCGTACTTTTTCCCAGTCATGTGTTGTTTTTCTTTTTAGAAGGCAGAGAAGAATGACCAATGTTGATGGCCTCGGAGATGTTAATATAAAACTTTCAATCTGTTACAAAGTATTCAATTCGAGTCAATAAATAGTCAGGACACGTGCATTAGCTGCATGGCATGTGTCTGATCAAGTGTAAACAATTCTATATTTGGGTCATCTTTCAAGGTTTAGCTTACATTTTAATTGGATCATGCAGATAATAGGATTTTTACTGAGCTCGAAGTTCACCTATCTAAGGTAAGCTTAATCATCACAGAAAAAAATAAATACTCAACATCATCAAAGCGCTGAGGTTTGAGGTTGGTGATTTCGTTAACACGCCTCACAAGCATGTCAACAGTCTTTACTCTCTACTCATGGTAGCCATGCCGATAAGCACAAGTGAGCTGGACTTTGGCCTATAACATTACCCAATCTTGTGATTTCGACAAAGATAAAAGAGCACAGGACAATTGAGGTAATCACACTCGATGGTTTTTATCTGTTCATGTGTTTGTTGTCTAACGAAGACATAAATATCAGCAAACATCCAAATCTTTCTAGAGAGCTCCACTTGACTGGCTACCTTTCCTTATGACAATATTACAGGTGGATCATGGATGAGATCAATAGAAGGGAAAAGAGTATTGGAAGTTCTAACAACTTGTCATGAAAGTGTAATTGAATCTTAATATTTTTAAAAAGTGCAATCAAATCCTAAAATTTGTTAAATTGATGTAAATTAAGTTATTCTATTAAATCCATCCAACTTGGTTAATGAAATGCTTAAGTGGCTTTTTTTCTTAATTTTCTCTCTCCTACATGGTGTTAACATGACTAAAACATAAAGGACAAGGCCAAAACAATGTTGTTTTTCTCTAAATATGATTTTAATATAAACATAATCTAAATTTGATTTAAAAAAAAAATTATAAAGAGGAAGGCAAAAGAGGGTGAGGGCTTGTAGGGGTTGCCGCTAGTGGTCGACAACTATAGTCGACCATAGCTGAAGGCCTATTAAGGCTCCCCTAAATTTGGCAAAGAGCTGGCGACCTTCACCTACCATCAACCAAGGTCGTCGGCCACTAGCTTGGGCTGGTGCGACCCATGTCAAACCTCACTACACCATCACTAGCCTGTTTTGAGATGGTGGGGCGGCGGTTGCCCTCTTTTGCCTTCCTTTTTTAAAATTTAAATCTAATTTAAATAATATTTACATTAAAAATCAAACTTGAACCAAAATGACATCAGTTTTGCCTTGTCCTTCATTTTTAAGCCATGTTAGCACTGTGTTGAAGAGAAAACAAAAGTCATGTTAGTGTTTTCTTTTACTCAAGTTAGATGAAGTTAATGGAATGACTTAAGTGCATCAATTTAATAAATTTTAAGATTCAGTTGCACTTTTTGAAAGTTCTAAAATTCAATTACACTTTCATAACAAGTTTTGAGGTTTGTAGTGTACTTATCTCTGGATAAAATAATAATAAATATCTATGTGATGGTTGTGAGGAGTAAAGAAAATCTGAAAAGAAATTACCCAAAATTTTTAATTTTTAGTCCTCTCTGTCTCTATAAATTTTACAAGTTTTTCCATTTTCCATCAAGACTTTCCGTTGGCCATAATTTCCCCCCATTTCCTAAACACAGCAGCAGGGGTTTAATTGAAAAAGAAAAAGCATGGGAGCGGAGAAAATAAAAAAGAATCCCAAAGCTTGAGGTTCGTTTAGCAATTAGCACAAAAGTAAGGCCAAAGTTAACAAAGAAGCGCCCCCGCCATTTCGGTTTTCTGAACTTTAGAAGTTAACCAGAATTTGTCCGTCCGCCCGCCCGCCCGCCCGCCTTTCTCTTTGGCGCTTCCCAGTGCTTTTACGCACTGCTTCCGATGAAGAAGATGGACCCCTCACCGCCAACACGCCCTCACCATTTCCACTGCCGCCGCAAAAGAGGTGGTCGAGGTGGCCGCCTTCCCCGCAGCAACACCAGAATCCTCACGCTGAAGCCTTGGCTCCGACTCTCCTCATGAGACCACAAGATCATCATCATCCTCCTTGCCAACATCAGCAACATTCTGCTCTGAGTAACATAGAGCAGCTGGAGAGGATCGAGTGCGCCATTGCTAACACTTGGCGCGATCTCATCGCCACCAGAGAGAGCGTCTCATCCTGGAAAGTCTCGCAGGCCGTGGTCTTGGCTCTGCAGGTTGATTCGTGGAGCTCCTTGGGGTTCAGCATGCAGCAAGTGCCCTCTCTTAGGAGCTTAATGGCTGTCGAAGGAAGTTAAAGTGTTTTTTTCTTTTTAAATGGTTGTTATAGTTGTAGAAATTTCTCTACAAAAACAACTAATTAATCAAGAATAATTAAATCCATATATGAGTGTAAAACACCAAAACTTATATGTATATACAACGGAATTTAAAGTATACATGTTTGAGCCATAGCCTTACTTGATTGAAAACAAATCGAGCTGATATAATCAGTGATCTATCGGTATGCCGGATCTTCCTCTCCATAACCTATTTTGATATAACAGCTTTTATGGGATTTAGCGACTGATAAGTATAACCTACCATTTTATAGACTAAAGAGGGGACCTAGTAAACCCTAATCAATAGTGTGTTAACTGGGCTCCTCCCATTACGGGCTTCAGTTAAACATAATTGCCTACACTTTGCTAATCAACGAGGCTCGTTATTAATAGATGCCAAAGCTCAATTCAATAAGATCATTTGAGAGTTTAAAATATATTGGAATATTCATTAACCCGATTATATAAAATAGAAAATTAATTAATTAATGTAAGCCCATTATAAGAAATTTTCAATATTCTCCCACTTGGGCTACATTAATTAATTTGTTTTATTTTTGAAAACAATTTTATTTTGAAAACAACACTCTCGGGTTAACAACTGAAAATTTGTTTTATGTGATCACAATTTTGAAAAAAATAATATTCCAATAATAGCATCTCAAAACCAATCAAATCCTATATAACCTCATTATAGGATTATGGCAATCAACGTGTTAAGAAAATACCATAACACATGACATTCCATAATCACATATAATAAGTATTATATTTTCATGGATCATGAGCATAGTAGTGTAGTAAGAAATAGTGATAATATGTGATCAAAATATACATTATTTCTTATTGGTCCTCAATACAATTTCTCAACAACATGAAACTGCATTAATGCAATTTCTGAACAACATGAAATTGCCTCCGTGCGATTTCTAAATAATATGAAACTGCACAATTATGTCACAATCCAACATGAGATCTCATAATTAGTGACATCCAATCATCTTTAAACTAAAATTTGTTTAAAAATACTGTTTCATATTTCTATTTCTCAATCGACAGGAGAAAGAATAATAATAAAATCAATAATAATGATCATCAAAAGTAAATGCTTTAATAAACATTATAAAAGCATCATTAGTTTGTATATAACTATAATATCCAGAAATACAAACTATATAGCTCCCACTAACAAAAGAGATCAATATACTTTAAAACACTCATATCCACAATTCCTAAAATAAACTCTATATTCTGCTTCCACATCTTAAAGTTTGATCCAATTAATATCTAAACCGTGGTATTGTATTGTTTGTCATACATAATACAATATGATCAATTATGGGCAATAAGTAATTCCACAAAATAATTAGTACATTATAAACTCCCCTTTGAGCAGAGCGTATACTCTGCCATTATTTTCCACAATATGAAATTTGTAAAACAACAACAAGGAGAATTACATATGTCAATGATCCATCCTCTTTGGGCAGACAAATCATTTAAATTATACATCTCCATGATATCAATATATAGAGATAGATAAGGAGAATTACATATAATCTTTAAGGATCCATCCCCTTTAGGCAAACAAATCCTTTAAATTATACATCTCAATTATCTTAACACAAAGGAAAATCACATATACCTCTCAAAGTTTATCCCCTTTGGGTAGATAAACCTTTTGAGTCACACATTTCATCAATTATCTCTAATATCAATATACAAGGGAATTACATATAACTTTAAAAAATTTATCCCCTTTGGACAGATAAATCTTTTTGAGTCATACATCCCCATCTTTTAATTTTGGAATATATCTTCATGCAATTTTCAAATTAATATACACAATAACCCCCTTTGGACAAGTAATTGTGTATAATAATTCTTTATCAATAAGGAACTTTAATAATTTGTAAAAATATTCCATTTAATCAATGCCCAAAAATTCATCAAAAATATGAAGCACTTTACGACATATGCTTCTCAAGATCATATTGCATTTATCAATCAACAATTTTTGCCACAATTTTATGTGCATATTTCTACAATTAAGCATATAAAATTATCTAGTTAAACTCAAACAAGAAACGATAGATAATCTATGCTAAATTAGGGAAAGTGAATATTGTCATCCTATCCTTGATAAAATTTAAGACATTGCACTTCGCAAAAGATGGAGGCAAACACATGGAGGAACGCAATCTCACACTAGTTGTAGGCACATGAGCGTAACAACTAAAATTTACAGTGTCCAAAAAAAAAGTGAGGACAACTTAAAATCCATTATCTTAGGTGCTTGTTCAAATTAGTTGAATCTCATTAACACCAATCAATAGAGAGACTCAGAATCAAACTAATTTGATAGCCTAACAGAGAGATGATAATAACAATGGAAGATAAAGGGAGCTTATCAATGCACATGAATAAATTTACTGATACAATATAACACTTATTAGCACTACATAATACCATTTTCTCTACGGTATTATGTTATACTAATGTTTCAAGAAGTAGTGGGTAATTGACCACTTCTCATACGTGACTTTATATTAGGCATAGACAAAAGCCAAGTGAAAAGCAAGCACATCCCCATTGATGCAACTCAAGATATTAATGAAGTTGATATTTGTTCAAATAGCAACAATGTTACCAATCCTTCATAAAGACTATCCTTTTATCAAATAGATTATATTTTAATCATAGCAACCACAAAGTAGGTTAACAATCCTACTACAAGCACATCACAAAACATCAATTGTGAGACTAAATGAACAAGTCTCAATTACAACACAAAATCCTTCGCGAAAATCAAGCACTATATTTCTCCATAGTTCCTATGAAGGCCCTATTTCGGATTAATATTCTTTTCATAGTTGAATTAATAATCTCATCTTTACTCAAATTTGCTACTTCAACTTAGAGTAGGATTTCAGAAGAGTCCAGAAGTACAATCGCAATTTCTTCGTCTTGGCTAGACCACCAAGTTAAACAAAATTCGATTCCTTAGCAATGGTTTGGTATGAAATAGTGTGACATGTAGGAAACCCAAAACCCTAGCCGTTATGCTATACTTACAATATTGAAACTTCACCTCCAAGACCATCAATCAACCAAATTTGACCATTATGGGGTGAAAATCAATATGACCGCCCAATTCCCTTTGTCGTTTTTGTTAATGCCCAAACTACTTGACTCCAATTCACAAAATTACAAAAAAAAATTAAAAAAAAAATTGCAAATTCCCATAGCAAGAACATATGATTCTCTACTACAATTCTAGGAATCTAACTACGATTTGATTCTAAGTTCAAGCAACCAATCAAGAAGAGAAAAAAAAATCATTGAGCACCCGCATTGCAACAACACATATATCATAGTTGCTAAAAAATAATACATGCAGAGATCGACTGCAACTTGGAGTAGAAAAACCATATAATTTGGTCAACAAGTCCAACTTGGAATTTCCCTTCTCTTGATTGTGACTTCAACAAAATCAAGAAAGTAAATTCACGTATAATTAAGACAATCTTTCATCCAATCAAAATCCAAGACAAATTAATGGAAGAAAAACCAAACTAAACAATCCATATTCAAGCTTCAAAGTTTCACATCAAACATCCATGGCCAAAAATTTGGTTTTCTCAATGTTGCGCCAAAAAATTCAACTTAATGCAACCAAAAGATTCTAAAACATGTATATAACAATACCTATATAATAATTTCTAACATACATCATTCAATAAAAAAAAAATTCAAAATTTTCAGAAGCCTTTCAAAATTATGAATTCAAGAATTTCAAATTTCTTAATATATACTCAATGAAATTATACAAATTATATATGGTGGGAACATGTAGAACAAAAGCTCTAAAGTTTCAAAATTGATTGATCTATGCATACGGTTTTCATCCCCTAATCATGCTCCAAAAAATTCAAAAAATTTATATGTCGAAGTTAAGACCTATATGAATATTTTTTATGAAGGAGTTGACCTTTGGATCTCAACATGGAAATTGAAAAAAAATTGACAAAAGCAATAGATGGACAACATACATATCAAAACTTAACTAAACAATATTACAGATTACTGAACTGACTTTGGACAACAATTTCGGATAGCAACCGTCGCCAGATCGAGGCGTTCTATGGCTTTTTGGAAAGCTCTTTAAGTCGACTTCAAATGTTATGAAGATATCAAACACTAAAAAGCTTGTTTACTAGCTTGTTTCCAGACATATGCATAGAGACGTCCATCATAGATCCAAAATTGCAAAATAATAATCATCCAAGAAATCAAACATATCATCATCATCATAGCTTATTTCTTCCATTCTAATGCATTATTTTTACCTATTTAATAAGTACTTTGATTTAATTTGACCCAAAAAAAAAAACTTTGATTGACCAAAATCGCATAAAAACTTGTAAATCACAAACTGATAGAAGCTCAAAACCAAAAGGAACAAACACAATAAACAATATACCGGATTTGTTATAAAAAAAAAAATTGGGTTCTACAATCATATATGACATGCTCTAATACCACATGTAGAAATTTCTCTACATAAACAACTAATTAATCAAGAATAATTAGATCCATATATGACTGTAAAATACCAAAACTTATATGTATATACAGCAGAATTTAAAGTATACATGTTTGAGCCATAGCCTCACTTGATTGAAAACAGATCAAGCTGATGTAATCAATGATCTATCAGTATGCCGGATCTTCCTCTCTATGACCTATTTTGGTATAGCAACTTTTATGGGATTCAGCGACTGATAGGTATAACCTACCCTTTTATAAGTTAGAGAATGGACCTAGCAAACCCTAACCCATAGTGTGTTAACTGGGCCCCTTCCATTACGGGTTTCAGTTAAACACAATTGCATACACTTTGCTGCTTAATGAGGCCCGTTATTAATAGATGCCGAAACTCAATTCAATAAGATCACTTGAGGGTTTAAAATATATTGGAATATCCATTAACTCGATTATATAAAATACAAAATTAATTAATTAATGTAAGCCCATTATAGGAAATTTCCAACATGTTATAGCAATGGCTTAGGAAAAAATTCTATTTTCTTTTCATGTCTAACTCAGCGATCAAGTAAGCGGCGTTTTAATTGGAGAATTTATCTTTTAATCGCGTTGCTTTTTTCATGATTGCTTAACATATGGCTGCAATCTACTTATGGTTTCTCTTGGAAGAATGTGGGGTTTATGAAATAACCATGGAGAACTCATAGATAAGTGATTATCCCAATGCTAGAAAAGTTGAAGAAGTCAACACTTGAAAAGGGTTCTATCGATTATAAGTTATAATGAAAGTTTAATCTATTTTTGGAAAGGTCTTTTAGTCAATTGGATTTTGCCGTTCCTACTGGTTACAGCTGCATAACAGAATATAAGGGCTGTGCATGTAAGTAATATGAACAACTACATTGTATTGCAACTCAGGCTCTCAGCAAATGAGAGAACGAGGAAAAAGAATCTGCTCAATTTTGCGGGGCTTAGGAAAAGCGGCTGAGTAAAAAGTTTGATCATTCGGGTCGTGATAAAGATGAGGGAGAGTTGGGGCTTTTTCTTGTTGGTAGATATTAACCATATAAGTCTTCTTGTGGCTCAATCAATGCTGGATCCTGCATACTGGGTGTTTAAGTTCTTACAAAATGCTTGACATGTTTAATTTTAGCATAAGGCTGACGGAAATTCTTGTTGTGTAGAACTCGTAGATAAATGATCGTCCAAATGCTAGAAAACTTGAGGTCAACAGTCGATAGGGTTTCTATATTTTTCTATCTAGTATAAGTTGGCAATAAAGTTTAATCTACATTCGCAAGGGTCTTTTAAGAAGCTCTTTTGCCCCTCTTCCATCATTTTTAAGAAGCCAAACATGTCTAAGGTCTGGATATAGAATTTTCTTGTAAATTTGGAGTTCTTGTCATTCTCCCTAATGAGCATCCGGTCTCTGATGTTAATGTTACCCCTTTCTGGAAAGAACTGCAACCTTGGTAATTTTAATCCTCCTTCACTTGATGGCACGTCACTTGTCCCCCGTATTCCGACTCCTCTGGCTGAGTATGGTGAGTGTTTCATCTCGCATGTTCAGTTTCTATTCTTACTGATATCTCTTCAGCGATCAAGATGATAAGATCCACTACCGATCACGACTTTTTGGATAATAGCTGGTGCAGATGCACAAAAGTCCAACCCACAAAGTATGTCTACTATTGTCAGTGTAGACAGTCAAAGCCAAATGGAAGGGACTCTCGGAGCTGGTACATCACCTCAGTTTTCACCTGGAACTTTGTTACTCTCAGCGCCAGAACAAGGTATTATTGACTTCGTTTTCTAGCGTATAATGAGCTTTATTTGTTTCATCATTCTCGCTGACTTAGACCGCACTTTTTCCTCACGAGGTATTGAAGAAGTTGCACTACATGCTCCGTCACCATCAACGGATCAAATGCCTGGTATGGGATCTTCTTCGATGGTCCAAAGTGAAGATACTCATGATTTCGTGATCATGGACATTCAAGGGTCCTCACCGATGGTTAACCATCCTATCAATCCAGCACTAATGTCTTCTGGGAATCCATCATTGACCGCAACCAATGGATCAAATCGATGCCGGACAATCACTTGGTTCTTTCGCTAAGGCTAAGCTTACTCTTGAAAGGGCTGCGAGAGCTATACATTCCAAAGCTATCGACTCCATTAGCATTGCATCTGAGCCTTCATCAACACTCATCATCACTGATGAGGTAGCCAAGGCCAAATGGACTAAATTCCTCGAACTCTCTAAGGGTGGCTATCTATCGGCTGCAACTAACCCAACAATAACCAAGACACTCAACTTTATTGAACGAACTGTGTGCTGGTGGTTTTTTGAAGTCTTCTAGGTTCAAGAAGCACTCTGAAGATTTTCTGACTGAATTTCTCGCTGGGGTTGAGACTTACCAGCAAAATTGCGAGAAGATCGCTGTCCTGGTAGTCTCGGAGAAAGATTATCGATATCCCCATGACTCTATCAAGGAGATTAATCACACCTTGAAGACCAACCAGAACATTCTACAGGCTTTAGTTGATGAGCGGACTAACCTTGCTGCTCGAGAGGCGGACCTCGAGAAACAACTAGCTGAAGTCCGACATCAACAAAAGCTCAAGGATGCTGAGATAGCTCAGGCCGACAAAGTTCTATGCAAAGATCTGGACACCTTTGACACGTTGATGGGTGAGAAAAATCGACTCGACAAGGAGATGGCCGAACAACGATGTGTCAGGAACCAGCTACTACTTGAGAATAGTCACTTAGATCATAGCATGTGAACTTTTCGAAGAGAAGTGAGGGATTTTGTAAACAGCATGTAATCATGATACCGTTTTAATGAAATATTTCCTTTGTTCATCCCAATGTTAAAATCTTTAATGAAATTTCCGTTAGGGAGTTCCTTTGTTGATTCTCTGTTTCATTGCATTCAAACTCTTTTGACTTGTCTTATTAATTGATGATATTAGGAGTGAGCATGGTTTGAGGATATAACTCGGAATCTGAGAGCCACATCGATGGAAACCTATAGATTTCAAGTTCCAAAATATATGGAGTAGGTTCTAGATTCCAAAATTTAGGGAGTTGGTTTCAATGGATAAGTTCTAAATTCTAGTTAGTTGAACTTAAAACCTATAACATAGAACCTAAAATAAGGTTTCTATGTTTTTCTTAGTCTTTATCTTTACGCGATCCTAAGGTATTCCATGGCGTTTAATAATAAGTGTATAATTCAGAATCACTAGTTTAAACTTTTATTTTGTATCTGAAAATTTTATTTTGTTAATGTTTCATTTTTTTATGTGTCTAAAATATAAGTGATGGTGAGTAGTGGTCACTATAATTTATGTGAATTATAATAGTAAGTAATGGTCATAAAATGTGATAATTTATTGCAATTGTTCAATCAATAATATAGGTAGAACTTAGATAGACCATCTTGTAACATGGTAGGTTTCATATTCCAAAATATGCAAAGTAGATTCAAAATTCCAAAAAATGAAGAACCTGTACACTTACGAAACTTGGAACCGCTCACCCCTATATGTGGCTATTAAAAGATATGGAAGAATGATAAGAGATATCACCTTTAAATGAAATCAAGATAGCTATTAAAAGATAGGGAAGAATGGTAGGCTTTAGAGGGGTTTGTGAAAGCCCAAAGCTAGTCCTTACTACTTTTGAGCTTTTAACATTTTAAATGTCGACTTTCAGTTAAAAGCTATGTCCAAAGCTAAACCAAACGTCCAGCATTTCCCTAAGGGCTTTCAGGCTTGAAGGCCCCTTGGAAATGCTGAACCAAATGCAGACTGCTCTCAACTTCCACATGATAGGTATGATATAATTGTTGTGGGAAAACTACACTTTGCATTATGTTGTGTGGGTGGAATTTGATTTTGCACCTTTTGATTTTATGAGTTGCACTTTTCACCATGCGAAAAGGTTGAAGAATTATCATCTCCAATAGATCTTGTAGGACACAACTTGACCAACTTGAGTTCGTGCCAACATTATTTTCAGTCTCTAATGAATGCTGAAGAGTAAATAGACGGCATGCTTTAAATTTGCAGCTGGAACCTAAAGTTGGTCAGTCTGAGCATGCTCTGGGAAAATTTGCTGATTGAAGATGAAGCCTGAAATTTGCTTCATTTCCCTTGAATTTCACTAAAGAAAGTAATTCTTTTTTCGGATTTCACAAACCCCACTAGAGCCCACAACCCACGATAAGAAAATGTTTTCTTGAAGAAAACCCATTTCCAAGCAATAAATAGCAGAAATTGGAGACATGGGGAACTTACTTGGTGGTGGAGCACCTCATTCTAGAGTTCCTTGCGGCAATAAATAGCGCCCTTGTAAAGCCAATGGGTGTGCACGGTGACATTTTTCGCCGACATTTTTAATCAGTAAAACGCTAGAAAATTTGGAGCTGTGATTTAACTCCCAACTCCTTGGGTTAAGAGAAGAAGCTGATCACAACACATAGGCTTCCTAAGTTTGTCAGCCTCCAAACCCCACTATTGCAACAAGGCGGGCAAGAGTATAGTTAAACTCATAGCAAAAACAAAAACAGGATGAACTGATTGATTGAACAAAAGCCTATCGATAGATCGACGCATGGCCTCGACAACATTTAAGATAGAACATACACACGGACATCAACTGCAGATATGATTCAATCGTCTCGATTTAATTCTTGACCCATCGACTAAACCGGCGATGCAAATAAAATTATGACCAAGTAGGCTTTTCCAACACTTGGTCTTGGCTCCATAGAAACAAAAAAATAAAAAATTGCGGATGCAAAATTCGAATATTCAAAAACTATTCGAAATAAATATCGATTTCCAAGAAACAAAATAAACAAAGAACAGCAAAGGGCAAAGGGCAAGCAAGACTTACACTTTGGTGGGGAGGTTCTTAATGAGCTCCCTGCCGCACACCCCTGTAGAGCCAGTCCTGGGCGTCCACGACCACAATGCAACCCCTAAGTTCGCTGATGTTGATGGACTTGAAGTTGGAATTTCCTAACATCACTTTCAACTCAACACACAGACGTCTTGCCCTATTTCCTATCACACAGCGAGAGAAGGTGAGAAGACTAAACTTCAGATTTTCTATTTTCCTGGGGGAAATCTATCGCATGCAGCATTTTTGAGGAATGCAAGGAATAATGAGGAGCATTTGCAAAAAGAAGTAATTAAAAGAACTGACCTTAGTCATGTAAAGGACCCATCTAAGTTAATTTCAGGGGAAGTGTAATTGTGTTTAGTAAAATTTCTTTGCAAATGAATTTTGAGTTGAACGTGCGTTTGATAAAAAAAAATTTCGCAATGAGCTTTGAGGGATATAACAAATGTATATTTAAAAAAAAAAATTGAACTAAACCTTTCGTCGAACCGACGAAACGCTAAGGTCACCAGCGAGGTAGATCTAGCACTGACAACCGTCAGCTGAGATCACCCGACCTAGCCAAGGGCAGCTAGAGGTCACCCGACCTAGCCAAGGGCAGCCAAAGGTCACCCGACCTTAGGCGACCCTCAGCAAGGGTTGCTCGACCTAGGCGCGCCGTGACCCAAGCAACCACCGCCTAGGTCTCACGAGGATCGCGCAACCACCAACTGTCACCGTGCGACCCTCGTGAGACCCAGGCGAGGACCGTTTGAGCCTGCAAGACCCAAGTAGTAGTCGCTTGGGTCATGCAGCACTTGGGTCGGGCGACCTCTAGCAGCCCTTGGCTAGGTCAGGTAACCTCAGCTGACAGTTGGCGACCTTAGCCCTTCGTCAATCCAGCAAAGGGTTTAATTCAATTTTTAAAAAGAAAAAAGATATATAAACATTTATTATACCCCTCAAAGCCCATTGCGAAATTTTTTTTTTACCAAACACACATTCAACTCAAAGTTCATTTACAAAAAAAATTTACCAAACACAATTGCATTTCCCCAAGTAATTTTGGGCTTTCAGCATTTACATTAGATTCAAAGCCCATTTGCAAAGCTGCACCAAATGCACCATAAGTCCCACACTAGAGTTTAAGCTGACAATAGCACCATTTGACACTGCCTGGTACATTATACCAAGTGTAACCTCCCCGAAATTAACTTGGATGGGTCATTTACATGACTAAGGTCAATTCTTTCAATTGCTTATTTTCGCAGCGGCTCCTCATTATTCCTTGCATTCCTCAAAAATGCTACATGCAATAGATCTGGAAAACAGAACATCTGAAGATTGAGTTCACTCAAGTCAACGGGTGCTGCATAAAAAATAAGTGCATTTAGATTATAGGTTGAATGATTGGTTCTAGTAGAGAGGATTGGGCTACGTAAACCCATGGATGTCAGCAAAGAGTTTGAATTGGCTTTTCAATCGAATTCCTTGAGGCAAAAGTCTTAATTTGGGCAATCCGGCGAGGAGGTCTCAACTAATGACGAGTTGTATTTCAAAGGGTTTGCTAATGAAATTACATGTAAATTTAAATTATTGTTTGGGTTTAGTGCTCTTGGTGTATATATATTTTTATGTCTTATAGCACGTCAATTGTTTGGCTATATGTATTTTTGGTTTGGCATGGCCGTGGAGTAAACGCGTGTGTTTTGTGTGAATTTGTTCCATTGATGCTCCTTCCGGACCTTCGGAATAGCAAGATATACTACAAAATGCTCTGTGCAACGAAAAAAATCATGTCATTTTAATTTGGGACATGTAAACCAAAGGGAACCTTATGTGGACAACCCAACGGTTGTCACAAGAATGCAACTTAATGATAAAACAAGCCATACAAAATTATTGCTTAAACTCCTCCTCATTTTCTTCAATTTTACAAACTGCAGCAACAGTTTTGACATTATACTTAATAGTAAGAGTAGGTCCACCAGGCATATCTTACCGACGTGAGTGATTGTTTCAATCGGTCTCAGCATATATAGAGAAAGTGGTATGAGTTGGCTTTTCTTAATTTGTTGGTGACTTTGCCCCATCTGTTTTTCCAGCTTGGTGACTTTGATGGTCAAAAGTGTGATAGTTGGTAATTGAGTGTCGTAAGGAAGTGAAATTCCTGAATCTAAAATTGAAAGATTGCCGATCGGTGATTCAACTTTATGCTTGAACAAAAATGTTCAATGCATCGTGAAATCAACTGGGAGAATTATGGTCGAGCTGGGAAGTGTTTTTATTTAGTTATGCCCACAACAAAAACACGAAGGGCCATAATACCGAAATGGTTTATGTTCTTCTGTTATGAGATGTCCTACTTCAGGTTCATTCACACATCCTTAGTGTTTGATTCTCAAGCACATGGAGTTCTTCATGAAGAGAGTAAAATTGCTTCAGCAAAATGAAATTACACCGTATCTTGTTTTTTCTGAAGGTTTGCTCCCGATGAAGAGTGACAAAAAGAGACGGCGTCCAGAGTATGTTCTTTTAGCTCTTTGGCAGAATCACTTATCTTTGAGCTCAAACCCACCTTGTTTACATAGGGAAGAGAAGAAATGTCTTGTCGATGCTGAGCGGCTTGAGTTAGAAGGAAAGGCTGCTGTTGAACGCTACGCAGAAGTAATGAACATCACCCCTAAAATAGTACTCGAGGTATGAACCTGGTCATGCAATGTGTGGTAGTTAAATGTATCCTTCCTGATGAATTTATCGCATTTTGATCAGTATGATTGCATATGGAAGGCCCTAAATGAGGAGGGCATTTCTTATATTGTTGCCCCTTATGAGGCGGATGCTCAGATTGCTTTCTTGGCAATCAATGGACTGGTCAATGCTGTAATCATAGATGCTATAATCGCAGAGGACGCAGATCTTATAGCATTCAGATGTCCTAGACCAAACTATAGCCTTTTCGACCCACACTTTATTGAGTGTTTTCTGTGGTTGTATATGTTTAATTTTTTAGATAATCTTCCGAATTAATGCTTTGGGCGAAGGTGAAGAGTTCAAGTATTCTGAGCTCTTGAAACGTGAAAAATTTAAGGGATTGACTGAGGAAGCACTTATTGGGATGTCCACGTTGAGGGGCTGTGACTATTTGCATTCATTCCCTGGCATGAGTCTGGATCGGGCGCGACTTCTCTTCCAAAAGTTTGAAACTTTTGATAAAGTAAGCATAGATTTAATTATATATCATTAAAGAATTCAATCGTCAGAAAATTTTTGACAATTTTTTCTATCTCTTTCTTTGTAATTCCACCATTCATTGGATCCAAGTGATTGAGCACTTGAAAGTTTCTGCAATTTATGAGGCCTAACTCCAAAAGGCAATTCTCACTTTCCACCATCAAGTCTATGACCCTCATCATGAATGCACTGTACTTCTGTTCGGTTTAGTCGAGGATGTACTTCTGGCTGATTTACCCGGGATGTTGGTAATGATTTGGAGTTCTTAGGACCATATCCTTTTTATGTAACTGTTCAATTTATTATATCCTTTTTATATTAGCTTGTTATGAATGATGTACCTTAATTGGATATACGGGATGATGTTACTAAAGTCATTGCGGAAGGTGCTATTAATCCACTTGACCACAAAGAGTGATTTGATTGAGGCAAAACATTTACTTAGGCTAGTTTTGTTTTGCACTTCTTTTCTCTGCTCCTCTTCAGATTTCTTATGACGTTATGAAGTGTATCATAACGGCCGATTTATACATGCCTTTTGTAATTTCAGTGCGATAAGGCTGATACTATGAATATGCAGCAGGAGATGGAAAGATTAGAGAAGGCACAGTGAAGGTGATAAAAAAGTTAACCTATTGGTATTTTTTTTCCCTAAGACATGTGCAAATCTTTTGCAAATACTCCCGCATGAACAGGGAACTGGGTTTACTCGTAGCTCCAGCGGTGTAATCTTCCTAATCGTCCACCGGGTCGTTTCATTTTCAACTTAGTTTTTTAATTGCATACGTGTACAGATTTTCCACACTGATTCTGGTGCTTTATTTTCAAGGATAGCCTGAATCGAGCCATGGTTGTCTGGCTAATGTGAGCCATTGTCAACCATCTCAGCTCCATGAAGTAAGCAGATGATCCGTCATTTGAACTACACTTACTTTTGCCTGGATGATACACCACAATTATTGTGAACAGTTGTGAATGCATACTTGTCACGACCTATTTTTTTCGTTCCGAAGGGGGAAAGAAATCTCTATAAATAAATATGTAAGTTTATGGGTATTGTCCAAAGGGTGGGTCAAGGGCCCTCATTAGACATAAGCTCTCCTAAGTCCATACCCCGCATGATATTAGGTGTTTATGAAAATTTTCAAATAAGGAGTCACCACTAGCCTATTGGGGTTGGCTAGAAACCAAGCGAGGCATGGAAGTATGCCATACTTTCTACGCAACCAAAGAATTTAGGGTCGAGAACTTAATTGCACTAATTAACCAATTAGTGTCATTTCGGTACCTAATCTTGTTCATTTCAAAAAGACTTTTGTCAGACAGCTTGGATTGATTTTAGACTTAACCATTAACATGTGAGGTGACCATGTAAGTACGCAATCATCAAAATAACAATCAACGATTAAAGAAAACATTAAATAAATTGCAAGGGAAAATAAACACTTAGCATTAAGAGATAAATAAATGGCAATCCTAATAAACTAAGGGGAAACCATAACCATCGCATCATAAGCATGCAATCAGGGGCAATTGTATCTGAGGATAATTAAAACTCTAAGATAAAGCCGTGAGAGTTTGTTCAATTTTAAGCACTATCTTAAGTCGATAATTTTTCAATATTTTTAAGAGAAAATTGTCCAATAACTATTTTAAAGCTTCTTAGGAAACTCTAAAACAAACTTGGAATTTTTTTGGGGGGATTTTTGAAAATTTTCTCCTTTTTTTGGAATTTCTAATATTTTAATATTTTCGATTTTTTTTTAAATATTTTTTTCGAAAATTTTATAAATTTTCAGGTTTCTGAATTTTCCATGAATTTTCAGAAATTTCGAATTTTTTATGATTTTTTAATATTTTTATGTTTTTTATGATTTTTCTGGATTTTTTTAATTCTTAATATATGAAAAACAAATCGGACCGGGTTAAAAGACCTGGCCCTACTAAGCCGGCCCAGACCCTATTGGTCCTGGTCGGTTAAAAGAGGGCCGACCTCATAGCCCATTCGCAAAAAAAAAACAAAAGGGCCCAGGAAAATCCTTTTTTTTAGAGAAAAGGCCCATTTCTTTTTTTTGCTCTCGGCCCAGCCATCTCAGCCCGCGACGAACCCAGCCCGGCGTACACAAGCCCAAGACGAAGCCCATATCCTTGTCTATTTTTATTTTCGGCCTTTTCTTTGTTTTCCCATTTTTTTTATTTTTTTCTCTATTTCTCTCCTCTCTTTTTTCACTTTTTGTCTTTTTCCCTTTTGTCCTTTTCTACTGCACTTTCTTCCTCCTGCATGCAGGTTTTTCCTCCCCCCACGCACGTCTTCAACCTCCCGACGCATGAACTTCTCGCCTGCAACTATCCCTTTACCAAACCCACACCAAATGACCACGTCGACCGAATCAACCATTGCTCCTTCCACCACCGAGCCATCACCGTCCGCTGGTCCGTTTTTACGACCAGCGCTAACCATCGCCGGCCGCCCATTTCGGTGGCCACTAAAGCCATTTCCGAATGTGAAGACTCGCTCTTGCCGACTTGACATAATCGAGTGTTCCACGAAAAACGCATAGAGACACAATAAACACGAGCAAAGCAGACAAGATTTTGTGGATATAAGAGCAAGAATAAATCGGTTTCGTGTCTCGACGCGAGATGTTCTTTCGATTCTCTTTCAGGCATTTATACAAACAATGAGCATGCATCACCGAATTGAGCGATTACCTTGAAACAGATTCAAGCATCATCCAAACTCTTAACAATGCACACTAGAGCGTGCACAAACATCAATGAAAGGTGGGCGGGGCCGGAGTTCGCATGAGCCAAACCGCCGCGAGCTCCGAGCCGGCGCGCGGACAAGGCGAAATAGAGCAAAAATCATGGCCTACCGGGTTCAGCTTGAGGACGCTTGCTGAGGAGCCATCGGACGGAGCTCGCGCGTGGCCAAGGCGTCGGCTGAAGCTCTCTTGCTCTTCCTCAGTCACCGCCTCGCTCGGACTCTCTCCCGCTCTCTCGCCGAAGCCAAGAATCCCCGGATCCGCTCTCTCCTTTTCCTCTCCCTGCTAAACCTCCTCTCTCTCGGTTCTTTCTCTTCAGCTCTCTCCCCGTTCCCTCGACGCAAGAACCCCAAGGAGAAAAGGCCTCGAAGGCAGAAAAAACCCAGAAAAATCCTCCTGCTCTCTACCCCCGGTGTTCTTCTCTCCGTTTTTTTTTTTTTTCTCCCTTTCTTAGTGGGCCGAAGCCCCCTTCTGCTCTTCTCTCGTGAGACGCTCGCCCTCTCTCTCTGGATTTCTTTCTGTTCTGTCTTTGTCCTCTCCTCTCTCCTTCTGCTCTCTCTCGAGCTCTCTCTCGGTTTTTCCTTCTCCCTTCTGCTGCCTTTTTCTGCTCTCTCTGCTCTGCCTTTCTGCTGCCTTTCTGCTACAACCTGCTTCCTCTCTGCTTTTCTTTTTGCAGAACGCATTTCCGCGTGATGGAGAACCGAGAGAAGGAAGAGACGGAGCGGGCCGGGCCGAGGAAGAAAGAAGGAAAGAAGAAGAATGGACCAAGTCCGTGCGAGACGGAAAAGAAGAAAAGAAAAGGGCTGAGCAGACCCAGCCCGGGCCCGGGCCCACAATGGTTTTTTCATTATTATATAAATTCGTATTTTTTAATTAATTATGATTAATTTTTTTAAAAGGGGATTAATTTCTAATTCTTAATGCTACTAAGTTTTAAATAAAACAGTAAAATTTAGGTGTCAACATACTCCGTCTAGGTGAGACAAACTTTTTGAGAGGAAGGGTCGTCAAGAGGGAGACCTCCCTTGATGGGACAGTGATAAAAAAAGTAGGTGCAGTCAACTTTCTACGAAACTTCAAGCAATGCAACAAGATAGCTTTCTCAACTCCTGTGCCGTGTTTTCTTTGCACCAGGAGAGCTCAAAACGAAGGCGGATGCATGTGGATGATTCTCTCGTCGATGATGGTATGTTGTCAACTGAAAATGCATTATTAATATGAGAACTGGTTTAACAATTTCTTGGTTCTTAATCTTAACAAACTATCATGTTTGGCATTACTCTAGATTGATGTTGGTACGTACTGTACACAAAACTGCCTTCACAGAATTAAGGATGAAACTGGGAAAGCCATTTATTATCTAATCGATGAAGATGCATGTATTAACACGATAAAGTCGAACTGCATTTTCTTTGTAGGGCTAAGCTTCTTTCTAATTGGTTTGCAACGTTCAAGCCTGAGCATGCATTTCATGTTCAGCGCATAATCTGACCTTTTAGGATTGGAAATCTTTTGCATCATTTGGTAGTTGAGCGTGTATGAAATGAATTCGACATCACTGGGAAGCTTGCAAAATCTTTGGGTTATGCCACGTATCAAAAGGAACCATAAAATTGACTCTGCATGTTACGATGCATTTTAGCTCTGAAAAAAGGCTTTCTGCTTTAGTAGAAAGTAACAATCCGTTCTTAGGCTCATGCTCTGTTGAAATGAATTTTAAATCCATTGACTCATCTGCATGTATTTTGATTTTGAAAGTGAAGGTTCTTCATCATAGGGTTATCTTAATTATTGGGTAGTCCAACTTTCTTTTGGGTTCTGCGGTGGCCTCTTTGGGATTTTGGAGACCACATGTCCTTTGATAAGGCATCCATAAGATTTCTTATTCTACTGTGGGGGGATAAAGTATCCCTTCCTATTAAAGGAACAGAAGACATGCCCATCTTTAGCCACAATGAAATCATAAATCTGGGACAAGACAGCTGTAAATCTTTGCTCTGACTCCGGGGACACCTGTAAGTTGTTGACATGTCTCCTCTCTGTATTCAGTACTTCTAGCAGACCATAGGGTACTTGGAAGTCTCAGAGAGAATTTACTTTTTTGTCGAAACAAATTACTCAATAATTGGTTGTCTGCGGCTGCTTAAATAAATCTGCGATATTGGCAAGATGTTTCAGAATCAGGATGTAACTATTCTGCGCAGCTTTTCCAGTCATTTCAATTATTTAGTGTCAGGTATTACAAAGCAAATATATTGAGTGACTGTAAGTTAGGCCAGACCGTTGAAGCCAGAAATGATTGAGAAGTGGACTAGTCTGACATTCTCTTTAAAACTTTTACCGGTTTGCCCATATTAGATGTTTAAGTTCTTACAAAATGCTTGAAATGTTTATTTTTAGCATAAGGCCGATGGAAATTCTTGTTGTGTAGAACTCATAGATAAAAGATAGTCCAAATGCTAAAAAGTATGAAGTTAACAGTCAATAGGGTTTCTATATGTTTCTATCTAGTGTAAGTTGGCAATAAAGTTTAATCTATATTTGCAATGGTCTTTTAAGAAGTTCTTTCACCCCTCTTCCATTGCTTTTAAGAAGCCAAACATGTCTAATGTCTAGATATAGATTTTTCTTGTAAATTTGGAGTTCTTGTCATTCTCCCTAATGAGCACCCGGTCTCTGATGTTAATATTACCCCCATCTGAAAAGGACTGCAACCTTGGTAATTTTCATCCTCCTTCGCTTGATGGCGCATCACTTGTCCCAAGTATTCAGACTCCTCCGGCTGAGTATGGTGAGCGTTTCATTTCGCATGTTACAGTTTCTATTCTTACTGATATCTCTTCAGCGATCAAGCTGATAAGATCCACTACCGATCACGACCGATAATAGCTGGTGCAGATGCACAAAAGTCCAACCCACAAAGTATGTCTACTATTGTCGGTGTAGACAGTCAAAGCCAAATGAAAGGGACTCTTGGTGCTGGTACATCACCTCAGTTTTCACCTGGAACTTTGTTACTCTCAGCGCCAGAACAAGGTATCATTGACTTCGTTTTCTAGCGTATAATGAGCTTTATTTATTTCATCATTCTCGCTGGCTTAGACTGCACTTTTTCCTCACAAGGTATTGAAGAATTTGCATTACCTGCTTCGTCACCATCAACGGATCAAATGCCCGGTATGGGATCTTCTTCGATAGCCCAAAGTGAAGATACTCATGAATTCGTGATCATGGACGTTCAAGGATCCTCACCGATGGTTAACCACCCTATTGATCCAGCACTAATGTCTTCTGGGGATCCATCATCGACCATTTCTTTGACGTCCCAGCCAATGGATCAAATTAATGTTGGACAATCACTTGGTTCTTCGGCTAAGGCTAAGCTTACTCTTGAAAAGGCGGCGAGAGCTTTACATTCCGAAGCTATCAACTCCATTAGTATTGCATCCGAGCCTTCATCAACACTCATGATCATGATGAGGTAGCCAAGGCAAAGACTGAATTCCTTGAACTCTCTAAGGGCGGCTACCTATCGGCTCCAACTAACCCAGCAATAACCAGACACTCAAAACTTTATTGAACGAACTATGTGCTGGTGGTTTTTGGAAGTCTTCTAGGTTCAAGAAGCACTAGTGAAGACTTTCTGACCGAATTTCTTGCTGGGGTTGAGACTTACCAGCGAAATTGCGAGAAGATCACTGTCCTGGTAGTCTTGGAGAAATATTATCGATATCCCCATGACTCTATCAAGGAGATTAATCACACCTTGAAGACCAATAGAACATTCTACAGGCTTTAGTTGATGAGCGGACTAACCTTGCTGCTCGAGAGGCGGACCTTGAGAAACAACTAGCTGAAGTCCGACATCAACAAAAGCTCAAGGATGCCGAGATAGCTCAGGCCGACAAAGTTCTATGCAAAGATCTGGACATCTTCGGCACATTGATGGGTGAGAAAAATCGACTCGACAAGGAGATGGCCGAACAACGTGTCAGGAACCGGCTACTACTTGAGAACAGTCACTTATATCATAGCATGTCGACTTTTCGAAGAGAACGTTTTAATGTAACATTTCCTTTGTTCATCCCTCTGTTAATATCTTTAATGAAATATCTGCCAGGAAGTTCCTTTGTTGATTCTCTGTTTCATTGCATTCAACCTCTTTTGACCCATCTTATTAATTAATAGTATTAGGGGTGAGCATGGTTCTAAGATAAAACTCTATATTAGTGGGAACCTGTAGATTTCAAGTTTCAAGGTATATATGATAGATTTTAAATTCTAAAATTTGGGAAATCTGTTTTGACAAGTAGGTCATAGGTTCTAATTGGTAAAACTTGAAACCTGTAACCTAGAACCTAAAAATGTTTTTGTGTTTTTCTTAGTCGTGTCTTTATGCAAATCTAAGGTATTCCAAGGCATTTGATGAGTTTTAATTTGTTAATTTTTCATATTTTTTATATGTCTAAATATGAATTATGATGAGTAGTGGTCACTATAATTTATGTGAATTATAATAATAAGTGGTAGTCATTAAATATAATAATTTATTGCAATTTTTCAATCAATAACATAGATAGAATTTGGGCAGACCCTCCTGTAACAAGGTAAGTTCCAAGTTCCAGGGTATGCAAAGTAAGTTCCATGAATCATTTTCAATTGGTAGATTTCAGATTCCAAGTGGCACTTGTACAAAATTTGGAGCTGCTCACGTCAACATGTGGCTATTAAAATATAAGGAAGAAGGATGAGAGATCTCACTTTTAAATGAAATCAAAATAGGGTTTATTCTGTAGTATGATATATCCACATCTTTGTGCCTAATGTGTTCTTGTAGACTACGGGGCTAGTAAAAGTTCTAATTGCTTCTGTGATACAATTATATTTGGACAACTACTTCTTTCAAAATTAATGATTCTATATAACACGAGAGTAATCAGTACATTGAAAACTATAAAATTTTCTTAATACTGTTCAACAAGTGCATATGAACACTTGTTCTTAAACAATTGATAATAAAATTCTTGTTTAATCATATTGTTGCGTTTATTTTTATTTTGCTTAACTAAAAATAAAAAAAGGACCTATTAGAATTTGAAATTGACCCTAAAACCTGTAGCGGGACAATTTCTAAGTTCTAGATTCCAATGGATAGGTTTCAGGTTAAAAAGAAATAATGAACCTGTAACTAAGAGTAGGTTTCAAATTCTATACAGAACTTATAAGGAAATTGGAATTACTTATCCCTAAATGGTATGTCATAACCAATAAAACTTCGTGTGTTTTCCCATCATCCACAGGCCATCATTATTTTGAAGTGGGAGAATTGCACCTCAAAGATCAACCTTTTCAACTTATTCTAACTAGCAGCAATTTTTTAGCCTCATTCGCGCCCTTTGCACTCAAATTTAGAATGGCTCTCCTATTGTCTAAAGTTTGGATAGCCTCGACCGAAATTAGACGGTAGGTTCACATGATCTATTGACTATGCAATAACTTGTCATATATGAATAATCCTATTAAAGGATACTCTCCTCTTCACATAGTTTCCATACCTACTACACTAGCTAATCGGCTAAAAAATCTTGTCGACAAATGCGAAAAATAATGCAATGTGCCTTTTTTTTTTTTTGCATTTTCTATTTTTAAATGGCATTTTATTTGGTCGTGAGTCAGAGCTCGGGTTTCGGAGTCGGTTTACACATGAGGAAGACGTTAGCACCCTCTAAGACGCCCATTTATGAACTGGTACCGCTGATGTATTATTACAATTATCCTTTTTCGAAAGTACGTGAGAAAACTAAACTAACAAGAGAACAGTGGAATGCATTTATTACAATTATTCTTTTTCAAAAGCACTTAAAGAAAACCAAACTTACAAAATAGAATGATGGAAATGTTAGTAAAAAAAAAAAATCAATAATACCTTTTAGTGACTTTTACAAATGAACCTGCGTGACTCACTTTTCTTTTGCGGTGGTAGGGTGTGTTTAGTAACGATTCTACTCTAGAGAATAATTTTTGATCAGAAATGATTTTTTTTATTCTACTCCTAAGAACAAATTCTGAGTATTTAAAGTGTTTGATAAATTATTTAAAATTTTTATTTCGGGAACAAAAATGCATTTGGTAAAATTTTTTGATCTTTTGATTCTTTTAATTTTTAATACTTTTTGTTATAATTTTCTTTTTTTTTCTTTTTTCTTTTTCTTTTTCTCCCCTTCTTCCTCTTGGCCACCACCCCTAGGCCACTGCCGGCGAGCGACTGGAGCCTTGCCTGGCCACTAGCAAGGCTCGAGTTCTCCCAAGTGGTGCAAGGCCTGCCAAACCTCGTTTGGCCGCTCACCGGCGGCGATGGGGCGATGATGGGGTGGGAGGAGGAAAAGGAAGAAGAAGAAGAAGAAAGGGAAGGGAAAAAAAGAAAAAGAAAAAAGAGAGAAAAAAAAACCGATTCTCAAAATTGTTCCCGGGAACGAGAAGCAACTTTTTTTTTGCTTACTGATTCTACTCCAAATCTATTCCCTGAAACAAATTTGTTCTCGGGAACAAAAAATTTACCAAACGCATTTCTATTCCAAATATGTTTCCGGGAACAAAATAACATAATCAATTTTTTTGGGGAATATTAGCAAACAGAGCTTTAGATTCCAAAAAAGAAAAGAAAAGAAAAGAAAAGAAGAAGAAGAAGACACATGTATGTCCCGTACAAGATTCCCAACGTCCAAACCCAAAATAAAAGGGGACTCGGACATGTGAAAGTGCTTGTTATTACCGATGATGGCAACTATCTACACACCAAAATTGACAATCCACTAGACATAAAAGCAACTTACCTTAGTCTGGGTGACGATTTGAATCCAATACTCAAATCTTTGGGGTTAAGAATTACTAGAAAGGGCTTAAGTTTAGTTTCGAAGTAAATTATTCAGCAATTACTTTCCATGGTTTGCTTCCCATCGCTTCTTTTCCATCTTTGCTTTTCTCCTTCTTTGTCTTTGCTTTTATAAAGCTCTCCCTCTTTCTCTTTACTTACACAGCAAGCTTGGGGCACTCGTCCTCTCCTTTTTTCATGCTTCAACTTACTTATAATGATAATGATGATCATTTAATATCACAAAAAACTTCAAACTAATCTACCTAGTGATAAATTTATTATAAATTAATTTTTTACCACCAAAAATCTTAAGGAATATATTTATAACAAATTTATTATCCATTAGTTTCTATTGAATTTGATTAATATTAAGAAAAATCACAAACTGATATACCTGAAACAAATGAAGGCTAAAATCCCAAATTAGTATACTTGTTAACTATCACGTATAATCAAACTCGATATCGTAAAATTTAATGAAAATTAATAGAGGTAAATTTATTATAATACCAATTTGGAATTTTTCATAATCAAAAAATAATATGGGATAAATTTGTCATGAATATACGGATTTAGAATTTTTCAAGGTATTAATCCTAAATAATGATGATGATGACGACGACGACAATGACAACAATGATGACGACAACTATTATGTGTACCTAAGTGTGAAATTGATCAAATTATCTATAGTGATGATGAGGATTATAATATACAAATAAAACCTTATTACATTACAAAAATATTGGATAAAATGGGCTGTCTGTAGATCTAAATTATATTCTTCCATTGGTTATATTTGGACAAGGGATGGAAACAAGAACTTCCGTATGGTCATTTTGCATGTATGGTTGTTATTGATATGTAGATATTTCCATAGCTTTAGCAATAATGACACAGGCGTATACATTTGGACACTAAAAGTTACGAGTGGTTTTATTTATATTAATAGATATCGATTATTACTTCTCTAGTTACGAGGAAACCCATCACCCCTTCAAATCTCCTACTTTGGCCACGACATTCTAATAATTTCTTTGATTGGTATCCATTAAAAATATAATAATAGAGTCTCTTTCTTAGGTGTTACCTTTGAATATGCCATCTAGGATTATATACTCCTGCTATAGCTCTCTCTATTCGTTGCAAGAAAAGGATTTTGTTGCTTTCTCCAAAAAAATAGCCATCACCTAGATGTCACTAGCAAAAAAAAATTAATGATCTACTTAATTGTTAAGTGGAATATTGATTTCGCTTCTTCTTCTTTTTTCTCCTATCAATTCCTTTAATTAAATTGTCTGTTGTCAACTCAAATTTTACCCTCTTTTTCATAAATTGTTAAGTTTGAGTGGAGTTGACTAAAGGTTGACTAATGAGATAGAAGTCCAAAATACATTTTAAATATCAAAAATAGGCTCTACGTATTAAAACAATCCTTTTGATACTTATATCACCACCTCAAATCGATAGTTAATTTTCAACCAATCATGTTTTGTTACCTTCACGATAGCAAAAATATTTCCGGAAATCCTAATCTCTCTATAGAGCTCTACTTTATCGGCTATCCCCTTCCCTTACAACAAAATTATGGATGAAATAAACAGATACACGATAAATACTCGTGATATGTTTGTGAGAAAGAGTCAAGAAAAATTTGAAAAGAATGTACACAAAATTTTGTACTTTTACTCCCCTAAATCCCCTGAGAATTTTTTAAAAGTTTTTCCATTTTCCATCAAAACTTCCAGTGGCGCCACTTTTCCTGCACTTCCTAAACATGGCGTACGGGTCTAATTAGAAAAAGGAAAAGTATTGGGATAGAAAATAGAAAAGAATCCAAAAGCTTGGTGCTATTTTAGCAATTAGTACAAGGAGTAGGCCAAACTTAATAAAGAAGCTAACCCCGCCTTTTCGGTTTTCTCTGCTTTGAAAATTGACCACTGTCCGACGTCGACTATCTTTCACGCTCCACGCACTCTGTCTCCCTCTCTGTCTCTGTCTCTGTCTCTGTCTGGCGCTTCACGGTGCTTTTCCGACTACTTCCGACGAAGAAGATGGACGGGTCACCGCCGATACGCCCTCGTCCTCCCGGCCGCGGCGGCGGAAGAGGCGGCGGACCCCCGCCTCCTCTGCAGCAGCCGCAGCACCACCATCCTTTCATTCCGCCCGTTGGAACCTCGACTCGTCCGACCCTTCTGACGAGACCGCAAGATCATCGTCGTCAACCTTACCAGCATCCACAGCATTCCGTCCCGAGCAACGCAGAACGGCTGGAGAGGATCGACCGGGCCGTCGCAAAGGCTCGGCGCGATCTCCTCGCCGCCGGGGAGAGCGTCTCGTCGTGGAAGGTGTCGCAGGCCGTGGTCTTGGCTCTGCAGGTCGATTCGTGGAGCTCCTTGGGGTTCAGCATGCAGCAAGTGCCCTCTCTTAGGAGCTTAATGGCTGTTGAAGGAAAGGTAAAGATTTTCCCATCGTTGTTAAAAGTTTCGTCTCCTCTGTTTTTTAGACTGCTTGAAACTGGGTGGAATGAGTAATGGCTTAGGAAAGACTCTCTCTCTCTCTCTCTCTCTCTCTCTCTCTCTCTCTCTCTCTCTCATGTTTTGCTTAGCTCTCAAGTAAGAGGCTAGAAAATTTTGCCTTTTACGGTTGAGTTGCTTTTTCTTTGATGATCTGCGAGTGCCATCTCTCTCTGCAATCTGGATTGGCAGTTTCTTTTTCCTGGATTTTCCTTTTTGGGAGAGGAAACATAGGGAATGTAGATGCTTGGTAGGAATTTGGACGACTACTAAGGACGTTTAGTCAACTGGACAAACTTCTTGGTCAAGGTCTTTCTTTAAGGTCGGGTTACTGTGATGGTTAGGTGAGACCATGAACTCGTTGGTTCTTTTGCCTTTTGCCTTTTGCCTTTTGCCTTTTGCTTTCTTTCTTTCGTTCGTTATTTTTTTTAATGGATGTGTTTATGTTCTTATGGGATTACATCATCAAATTCATGGAACATAATGCTAATGGACTCCATCCACTATTTAATTGAGTTGCTTAAATTTGTGGGTCAAGTTAGCGGACTGCAAAAACCAAACAAGAGATGAATTGCCATAATTTTCTATGCAACTGAGTGAGATACCCATTTGGTGAAGGAGTCCTGGCATGACCATTCTTTCTTAAGCAAGTATTTTCCAAATCAGATATTCACATAGTCTACAAGGACAACGATTTATCATTGTTCTCTTTCCTTTGCTTTTTTCATGATTTCTTAACATACAGCTGCCACCCACTTGTGGTTTGTCAGAAAAGAGTGGGGGATTTATGAAATAATCATGAAGAACCCATAGATAAGTGATTGTCCCAATGCTAGAAGAGTTGAAGAAGTTGACACCCAAATAAGGTTTCTGTTTGTTTATATCTATTATAAGTTACAATTAAAGTTCAATCTATGTTTGGAAAGGTCTTTAGTCAATTGGATCTCTTCCATGAGCTAACAACTACTGCTGTTCTTACTGGTGTACAGCTGCACAACAGAATATAAGGGCTGTGCAATGTAAGTAATACAAATGTCTACGTTGTATTGCAACTCAGGCTCTTAGCAAATGAGAGAACGGGGAAAAAGAATCTTTTCAATTTTGCAAGGATTAAGAAAAGCAGCTGAGTAAAAAGTTTGATCATTTGGGTACTGAGAAAGATGAGGGAGAGTTGAGACTTTTTCTTGTTGCATAGATATCAACCATATAAGTCTTCCTACCACCAGCTGTGGTGGCTCTGCTGGATAAGATCTCCGCTGATCCTCAAGAAGAGGTGAGGGGTTCAAAACCCAAGGGAGGCGCTAGGTGTCTTAAGTGTGACACCAGGGGGTGGTGGGTCCTCCTGCTTACGTGTCACCTGGGGGTTTACGCACTGCTGTCGGCTAGTGCAGTTCCTCCAGGATAAAAAAAAAAAAAAAAAAAAAAAAAAAAAAAAAAAAAAACCATATAAGTCTTCCTGTGGCTCAACTGATGCTGGATCCTGCATATTAGATGTTTAAGCTCTTACAAAATGCTCGAAATGTTTACTTTTGGAGTAAGACAGGCCTGTTTTAGACTATCTGTAATATCTTTTCCATTTTCATTTCTTTCCTTTTTGGTTAGAATCTGAAGTTGTTAGGGTGTTCTTTTTCCTAAAATTACATGGTAGTGACAGGAAAGAGAGTTGTCACCAAAACACGTCTAAGGTTTGGAGATAGGTTTATATTGACTTCCTTCATTTTGACTCACCCTTTGTTTGACGTTTTGCAGATAAATGCATTTATCCATTGCTTTGTGGAAACCCGGAAAATCACCTCATTGTATGATATGCAAACAGCAATCTGCAAAAATGAAGGCATTGAACGATTTGAAGAGCTTGAATTGGGCCCTTTTTTGCGATATCCCCTTGTTGTGCATTACTTTTCCCTGAACAGCGATACGACTGAAGTGCTCGAGATAACTAGTGAGGAGATTGTGTGTCTTCTTGGTGAATTCTTTCTTAAACGAAAGAGTGGGAAACGCAAAGGTAGAAAACCCATTGAGATTGAGGACCTTCTCAGCTTTATAGCCAAAGAGAAATCAGTTTCAGGAACGGAAAAGCTTGGAGTACGAATTCGGAACTTGGGGTGCGTATTTTTTTATTTTATTTTGTTTAATTGATAAAAAAGTTATGTAGGGTAGAGAACATAATTAGAAAAGCTGATTGGTATGCAGAGTTCATTGCTTGTCTTTGCCATTCCTCTCATTTGACTGTTTTCTCATTGCTTTGTCGAACACTACATAAGCTTAAAGAAGTAAGTATTTTCCAACTTCTCGAGAATAGTTTTCTGTAGCAAAAGAATTTAACTCCTATTGGCTATTGCAAATGTTTTTCCCTATATCCTTCATGTTTAGTTGTTGATAGTTCTTTTCTTTAGTTTATTTGGCCTTTTGGACACAAAGATTAGTGATTGCATTTTTAAAATTATTGAAGGACTAGAGAATCTAACTTAACTAGAGGTAGTTTTAATGGCTTTGAATGCTTTCTACAACTGATGTTTTCCAGATTCTAATTGACTTGCTTGACAAAGTTGACACTAGATTTTAAGCATTGAATTCTTCAGAGTAATGGCACATAGTAGTATAATTCAATTATTTCATTGTTTAGCGCTGCTTGATAGCTTTCATAAGTAGCACATGCAAAGAAACCTTTTTCAAAGGGAAACTTTCCCTATTTGGGTTCACTACTTAAACGTTGTCTCTATCATGCAGCACTTTTGATGTTGTGTGCTAGATTCTCATGGGATGAGCAGTTAAACTTGCTAAATTCACATCTTCTTTACGTAGTGTAGCTTTATGTAGCTGAACTTGTTTAGTTGAGGATTTTCTATTTGGCAAACATAATAACCCTTTATCTTTAGGATTAGTGAATAATAATAAAATGGGATGAAGATTGCAATGTTGTTGGGGTCTTGATCCTAGTATTTTTTGCTAGTTCCTAAGAGGAGGGTTGACTTGTATTTCTTTCTTCCTTGCTGTTCTTTTTCCTCTTTGAGTCCGGCCCCCCCTCACTCGGATAACTTTTGTTTTTCGAGTGCTGATGGTGCCGGTCCCATCCTTTTGTAATTATTGGTTGGAAATCTTCAATATATTCTTACCTTTTACCAAAAAAATAAAATGGGATGAACAAGAAATGGATTTAAAAGAAACCCAGGGTCAAGTTGCAGTTTTGCGAATATACAAACAACTCGCTTATTTGAGGCACTGAATTAATTTTAGAAAACTAATCTTTTTTGTTCATCAGACATGCGGATGAGTAGCCTTCCTTTTGTAGTTCAAGTCAATTAATGCGTCCTGGTGAATGGTCTGTCTCCTGTTTGTTAAAACTATACACAACTGACGCATTAGACTGTTGTACTCGGTACGGACACATGGTGGCGCATGCTGGGCTGGAACAAGATGGTTATGGGTTAGAGGAGTTAGAGAACAATTCTCAAAGCTGGAACAAGATGGTTAGTGGGGGAAGGGGGGATGCAAATGTGCTGGTAGAGTATGGAGTGAGTGAGGACTGCAAAGAGAGACTTTAAGGTATGAGGAACCTGTCCACTTCCATCATCAGACTAATTATCATGTCAACAATGCTTCTGGATGGATTTAGGTCTATTCTGAGCTTTGAATTTTTAATATGACCACCTTAGCTTCTCAGGTTATTCTAATTAAGAGTGGTTAGTCATTCTTGTACCCTCTCAATGTGTCAAAGCCATTTGGCATATCCTTATATCCTTCATATTGTCCAAACATTCCTACCTAGAGATGGCCTATTAGGTCATGGCTCCTTGAAAAATGCCAGATCAGATGGTAAGTCAAAATGAGGGATCAACCAGAATGGCTTGTTAAACTATGATGATAATAAATCATAATGTGAGTTGAATTATGAATAGATAAATTTTCTTGATGGTGACAATCGTGTGCTTCCAATGCATTTAGGTGTATCACATTCTGTAGACATTATTATCTGCTGTGTCAACTAAATTAAAATTGTGGTTTATGAATGAAGGCTTCATTATTTGTTTTTCCATTCATATATGTAGGCTTCATATATCCTTTATCTTAGATGCAATAAGATCAGAGACAAGCTTGAGGACATCTCTGAAGAAGCTGAAACAACAAGCTAATGAGCAACAGTCGGATGATATATGTATGCAATGGGAGGAAGATTTTAATGCCAAGGAATTAAATTTGGTTTCTTCGAGTTCAGATGATGAAGATGGTGATAACATCTTTAATGATGATAAGAAGCATGATGATGATTGTAATAGGGAGGAAAAATCAGGCCAAAGCATGCTCAGCAATGCATCTGAAAGTTCTCAGATTATTGAGACCAAAGATCTTACTTACGTAGAATGGCTTGAAAGAGACATGGAAGAGAGGAACATAATTTTGACGAATAGAGCCAATTACACAAGAAAGGGTAAAAAAAGGAAAGATGCTAAATTGGTTCTGGAGACTAGTGCTATGAGAAGTTTCATGAAAACATGGAAGGAAGCGTGTCAAGCATGGTCTCTTCCCATGGTAAGTTCATGGTTTTCGTTTCTTGGCATGATCGATGCCATTAAACTTCCATCTAATATCAGTCCCTAGTTTTTCAGGTTTTGACTATTTTGCATTTCTTCATATGAGCAATAGTCACTCCCCGGGAGGTGTTCACCATCTAGCTATAAGCTTCATGTGCTATATACAAGTGCTTCCACTATGAAATTTTTTTGGTTGAGTTGTGACAATCCCTTAACTTGTGTGATTATTCTCTATCATGCTCAATTCACCAATACCATGGGGTTACGTTTGTTTTGCAAGAAACTTGTTGATGGACAAAAATTTTACTGTAAAAATTATTTTCAAAGAAAATGGCTGGTTTTCGGTTGTCTGGTGGTGTGCTAGTAAATGAGAATTGAAAAACCTTTTTGATGTTTACATCTCACTTTTGAAAATTAGTCTTTTCATTATAGTTTATTTTGTTCCTATAATAAAATACTAGATGATATCGAACTCCTTGTCTAAAATATTGCTACTATAAGAAGTATAGATTTTAAGTATTTTCATTATCAAATAAAATAACCTGAAAAAGGGATGCAAAGAAAATAGAAAATGCAAATAATTAACGAACTTCATCTGTCAATGCTCATAAAACTTCATACAAGATGAAACAGCTTGAGAGTTTGCTATGAAGAGAAGAAAAGTACAAAAAAGGTGCCGAAGAGGGCTAAAGACCAGCAGAGGGAGAAAGTATGCAGATTAAAACTCTGTGTGAGCGTGCGCGTGGAAAAGGAGCTTAACTTCTTTTTAAGATGGAGAAATCATTTTCCTCATTTTTAAGTATGGTTTTCCTTGACAGTAAATTTTTTTCTGTTGATTATCCACTTTCAGTGAACCAAATGTATGAAAATTTGGAAAATCATTTTCAAAGAAACAAATGCACCATGTATATCCGTTTGGTGGCCTTAAAGCTAAGTTGTAATATAGTTGTTGTTATGGCTATAACAGAATACTACTGTAATAGCTATTACGTTGTTTGGTTTTGGTAATGAAATAGTTATTGTATTGTTTAGTTTGACACAACAGTAGCGGAGGAACAGAGATAAAAGATTTAAGGTGCCTTTACTTTATAATATATAGTAACTAGATAGTAATTTTGCTCTTTATATTATGCATTTTTTATTATGTATTCAAACTAATTTTACTATTAATTAGTTCATATAGTTCATTTTATATCTTAAGCATTATAACAATATAATAGCAGTATATGGTTTCATTACTTTGTACAAAATAGCAAGTACTTTATACATGATAAATTAGAATTAAATCAAATAATTATTAATTACATTGATAATAATGCTACTACGATATATAAAGTTTAAGTATTATATTATGTGTGATTTCAGAGTAAATTATGAAATTTCGCATATTCATACATAAACTTTATTAACTAGTTGTCATGAATACAATTTTGTGTGTAATATAGCATTGTGTGCCATAAGCAATGTTGTCAAATCAGGATTTGAATCGTGAATTATGAGTTTCAGTAAAAACCTTTAGAATAACTTAAATTGAAGGATATCATACTAAAGCCTACCTATTTGTTGCAAACATGTAGGAAAAAATTGTAATAAGACATATAAAGCATAATATTGAAGAAATTACGTGATTGTATTATATAAACCTAAATGATGGATGTAAGAAATTCAAAGGATGCCTTTGTCAATAAAATTTCTATATGTAAACATTCACAATATTAAATGTGTATAAGCATTGAGATACGTATTGTGAATTAAAACCATAAATTTATGAATCGTGAATCAAGTTTGGATCAAATTGTAAGATTTGGTGAAGTACTTAAATTAGCACTTTGTGTCATGGACATTTATGAATTTCATAAAAAAGAAATTTTGTAAGATATAAAATTCTGTGTTAGAATTATGATCTTGGAAAAAGAAATCTTAATTTCGATTGCACGTGATGATCCCTATGCATAAGAAGATATACTTTCTAATTGTTTTATTAACATAAAGATTACATTCAAATATAAATCATAAATTTTTATGTCATTTCATTTAACATTGCATTATAAAGTGCAAAAATTATTGTTAATTATTCTGTCACAATAAAAATTCAACATATATGGTGAAATTTGACAAAGTTACATAGTTTTGATAGGTAAACGTATAGATATGTGTTGAATGGTGGACTTGTTAGTAAATTGATAGATTTGCCTACAATTTGAATGATTAGCAATTTATCTAATGGATACATATCACTAGGGCCTTCAATCGAATCGAATCAAGTTATAGTAAGATTCCGTTAACTTTGTTATAAAGCATAACGCCAAAACTTTTGGCGCCCAACAATCACAAACATATAGTCTGGCCGAGTGGTGTTGAATTGTATCGTAATCTGATGCACCTCCGATCTACGAATCTAATTGATTGTATGTGAATTGAATGGAATTATACAATTTGAGTCTAGAATGGTACGATTTTAACTACACTAATTAAGATATGTATTTATATTTTATAGAAATTATTTATTTCCTTATTTATTAATTATTAGTGTTGTGTATAATTATTTTATTATATATTAGGTCACTTTATATTAAAAAATCAGCATGAGGATTAGTCTAATCATTGTTAACTCTTACTAATGATATAATGGTGGAGTAGTTGTGTAAGTAAGTTTTAATAATTTAATACGAGTAAAATTAGAGAAAAGAGAGCCGGGCATTTACGGAATAACTGTTATGGAGTTGGTTGTAATAGCTCTGGCGGTAATACGGCAGTTGCTGTCACTATTACTGCAAGGAAACAGTATAATATGAACTAGACTTCTCATAGAATAGCCAATACTGTGCTTGAAAGCTTTCTATCTGATTTAGACATTTTAATGCAATTTGGCTGCCTTGGCATTCATACTATGGGATACTCGGCTCCTCAATTCCAAATATGTTCCTTCAGGATTTTGAATTAGAGGCTTATTATATGCACTTCCTTGGCCTGTCACCAGCTAGATCTAGTCATAGGTTGGTTTAATATTTTATACTCTTGCGTATATCTAATGTTGGCTATAGGAAATAGGAAGAGGTTGATCCGCAGTCTGTCCTACATATGTAACTTCAAGCTTTCACCATCTTGACTGACCACATACAAAATGCAAGAACTACAGATGAACTTTGAAATTTTGATTATGTAAAGGGTCTTAAGGCAGTAGATTGGGTGGTTAATTAGAATTCAGCATGCACAGCTTCTGAAACAAGTTCTACATCTTTTTAGGTCATGGAGAAAATGCTAAACATGTGCGTACCCGACCAGAAAAGGCGACGCAAGATGGGCACCATGCTTCCAGCATATCCCTTGGTCGGGTTATTGAATGTTGCTGTGAGTTGACCATGATTTTCCTTATTTTTCCTTTAGACTGTATATCTTTTGCCTTTCAGGGTTCAATTTTAAGTTGACAGTAAGAGTAGATCTCACTTTCTCCTGAAAGTTAATACTTATTCCCTTTTATACCTTGATTTCTATGTTCTACCTGTTTCTGGTTCTTAGTTTGTTTTTCTCTGCAAAGTTCTGTTTGCAGAGGAGCCAGTGAAAGTGGGACATGAGGCTACAAGGGGAAAGTAGGATGAGGATAAAATCAGAGAGGCTGTTCCTTATCTGAACATCTAGATGTGTAGTGGCCTCCATCATTTTGAAGCAAGAAACGTACTCTAACCGCTCCTGAAATTTGAATCATCTCATTCATGGGAACAATTGAACTAGTTGTAGTAAGTTGGCCAAACTTAAGGTACCCTTCCAACTAAGCAAACTTGTCACATGTTTATAAAATCTTCTCTGACACTAAGAAATAGCAAATTGTTCTTATTCTGGAGGACCTTAATTGATCTATGTTTCTTGTTGCTGATAGAGAAATGTTTAGACTTAATACCTTCAGTTAACTATCCATCAAAAGCTTCTTCTTTTGTGTTAGATAATCAAAGTTTTTGATAAATCCTGGTACGTTCAAGAATTCAGGAAGTATCGGACTGATGTATGTCAGTTACAAGTGCAACAGGAACACATAAAAGAGGGAAAAAGAAAACAGAAGAAACGAGAACTAAGATAGAGCTCCGTCTATCTTTATTAATGATAGCTTTTAGCTTAGAGAACTGCAGTTCTTGTTCTTCAAGATCTAATCTTTTTTTGGGACTAAATAATCCACCTTATGGATAAAGGAGGAGACCTCCGCATCTCTCTTTCTTTTTATTTCCTTGGCACCACTTCCGGTGCTTGTGGAACCTTTTGACAAATTGTGGTATAATCCAAGAAATTGTAGACAATGATAAGTTGGATCGAATCTCAGTTTCTTCTAGAAAATGAAGCAGAATATTTACAGCTTTTCCTGAAAAAGCAATATCAGCATGCTTTAGCAGTTTTAGGTAGTCTCACATAGCTGTTAATGTACAGTGTAAGCATGGTTTCTGGACTCCCTAGAAACAAAAATGACAACTTATGGAGAGAGCTTTGATCTCCAATGTAGCTTCGTGGAAAAGAAATGTTACTCTTATTTGTCAAATCAGAATGGTATTGTTAAACAATAAATCTTCTGTTGCTTACCACAGTTCTCTGTCTGTTTCTTCTCTGGTCTTGGATGATGACAGATTCTTAGAATACAAAATGAATCTGTAAGTCTCAGTCTGATCCCCATGTAGAAAATCTACTGCTTGAATCAAATAGGATGACAGTAGATCTTATTAT
>CM026417.1:16956681-16995073 GCA_014858505.1 Corymbia citriodora subsp. variegata | reverse complement strand
TAGGGTGTCGGGTGGAACCATGAAAAAGGTGGGATACATGCTCAGATGCATGCGACTAGAGGATAATTTAAAGGTTGTGCTTAAAGATAATCAATTAGTTGATCTACCTTTGCTTTGTGAGGGTTCTGATTCGGAGGAATTTCTACGCGGGTGATGTAATTCAACAGCATACTTACGCAAATTTCACATTTTTTGAGGAACTAGAGCCAGACAGAAGAACAGATTAAATCGGGAGAGGGGAGTATAGGAGTGTTGGCATGTAGATTTTAAGGAAGCAATCATTAAATGGCATATGTTTCCTGATACCTTGGGACATCTGTGTTGCTGTTGAAGTATAAGATGGCTTTCAGTTCTATCTCTAATGTCGAATTCGAATATGTGAAAATGGATAGAGGGCGATTTGGCATGCACAATTCATAGCAAGTGTTTGTTTTTTCATATTTCCTAGTGAATTGAATCATTATCTCATTGATAACATGTCATATTCTGCACGACATGCTTTCTATGGCGTTATCAGATTTTTATAATAGTATTGAGCAATGATCACTTTTAACTGAACTACTTCGTATCATTTTATCACAACTGCACCAACTGGCTACTAGGAGCAATGTCTAGAGCATGGTCAATTTTCTAACATGACTCGTATACATTAAATCCTGTTGGTAAAATTATATAACTGGTGACCTATTGGTCAGGTTTGCTCCTATTAATTTATCAACAATCTTAGCAACTTACGGACGTGAAATGCAATATTCGGTTATCAATTTTTTTCTGTATATTTTTTTACTCAAAACAAATACTTAGTGGTGAACATAGTGATTTTCCAATGAAATCAATAACTTACGCACATAGTTCCTTTGTTTTTTTTTTTTTTTCCAAGGGAGCAAGTGATCACTAAAGTAAGGAATATGCCAACCTCAAGTGGGATATAAATTATCTACTTATTGTGAAGACAGTTACCACTTAAAGCATAAACTTAGGGGGTGAAATTAGCAACTTGCCGAGATATTCTGCTTGCACACTAATCAGTGAGCAATACAGTAAGGAATTTGCCATTACAGATAAATCGAAGTTAATAAAATATCGTTGGATTAAGCAACTCCCCAATGTCAGCCCCCTCTTACTGTAGTATGTTTCCAGCAATTTGAGGGATTTACAAAAGCCAAATTCAATAGCAAGTCATCACGTTGTTTAGAAATTTGCTATTAGAAATAAAAACTTACGATTCAATTTAGTTTCGTTAAAGAGAAATAAATAACTGATCATACCAATGTAAGCTGCCTCTATGGTGGGCTTGGGGAGAGGGGAGACGGAGTACGAGGAGCTATGCGACAGTAGGAGGGACGGTACATGGGACGATGCCCCGTGCCCTCAACTCCAAGCCAAATAATGTCACGAAAATAATACAATGTGGCCACATTAAATCTTGTATAGAAGTTGTCACATTATTTGTTAAAGGATTTCTAATCAAAAGTTTAAATAGTGAGGGGTGACAGTAAATATTAATATCAGAATGCCGCGAGCATATGCCTGACCAAGATAGAGGCTGCTATAGTTGACATTCCTCCCTCAAAATTCGAATTTGGGAACAATATTTACAAGTAATTGTTTGTGGGCAATCGGTAAGGTTGCTTAAGAAGAGAAGCCCAAATAAAGAAGCAATAGACACTCTTGACTTGTAATTTGTTGCTGGTTCCACTTCACCTAGCCTTGAAAGGAAGTGTGTACACCATTAGTTTTCATCAATAAGATAGAGTGACCAATCGCATCGCCTAGTGGTTTTTTTTTTTTTTTGTGACCCAGGAAACTCCTGCACGGCCGGCAGCAAGAGGGTAAACCCTGAGATGACACGTAAGTGGGAGGACCCACCACCCCCCAGCATCACACTTAAGAATCCCTAATGATAGCGTGGGGATTCGAACCCTTCCTCTTCGTGAGGGGGAGAGAGCCTGAAGCCAACGCTGCCGCTGCAGGCAGTGGTATTGCCTCCTAGCATTGATCAAAGCATATAATCATTTTTCAAAAATTAATAAAATGAAACTTAGATATTGTTATGTGAATTTATTCTTAGGAGATTTTGCTCATTTGCAGTTCAGAAAAAAAAGATTTATAGCTCTAGCGTGATGTAAGCACACAAAACAAAAAGCTTGAACGAGAAAAAAGAATGTGGTAACTAACACAATATGTTCCGTTAATTATTAAAATGAGTCTATTTAATATTTTTTTAATGAAAAAACCATATGCTATAACCTATATGTTGCAATGGTGATTCATTTCTTTGAAATTTTACGTACCTAGGGCCCCTTTTTAACTCCTTTAAAGCATCACAGTTCTCTCTGCCTCTTTTAAGTGAGAAAATTGCCAAAAAAATTCTAAACCTATTGGGGTTGTACCGGATCAGTCCTAAACATTTTTTTTGACCAATTCAGTCCTAAACCTTTTGTGATTGTGCCAATTTAGTCCATCCGGTCAAATTTGGCCGGCCGGCGCCGACGACAATATTTTAATATTATTTTATTATTTTCTGATTTTTTATTATTTTTTATTAATTTTTCTGTTTTTTCTTCTTTTCTTTTCTTTTCTCTTGCCCCTCCCCCGGCTGGCGGCAGTGGCCGGCCAGCTCCGACGAGGCTTGCCGGCCACTGCACGAGGGCCACGAAGCCCTCGCCGGCGGCCAGCGAGGGTCGCGGCCCTTGTCAGACTGGCCACCCTCGCTGGCGGTCTCGCCGTGGTCTGTGCAAGGTCGCCGGCGAGGGTCGCAGCCCCCGGTGGCCTCGCCCTGGCCCAGATCTGGGCGAGGCGGGCGAGGGTGAAGCCGCCTCGCCCAGGTCTGGGCGAGGTCATCGGTGAGGGTCGCGGCCCCCGGCAGCCTCGCCCTGGCCCAGATTTGGGAGAGGGCAAAGCCACCTCGCCCAGGTCTGGGCAAGGCCGTCGGGGGCCGCGACCCTCGCCGGCGGCCTAGCCCAGACCAGGGCGAGGCCGCCGGGGGCCGCGACCCTCGCCCAAACTAGGGCGAGGCCTAGGGGCCATGGCCTCACCTAGATCTGGGTGAAGCCGCCTCGCCCAGGTCTCGGCGAGGCCGCCGAGAGCCGCGACCCTAGCCAGTGACCTCGCCCAGACTAGGGCAAGGCCTGGGGGCCGCGTCATCACTCGTGACCATTCCCTTACCATGGCCCAGAAACTCTCTGTTATCCTCTGTTTTTACATTCAATCCATCCAAGGGAGTTGAACCTTTTGCCCGAAGCCTTTTTCACTGCCACCTATCACTGTAGCTGGCGTACTTGGAGTCCCGGTTCAGGGATTCGGTTATTGCTCGTCACCGTGGATCTCTTGCTTCTGTGAAGTATCGGGAGGACGGTTGCCTGGCCCTGCTTCGGAGGCGAAAACTCTGAAGCTGTCAAGTCCTGCTCGATCTCAAGATCGTTGATCGACGCTTACGTGAACCTCTTTGGGCGAGTTTAGTCAGTAGCCATGGTCGAAAATCCCACCTCGGCAAGGTTGGTTTCAGAACACTTCTTTTGGTCATTTCATGAACGGAGATTTAGTTCGTTGATTTTGCATCTATATGGCCCCATTGTGATTGGTCATTTCGCTTGGCGAGAAACGTTGGCTTGAAATCTTTGACCCATACGTCGATTAGCTTGGTGAATCTCGCACCGGATGAGGTCCAGTTCTTACGCTCATGTCCTGCGTATCTTTCCCCAAATCTCGGCTTATGCATGACGGTTGACGGACGATGACGGTGCTCCAGGCGGCAGAAGCCAGAAAATAGTGACGGCACATTCAATGCTTGAATAAGTGGATCATTCATGACGTTGAGGTTGTTTCTTTAGTAGAGCAGAGCTCTCAAGACCCGCACGAGGAAGGCGAAAGGGAAAAAGAAAGAATAAAAAAGAAAAGAGAAGAGAATAAATAGGAAAATGGGCCACTTGATAGAAACGAATTCATTGTGGGCTTAGCATGAGAGGTTGGGTTAGTGACGTAATGTTCAATATCGGCTTTATTGGTGATTGGGCTATAGACCTCGCTTTATCGAATTTGGGTTTAGTTAGTTTGAAGGAAAATTGGGCTCAATTCTATGATTTGAGCCCCGTCTGAATTTTTGATTGAAGCATCCTCTTGAGGCAATAAGCCCAATGACCCGTGCCCATAGATCTTATATGGGGGAAAGTACAGCGCAAGTGTCAAAACTTGACAGAAAGGGACACTTAACTGCCAAAAGTTATAAAAGATACACTTAAGTGCCACTTTTAAAAAAAATTGAATTACTTAAGTGCCAAGTCGCCGGAACCCTACCGGAAATCCTACGTGGCAATTTTTTATTACTTTTCTTGCCTACATGGCTCGCCGGAAACTAAATCGGCCAAAACGACGTCGTTTTGGCTGACGTGGATTTAAAAATGATTAATTAAATAATATTAAATAATTAAAAATATATTATTATAAAATCGATTTTATTATTAATAATTTATAAAAAAAAAAAAAAAAAAGAAGGAGGGGATCGGCGAGGGCTATGCAGCCCTCGCTACCGCCGCCCTCGCTGCCCCACCTCGCCGGGAAGGGCTGGCGACGGTAGGGGAGGGTCGGCCGGGGTCGTCAGGCCCCGGCCAGTGGCCGGCGACCCCGGTCGGCCGGCGGCGAGGGCCTGCGCGCCCTCGCCCAGATCTGGGGCGAGGGTCATGACCCTCCCCCGGATCCGGCGAGGGTCGCCGGCCCTCGCCCAACCAGGCCAAGAGCGGTCGGCCGCCCAAACCAGCGCGCCGGTCTGAAGGCCCAGCCTAGACCCTATTTTCAACATATATAATAAGAATAATAATAAATGAATAAAATATAAAAATACAAAAAAATCGAAAAAAATTTGAAAAATGGTTAGAAACATAGACCTTGATTAGGCTGTTAAGTTTTAGCACTAAATTTAGCTTTGTTTCATTTAGTTAGCATACATATGGCGTAGAGAATTTAGTATCTTTGATATATTTTAGTTATAGTAGATTGATCTTTTAGGTAAGGAATTGAGCTCAATTTGAACATAGCTTAGGGAGGTAGTTTTGCAGGTCATGTATATTCTTTGCTCAACACTTGAGTTTAGTTGGATCATTTAGGTGACAAATCAATCAAGTTAGCGAATCGAAAGAACATTAGTTAGACAATCAGTACAATCAAGTTCTTGACCTTAAATTTTTAGTTGAGTATTAAGTAAGATATCTTTCCATATCTCGCTTGGCTCTTAGCTGATCCTTGATAGGTTAGTGGCAACTCATGGTTTAGTTAAACTTCTCAAATAGATCTATTTTAATTAAAGTTTTCTAACGTGTCGCCAAATATGGGTTTAGGAGAACCTAGGTTGATTGAGAACTGTCGGTTCACAACTTGAGATTACTTCTAATCCCATGCCCTATCGTTTTTCTTCGGAAGGGTTGCACCACAGCAACTCATCAAATAATAGCATTGAAGTCAAACATGAAAATCACATCACATGAGGTTTTAGGCAAGGACAGTTTTATGTTATATTCCATTGGATAATTCTTCTGCAAGAGAAGAATGTTGACTTTGGATAATTAACCATTAGAACTTCCCAACGTTGTATCATCACCCAATTAAGTTTCTAAAACAAGACCCCGTGCTATAAAAAAGCATTAGAAACGGAATTGAGAATCTAGGTTCATGAGCAAACAATAAGAGTAAAGATTTAATCCCATAAGTTGGAACAAATTTGTCTTCACGTGTGAGCTCTCTAATGAATTATCTTCCTCTGTCTTCTGCTTCTTCCTTCTTCTTCTTCTTTTTCTTTTGATGAGCAAATATTCACTTGAATTTTCAACTAAGCAAATTATAAAAATTGAGGCTAGTGTCTCATAAGATTTACATCTCATAGGTTGTTGTAGACGGAATCAGCACTTCTTTAAGCTTCCTTTTGATGCTCTGAGGCAAACTTGGAAATGGCTTCAATCGTTTCACAGATGCTTCTCAACTTCATACACGCTAAGGCGCAAGAGATAGGCACACATAACTGGATTCCAACAAAATCAAGCTACTCACATTCCAAATCACCCTTTAGTCATATATCAAATATATGGATGTCGCATGAAGCATCGACCACTTTTCCTTGCTAGTCCTAAGAAGTTGTCATACAAGTCCTAGGGAACATTGAAAGATATGGAAACCTCTTTGCAATGAGTTCCTGTCACATACATGGCACTCATATGAAGCATTCGAAGTTGGAGAGAGAAAGAGAGTCCTACTTAGTGCATCGGAAGGGATTTTAAAGAAGTGTGGATTCCATTTAATATGCGAGATTGACAGTCATTGTGCTCCATTAACCTTAGCCAGTTGAAACAAATCAGATGCTTGAAACAACATAGGAGGAACATAATCAAATACGTTCAAGCGATCTCTATTGTCTGTTCTGAGATGTGCAAAAATTGTGTACAATCTATTTGATGATATAAATGAATATTTATGGGAGTCGGGGAACAAAAGGTCGAATACAAACCCATGACATCTTGTGGTCAACCTTTAAATACTCCACCTTATTCTAAAGGAAGAAGGTCCAAATCAAACAGAGCTAGAGAAAGCTGGTCAAGTTCAAATGGTTTCAAAGGAAGATCATTATCTTCCACAGGAAAGGCATGACAACCATGACTATGGTGTAGTATGAGTTCAAATGGCACCAGCTGTTCATATTTGTCGGATTGACAGCGGCTTCTTAAGGGAATAATTCTGAGGGAAACGAATCGGCGGACTTTGATTTTCATGCGTTGACGTTTTACCTTTGCCTTTTGGATTTTTGTCCCTAGAAAAACTTGTTACATATCTGCTCGCTCGATTCCAATTTGAAATCCATATTGATACAAGCTTCCTCCATCAGGTTACTAACGTGTCAAAGAGAATTGTCGGATGCAACCTTTTTAGAGTGAATCGTAGCTCAAAACTTTCAATAGCATTATTGTGGTCAATCTAACTTTCCTTATAATATTGCAAGGAGCAGGGTACTAAACCTAAATTTGGTGATAGCTTCTTGAATTTTTTTATTTTTTATTTTGCAGGAATTTGGTGCCTAGACTTAATTCTTACACAGCTAATAAATCCGAAAATATTTTTTTCGCTTGATCAACATGAAAATACGATATGGCAAGTTTGCTTCATGTCCCGGGGCATACTTGATTGATGCCTTCCATGGCTCTGGTAATGCCACATTCATGGAAAATCATTCGGTGGTTATTTTATAAGGAATTTTTGGGTGAATTTAATTGCTACTCACGTAATTTTATTTTGTATGAAATATTTTCAGATCTTCCAAAATATTGCAATATCTTTCAGAATATTTCATCTTGAAGTAAAAGGCAGCCCAAATCAGATATTTAGAGAATCTGACCATGATTGAAGATAAGGTTTAAAGAAAATCAAGGAGGAATCTTTTTGATTTCCTAATAGGAGTCGACTTAGGGCAGATTTTTGGAGGCTATATAAACTGCTATTGTACCGTAGAAAAAAGGAGAGAATCCTTGGAGCCACCATCTTTGCAGAAGAGTTTTCTTAGTTAGATTTTGTTCTTCTATTTTAGTAGAGTTGGCGTGTCAAGGAGAGAATGAGGAGACAAACCTGAAGCTCCTTGTTTATCAATTCGGTGAATTTGTTTTTATTTAGTATTATGTTTTTTTTTTTAATTCTTATCAGTTTAGTTTTTACTATGTTCTAAATTTATTTTGTTAGAGCTACAATGGATCTTAATCATGATTGATTAATTTTCAAAGACTTTCATGCAATAGAATTATTTTGATTGTGTCGTTCTTTATCATGATCTTAATGTTTTTAGAAGTCTTGCCAACTTTTGAATGATTTTTTATGTATGCATGATACCGGGTGGAAATTGTGTGCATGCGCAATAGTGATATTGAACCATAAATTAAATCTAGGTCAAGGTACGCTAGGTTATTTATGTGGCTGCGGTAGTAGATCTAGGTTGGGACTACTTAGATTGAATTCGGAAATTTCCACAAGAACTTAATGCTTTTAGGTAGTTTAAATTCACCTAAGATTAGTGTGGGTTAACATACCTAATTAGGGATTATTAGACCAAGGTCGGCTTTTAATTCATCTTAGGGAAATTTCGCCAACACAATTGGAAATTAATTTATTGCATGAAAAGTTTAGAAAATTAATTATGAATGATTAAGTGAAGTTGGATGCTCTAACGCTTTGTGATCTTGAATTTGCTTTAGATTAATTTTACTTAGCTTTTAATTCTTTAAGTTTTGGCTTTTTCTATATTTTAGTATTTTAATTGGTTTAGTTTACTTTTTACTCGTCTTTTCGATTTTGTTAGCTAAATTTTTGAATTAATCACTTTCAGTAAGTAATTGGATAAAATAAAAAAAGCAATCCCCGTGGGAACGATACTCACTCATCACTTTATTACTTGTTGATATTGTGCACTTGCAATTCACCTAACAAGTTTTTGGCGCCGTTGCCGGGGATTGTTTTGACAATTTTCCAATTACTATTGATATCGAGCAATTCTTAGTTTAGACTAGCCTTTGTATTATTTTTAATTTATTTCTTTTGCAGGCCAAACTCACTAAAAGGTGGAGGAGCATCGCATAACCCAAAGCCAACAAGGAGACCTTGAACAGTTTGATCCTGAGATTGAAAGAACCTTTCATAGGAGAAGAAGAGAACAATCACAAGCAATTCTCATTACAATGGCTGAAAATCAAGAAGTCACACCTCCAAGGAGGATTTTGAAAGATTATGCTACACCAACAATTCAAGGAGCACAATCAAGTATAAGGAGGCCGACAGTGCAAGCCAACAATTTTGAGATCAAGCCATCCTTGATTCAAATGCTTCAAAATGCAAGGCAATTCAATGGATCTCCTAATGATGATCCAAATTTACACTTAGAAGCATTCCTTGAAATTTGTGACACTGTTAAATTTAATGGCGTTACTGATGATGCTCTTAAATTAAGATTGTTCCCCTTTTCTCTTCGTGATAAAGCTAAGACTTGGTTAACTTCTCTTCCTGCAGGCTCCATCACTACTTGGGAAGACTTGGCTAAAAAATTCCTAAGTAAATATTTTCCTCCTGCAAAATCTGCCAAAATGCGTAATGATATTACTACATTTATGCAGATGGATGGTGAGCCCTTTTATGAAGCATGGGAGAGGTTTAAGGAGTTGCTAAGGAGATGCCCGCACCATGGATTGCCAATTTGGATGCAAGTACATACATTCTATAACGGAGTGCATCCTACCGTTCGAGCTAGTCTAGATGCGGCAGCTAGAGGCACTTTACAAAACAAGTCACCCGAAGAAGCTTTTCATTTACTTGAGGAGATGGCAAGCTATAGCTACCAATGGCCAACTGAGAGATACCAAGCCCGAAAGCCAAGTGGAGTTCATGAAGTTGACACCAATAGAACTTTGAATGCAAAACTTGATGCATTAAGCAATATGATTGCTTCTTTAAAAACTCAAGGAGTATCTTGTGAATTTTGTGGTGGAAATCATTAGCACTGATTGTCAAGTAGGTAACTCTTATGCTAGTTCTTCTGAACATGCTAACTTTGTTTCAAATTTTAACAGGGGCCCTCAAAACAATCCTTACTCCAACACTTACAACCCAGGATGGAGGAATCACCCTAATCTATCTTGGGGAGGTCAAAATCAACAAGGACCGAGAGCACTACCACCATCCATGGAGAAGCATAATTCCAACTTGGAGGATTTAGTTGCCAAGCTAGCCTAAACTATGGAAAGGCAAGCTCAAGTTGTAGAAAAACAAGCTCAAACCACTCAAGATTTCATGAGAAGTATAGATGTAAGGCTCCACAATCAAGAAGCATCAATTCGAAACATAGAAAAGCAAGTGGGGCAATTAGCTCAGAGAATTAATGAGAGACAAAAAGTGGTGCCTTGACAAGTGATACCGAGAGGAACCCCATAGAGAATGCAAAGGTAATTACATTGAGAAGTGGGAAAAAAGTTGGAAAGCAAGATCAAGATGTGGATGTAGAAGAAGAGAACAGGGCCAAATCTTCCACCGAGATCAAACAAAAGGACGAGCCACAAAAGAGCAAGTCATCTCCAATGCCATATGTTCCACCTATTCCTTTTCCAGAGAGGCTAGCCAAACACAAGCAAGATAAGCAATTTTTAAAATTTTTTGATTATCTTAAACAGTTGCACATTAATATTCCTTTTGTAGATGCTCTAGCTCAAATGCCAAGCTATGCCAAGTTTTTGAAGGAAATCCTAGCTAACAAAAGGAAGTTAGAGGAGTATGAGACTGTGAAGTTGAATGAGGAATGTTCGGCCATCCTTCAAAATAAGTTACCACCAAAATTAAAAGATTCAGGGAGTTTTACTATTCCATGCAATATTGGTGATGCTTACTTTAATAAAGCTTTATGTGATCTTGGTGCTAGTATAAATCTAATGTCTTATTCGGTGTTTGTGAAACTAGGTGTAGGAGAAGTAAAAGCAACCACCGTGTCTTTACAATTGGTAAATAGATCTATCAAATATCCAAGAGGCGTGGTAGAGGATGTTTTAATAAAAGTTGATAAATTTATCTTCCCAGCGGATTTTGTCGTGCTAGAAATGGAGAAGGATTATGAAGTTCCTATTATTTTGGGCCGACCATTCCTAGCCACGAGAAGAGCTCTCATTGATTTACAACAAGGAAAATTGATCCTTAGAGTGGGAGAAGATCAAGTCACTTTCAATGTCCTCAAAGCCATGAAAAATCCCGATGGACCAAGTGATTGCTTGAAGATAGATACCATAGATAATGAAGTAAAGACCGTGCTTGAATTGACCACAACTCAAGATCCTATAGAGGTATGTTTGGTTCAGCCAAAAGAGAAAGAAATTGAGCATGAAGAAATTAGAGAGGCCGTTGAGTTTTTAGAAGCAAGTCCACTATGTCCAAGATGGAAATCATAAAAATTTGAAGAATTGGAGTCAAGTGCAAAGAAGCCCAAGCCTTCCATTGAAGAACCACCAACTCTTGAGCTTAAACATTTACCTTCTTATTTAAAATATGCTTTTCTTGATGGTGTTTCTTATCTAGTGATTATTTCATCTTCTTTGACAAGGGTAATGGAGGAAAAGTTACTTAGAGTGCTTAGAGAGCATAAGAGTGCAATTGGATGGACAATTGCAGATATAAATGGAATAAGCCCTTCAATTTGCATGCACAAAATTCTGATGAAGGAGCAATACAAACCAATCATCTAACCACAAAGGAGGCTTAATCCAAAAATGCAAGAAGTCGTGAAAACTGAAGTAATTAAGTTACTCGATGCAGGTATTATCTATCCAATTTCTGATAGTGATTGGGTAAGTCCTGTGCAAGTAGTGCCAAAAAAGGGAGGTATGACTGTTCTAACTAATGAAAAGAATGAATTAATTCCAACTAGGACAGTTACAGGTTGGCGAGTTTGCATGGATTATAGAAAATTGAATGATGTCACTCGTAAAGATCACTTTCCTTTACCTTTCATTGATCAATTGTTAGAAAAACTTGTAGGACATGAATATTATTGTTTTTTGGATGGATATTCAGGGTATAACCAAATCCCTATTGCACCTAATGATCAAGAAAAGGCTACATTTACTTGTCCTTATGGTACATTAGCATATAAAAGGATGCCTTTTGGTCTTTGTAATGCATCTGCTACTTTTCAACAATGCATGATGGCTATTTTTTCCGACACGATAGAGAAATACATTGAGATTTTCATGGATGATTTCTCTGTTTTTGGTACATCTTTTGATTCATGCTTGCATAATTTAACTTTGGTATTACAAAGATGCGAAGAGACTAACCATGTGCTAAATTGAGAGAAGTGTCATTTTATGGTGCAGGAAGGAATAGTATTGAGGTGGATCAAGCCAAAATTGAAGTTATCTCCAAATTACCACCTCCTACTTTTGTAAAATTACTTTGAGGATTTTTAGGACATGCAGGGTTTTATAGGTAATTCATAAAGGAATTTTCAAAGATTGCAAGACCAATCACAAAATTGCTTGAAAAAGATGTTAAGTTTGATTTTAACTCTAAGTGTTTGCAGGCATTTGAGACATTAAAGGAAAAGTTGATTTCGGCTCCTATAATGACACCACCAGATTGGAGTTTGCCTTTTGAGTTGATGTGTGATGCTAGCGATTATGCCATTAGAGCTGTGCTTGGTCAAAGGAAGGATCAAATTTTTCGAGTCATATATTATGCTAGCCGAACCCTTAATGGAGCCCAATTGAATTATGCCACTACTGAGAAGGAGCTTTTAGCAATTGTTTTTGCTTTTGATAAATTCCATTCTTATTTAATTGGCTCTAAAGTAATTGTCTATACTGATCATGCAGCTTTAAAGTATTTGTTGGCAAAGAATGATGCAAAACCAAGGTTAATTTGTTTGATCTTGTTGCTTCAAGAGTTTGATTTAGAGATTAAGGACAAGAAAGGGACCGAGAATCTTGTGGCCAATCACCTATCTAGGTTGCCGAATGCCCCTAGCGATGAGGTACCAATTTTGGATGACTTTCCTGATGAAGTGCTATCTTCCTTGAAAATCGAAACTCCATAGTATGCAGATATTGTGAACTATTTGGTAAGTGACATCTTTCCCCCTGACTTGAATTATCAACAAAGGAAAAAGTTTCTCTCCGATGTTAGACACTACTTTTGGGAGGATCCTTACTTGTTTAAGGTATGTGCTGACCGAATAATTAGACATTGTGTTGCTAAGAAAGAAATTCCTAACATTCTTTTTCATTGCCATGATGGAGAGGCAGGTGGTCACTATGGTACCGCCAAAACTGCTGCTAAAATTTTACAATGTGGATTTTATTGGCCTACTCTTTTTAAGGATGCACATGCTTATGTTTCCCATTGTGATAGGTGTCAAAGGACTAGAAATATATCTAGAAGGCATGAGATGCCCTTAAACAATATCATGGCGTGTGAATTATTTGATGTTTGGGTCATTGACTTCATGGGTCCATTTCCACTTTCTTTTGGCAACACTTACATATTGGTTGCTTGCGAGTATGTGTCTAAATGGATAGAGGCCGTGGCTTTGCACTCTAACGATGCTAGGGTTGTTTGTAATTTCTTGAAAAAGTATATCTTTACTTGATTTGGCACACCTAAGACTATTATAAGTGACCAAGGCACACACTTCATAAATAAACAATTTGAGTCACTTTTGCATAAATATGGAGTTACTCATAAAGTAGCTACTACTTATCATCCCCAAACTAGTGGTCAAACTGAGATATCTAATAGGGAGATAAAAGAATTTTGGAAAAGACTATGAATACTAATAGGAAGGATTGGGCAAGGAAACTTGATGATGCTTTATGGGCTTATAGAACTGCTTTCAAAACTCCTATTGGAATGTCACATTTTCGACTTTTGTATGGTAAAGCATGTCATTTACCTGTTGAGTTGGAGCATAAAGCATATTGGGTTTTGCAAAAACTGAACTTTGATATGCAGGCAATAGGTGAGAAAAGATTACTTCAGTTAGATAAATTGGAAGAGATGCGCAATGATGCATACGAAAGTGCAAGAATTTACAAAGAGAAAACGAAGAGATGGCACGATCAACACATCTTAAGAAATGAGTTTTATGTGGGTGAAAAAGTTTTGTTATATAACTCTCGTCTTTGTTTGTTTCCAGGAAAGTTAAAGTCTAGATGGACCGGTCCTTACACCATCACCAAAGTATTCCTTTTTGGAGTTGTTGAGATTATCAATGATAATGAGGGGACTTTCAAAGTAAACGGTCATAGGCTTAAGCACTACTATGGAGGAGGTTTCGATGCTCAAACATCCGCCATCACCTTGGTTCCACCTACTTAGAAGCATGGGAAGAGTTTGGCTGCGAACTATAAAGCAAGCGCTTCTTGGGAGGCAACCCAAGTTTTTAAGCTTTTATTTTTTTTTCTTGGTTTGCATTTTGTTTTAAAAAAAATTGAAAAAAAGAAAAAAAAGAAGAATTTTTGTGGTGATGAATTTTCTATTTTGTAGAGATAATAGTGTGCACAGTAGGCAGAAGAGGAATTAGGGACGTATGGCCATGCAATCATGAAGCTAAGAATTTTTTTTGAGCAACCTTCAACAACACATCTGAACCATTCCTCACCTTACTGGGCATGATTCAACATAGACAATTGCCATCTTCACATCTCCAGGAGAGTATTTTGAACTTTACTCTAATTTGTTTGCCTCATTGCTTGTATTTAATTCTTTATTGAGGATAATGCTTCATTTTAAGTTGGGGGTAGGGGATCGAAAATTTTGAAATTTTTTGTACTAAAACTTTTGCCATTCTTGAAAATATTTGCGCTTATTTAAAATTTTTGAAATATCTTGAAGCAAACTGTATAGGAGATAATAATTTTGAACCGTAATCTACAATATTTATATCTTTTTCATGGTTATGAGTTGTTGCGATTTTTAGGGGAATATAAATCTTATTCAATTGGTTATTGATATATGAGTTAGTCTTAATCTTGATTTTGCAATCCATATTTTGAGCATTTATCCCTGCCTTTTGAGTTATGTGTGCTTAGAAAAGATCAATGGGAAGTATGTGATTCTTTAGAACTCACCTAAGTTTTAGAATTTGTTTGATATTCTCTTGAAATTAATATGCTATACTCAATCAAGAAGGTGATATAGGCATTCTTTGGATCGTTTGAGCCTTTCAAGCCTACCTTATTACTTGATTCATAGTACCCTTTTGAGCTTAATTAGCCTATTTTTCTTTGATGACCTTATAATGCTGATCCAAATGTATTACTTTACCTTATACCTCATAAGCATGTTTATCCTTAAAGCTACTTTAATAGTTATAGATTCTTGATATGGCTGAAGTTACTGAAGCTTGAAATAGTCATGAAAAAAAAAAGGAAAAAAGAAAAGAAAGAAAAAGCAAGAAAAAAAAGAAAAGGAAAAAAAGTACAAGTTATGAAGTGAAAGTTGTTTACTCTAGTACAGCTCATACGGATCCCTACTACTAACTTTCAACTTGAGTGAGCCTTTTGGATACTCAATGGGTTAGCATTGCACTATGGAAGGGACTTAGGAAGAAACTTCGCCGTATAGTGTGGAAAGAGAAATAATGAAAGCTTTAAAGTGTTGAGTGTTTGTGAATTGCATGACTATAATAGTGTAAGCATATGGATGATGTGTCTTGAATCCTATTTAATTCAAATGCTTTGAGAATTGATATGTTTATGGGGTTTATTGAACTTAAAAATCCTTTATACCCTCCCCTTAGCCAAGCCACATTATAAGCCTTAAAGACCTATTGATTTTTGAATGAGTATTAGTTTTCAATAGTGGAGAGAGAATTGAAAAACAAATCTATGAGACTTGGTTAGTAGATCTTGAGTTTAGAGTGTTGCATATCAACTTAATTTATTTGAGCATATATGATTTGAAAAGTCAAGGGGTACACATACACACAGATTGCATGGTTAAGGTTAGACATAGCTTATGTATTAATTTTGGGTTGATGGGATTTACTTTTTCCTTTGAGTTGTGATTTCACGTAGTTATGAATGGATATTGATAATTGGAGATGAAGTTTATTTATTGTTTGCTCGAGGACTAGCAAATTTCTAAATTGGGGGTAATTGATAACTTTATTTTTTATAGAGTATTCTTGTTTATTTAGACTTGATATTTGCTAAATTTTGAGGAATTTAGCAAATATGAAGTCTAAATAAGCAAGAATACTCTATAAAAAATAGAGTTATCAATTATTATAGTGAATAGATGGCATATGAACACTGTCCATATGCTAGCTTTATTGAAAGAGATAATTTGAATGCGACGTTTTCTTAGATAAAAAAAAGAAGTTAGATAAAAAGATATCTTGATTTTATAATGTACCATTAGTTTGTGAACTTTTTTATAGCCAATTGAGATATTAAACAACCCAATCTCAGCATTTGTTTATGGCACACATGAAAATTTATATCGTGCAGGATATGGCATGACCGGATAAGGATGACCCGTCGCTCCAGTCGGAGTTCGGGGGATGATAGTTCGACTTGTCGGAATGCTCGACAGGTGTCCGGATGCAGAGTCGTGGTAAAGGCCGGACTTATGCTCCTTTGGGAATGCCGTCTTGAGAGAGAACTCTTGACATCGCCGCCTCTCATGGGGGAGGGCGATGCCTGGCTATGTTGGTAGACACCGGCAGGGGTTTGGTTATGACCTGAGGGACATTAATAATTGGAATATGTGTGAATGCAGAGGTGCATGTGAAACATATTGTGACGTGTTCTGATTATGTATGTGCTGTTTGCACTGACTATGGCATACGTGAGATTATATCGTGCAGGGTATGGTAATGGCAAGGTAAGATTGCCTACAAATCGACTCGCCTGTGATTGATCATTATAGTGATTAAAATGTTGGTTGCATTGTTTATGGCATACATGAAAATTTATACCATGTAGGGTATAGCATGACTGGGTAAGGATGCCTACGAGTCGATTGATTGCTGATTGTTTCTTATGAGGTTTACCGAGTAGATCACTATTATAGTTAAGTCAAAGTGATGGTCGCTTTGCAATTGATCTGCCATCGTTATGAGGATTTGCCTATTAGGCATCTTGAGGTGAGTTGGCGTCCTAATCGAGACTTAGGGCGGTAATTCATTGAGATTATATCTCATTCGTCGTTGTTAAACTTTTTCAGGTCCGTAGTTATGGCATCTATATTGCCATGGATTGGACAGTGCTGGAGCAAGTCGTGGAGGACAATAGGTTGGTGTGCCTGATAGTTGAAGGAAGTAGATTAACCCTATTTAGTCTTTTTGGTTGACTATAGAGGAAGTTGCCCGATTGAAGGGCTTGTATATAAACTTCTTAGGGTTAATTAGTACAATAATAAAAACAATGTTGCTACTATTGTTATTGGTCTTTCTTCTATCCTTGTTATGATTGATTGGGTGTTATTGAATTGCTTCCACATGCGTTTAATCGCAAAATAAAAAGAATGATCAGCGATGCATTCTGAGATGTCGCATTCATTTGACCAAAGTGAAGGGGTTGTTGTGTGCTCGGAATTCAGGGCGTGACAATGCCAATTTAGTCAAACATTTTCACTTGGTACTAATTTAGTCCTAAATCTTTTGATGATACCAATTTAGTCCTATATCTTTTGAACTTGTGTGAATTTAGTCCTAAATCTTTGACTTGGTGTCAATTTAGTACTTAACCAAAATTAACCAGAAGAATTGAATTGATACAAAGTCAAAAGGTTTATGATTAAATTGATATTAGTTCAAAAAATTTAGAAATGAATTGATACAAAGCCAAAAAGTTTATGATTAAATTGGTACATTAAAATATTTAAGACTAAATTTGCACCAATATAATAAATTTAAAATTTTTCTGACACATTTTCCCAGCTCGGAAGTATTGTGCACATATCTCTGTGAAGAGATGAGGCAACTTTGCTACCTCAATTTGATTTATTTGAAAAAAGCGAAAGCGCATTTGAGATGATTTTGGCGAAAGAGATTAGTTAATGGCCATAATGACTTGCAAGTGTTGTTTTATCCTAGATTGACAATTTTTAAAGGCGCACTTGGTGAGATGATCTCCAAACTGCTATTGACCAGATTCATTTGGCTAACGAAAACTCTTGGAGATGATGATAATATTTCTTTGGTGATCTTGTGCTTGGTGCTCCGTCATCGATTCTGCGAGCGACGTGCTTGATTGGGGCCCGATTGGGAGGTCCGGTTGTGGTTGTCTTAATCTGTTGGACTGGTCAAAAATCCACATTTCATTAGCAACTTTTGCGATTTCCCATGCTCATTGTGAACAGAATTCGCCAGACACGAGAGGAAGACCGTAATAGGGGTGTGCAACCAAACCGGGTTTACCCGGAACCCAAACCGGACCACCCGAAAAATAGGGTCGGGACACGTTCCCAGTTAAATCGGTGCAGGAACCAGTTCCAGTTTTTGGAAACCAATTGAAACCGGTCCAAGAACAGGGTCCAAGCAAAGACCCACCTAGAACCGAATCGGTTTTGGAACCGGTTTTTACCCTGTTAAAAAAAAATTGTCTCTTTGTATAGTGCATTTGAGTCTCTTTGTCTTCAAAAATTGTTAAAAAAAGAAAGCTTCTTTCTAAATCAAGTTAAGGGAGAATTGTTTTGAAAGAATTGTTAAAAATAACTATTCTCATACATTATTTTTCTTTTTTTATGGTCTCACTTTCAACTATTACTATAGTTGCAGGACAACTGCTACTAACTATTGTAGCACTAATTAAAACATTTTCAGTTCAATTTAAGAAAGATGTCCTCTTAATAAGAGCTCTATCGCACATGCATGAACAAGCATATTAGATCATATCAGAAGTATTTGTGGGAATGAGACTAATATTATATTCATATTTGTTGCTAATGTTTGTGCATTGTTAAGATTTTTGCTTTGTCTTATAATGTTAGGAGAATTACGTTATTGTTTTTTTGCTAATTAATGTAAAATTCAAAACCATATAGGATATTGAATGGTTACAAAACAGGTTTCAATGAAAATAGGGTTAACCCTGTTCTCGGACCGGAAAAACAGGGTCAGGTCCAAAACATTTTCCAATAAAAATTGGGTGGGGTACATGGTCCAAAAAAAGATAAACCAGTTATAACAGGGTCAAGTATAGGGTCTAGGTCTGGGCCCTACCCACCCTAGACCTGATTACTCCTAGACCGTAAGACCCGCGTGCTATGTTATATTCCATTTGATAATTTTTCATCAATAAAACAATGTTTAGGACAAGTAGCAAATTGAATCCCAAAACTAAAAACTTGTGCCATAAAAAAGGCTTAAAAAAACAAAATCAAGAACTAAGAAACTAAACAATAAATTTACATGATTCACTCGAAAAACATTTGCATCTTAGAGTACAATGAAAGAGAGAGCTATCAAAAACATTTACATCTTGGAGTACAACAAACTTCACTTCATGTGTGAGCTCTCCTGCTAATTAGCTTAACTCATTTTCACTTCTTCCTTTTGCCCGAAAGTTAGATCAAATATTCACTTGAGCTTTTGACTAAAAAAAAGGGAGGGAAAAAAAAACAGATATCATGAGGACTGAGTTGATGCAAGCAAATTATAATGTCATAAAGTCACTTTGACAAATAATTCTGAACTTTGGCAAATAAAATAAAGTCACTTTCGGGTTTTTTGTAAGCCTCATAACAAACAATTTTAAAATAAAAATGAGCGGAAAAAACTTCTCGTCCATCTGTGAAAAATTAAAAGAAAAAAACAAAAATGAAAAAGGCTTTCCCATGCCTTCATAGTCTTCAAATAGATAAGTGGAATGCATCTTTCTTTGAAAAATCTGGCATATATATAGACTTTCCTATCCACAGGAAGGTACAATCATATTATAACAATTGTAAGTTGTAAAAATTATTTAAATTCCACAAAACTATAAAAACGAGCACATTATGATCAAACTTGTTTTCATAAAGGGGAGTCTAGACTCTAGAGGCCGGCTATCTTGATTGGATTGAATATAAATTGACCAAGTGTTTGACCTTACCGAAGAAGAATCGATTCTCGTGGACATCTTCATGAACTAATCGATCCTTCTGCTTTTCGGTAACTAATCTATGGATTCCTGCTTCCCTCATGAAGCGCGTATCCGCAGGAAGGTATTCAAAGAAAATTTTCCTCCTCTTTACAGTTACCTGGTTGAGGAAAGCAGCTTCTTCTTTTTTCATATGATTTGGAGGCTAGTTCGCATTCAGAGACCATCTCTGCAACCTTATTAACATTTTGTGGAAAGAATTTATCCACTCTTAACTACAAAAGACTACCACAATTTGCACTTATTATACTTTTTTTTTTTTTATCTCGAAGAATGCTTTTTGTTGAGAATACGCCCATTAAACTTGCAAGCACATTCAGAATTTGGGAAACTGTTACTCAAAGTGCAAACAGATTGAGAGAGAGGAATATGACTATCGGAACTTCTTGGAAACTCTTTTGATTGAATGATCTACAAGTTTTGTTTTCCGACACAGATGTGCATCTTTGATTGACTAAATTACACAATGCTCTACATGCGCGTGATGACCTGAAATTTTGGGCAAGAGCAAACAAAAGATTGATCATAATCGAGAAAAGCCATGAACGAGAATTGAAGAGCTTATCTCACCCGTGAGTAAATATTTCCTAGTAACTTGTTGATCTATGCCCATTTTGAATTCATTTAATAATTAAAACAAACAAAATCGAATAGAAACTGTTATAAATTTAATGGGGCAGATGAAAGCTAAACACCTTTTCTTTGCATGTCCCACTGTTCCTGCTTGTTGGCTAGGTATTACTATTCTCCTTGACTTCCATATTGATGTTCAGAGTTTCAGTGGGCCATGAAACATCTGAAGGGGAAAGCATTCCATGATACGAAGCTTCATCAACATAACTCTTTTCATGTTGAACAGATCAAACAATTGATTATTTCGATCCTTTCTACATTTAATTGGAATTCATTCTTTGATGTATTTTTGAGCATGTAGTAGCTTAGTTGCTCCCCTACTTTTTACAGTCGAATTCATTTGTACGTATCCATAAAAAAAACAAGAAAAAACTATGACTTGAATAATTGCAGTTAAATGGTGCCTAAGATAGAGACTTCCCTAGCTAACACGCTAGTCTCCCGTGACCTCAGGACTGAAAAGAAAAATGAAAGTGCAAAGAAGGAGATGATGACAATGAAAGGGGACAGCTTTTTCTTCATACCAATCAAGTTTTTCTTTTTATTATATAGGTGGATATTCGCTACGCACCTGCAAGTCAGTTCTCATCTTGTGTACTTGAGTGTGGATGGTATAAGCAAATAAGCAAGGGGTACCATTGCGATTGGAGCTCATAAACAATATTGATTTGATTCTCATTAAACAATCTATCAAGAAATAATTTTTGCAAAATAGTCCATGAAATTGGTCACAGGACTTTTGTTTGATACAAGTTAGGTAAAGGGTTACATTCTTATCTACATGTCTATTTCCAGCAATCATCTTCTCAGAACTTCATAAATCGTTATCGCTAACAATTATCTTTGTGTAGAGGAGGCAGATGGTGGGGAGCCAAATGGAGTTACTATTTCTTGCAAAAATAAAAATAAAAAATGGTTAGTTGCGTTGATGGTGTAAATTTATGACCTAAATATCATATGAGATTCAAAGATTAAAGCATAGGTCAAGGAAAAGATAAGACGCTGGAATCAAGAATACAATAATTGAAACATCAATTTGGAAGTTAGCCGATCTAACTTTGACCTAATATGAGTGATGATTAATTTGGATCTAAGAATCACTTCAATTAGAGTCAGACCAAGCACTTCGATCTATTTGAAGTAAATTACGACTAATAGCTTAAATTTTTGAATTAGACTTTCTAACATGATATCAAAACATATAAATTACACTTTCATCATAACTAAAGTCCCACAAAATTTTACATGGTACCAGAGGTCTTGAGTGTAGTTATTTCTAGGTCTCTATTTGCCTCCTCAATTTCATATTTCCACGTTTTAGGGTTAGGCCAAAGTTCAACTTAATTGTGAGGGATGGATGAGAATATTTAAATATTAAGCTATGTTTTTATTTAATAATTTAAACTTTTAAAATGATTGACATTTCACGTTAGTGGTTGTCTTTCTTAATTGGATGCAATATAGATTGACCAGGTGTTTGACCTCATCGAAGAAGAATGAAATCATGTAGATTTCTTCGTGAAGCGCGTTTCCCTTTTCTCTAACTCATACTTGGATTTGTGCTTCCCTCATGACTTCCGTTTCCAAGAGAAGTTATTGAAATAAATTTTTTCTTGTAAACTTTTCTGGTAAATGACCTCCAATTTTTTATTTTCCAATATTGATGTGCATCTTTGATTGACTAAATAACACGTTATACTTTGCATGTATACAATAACTTGAAATTTGGGAAGAATACACAGACGGATTGTGTAACATCCTAAAATTTGAGTCATTTAAGGGAGAAATGAACGTTAATTTCGCCAATGCATCGTTGGTTGATCTTACTCGAAACCGATCACTCTTGAGATACTGACATTGAGGGGAAAGGCTAATGAGGACAGAACTCATGCAACTAAAGAACTTGACCTAGGAAAACGACTAGACCGTGAGACTTGCATAAGGACGATACTGTAGATATGCAGGCCAATTCCAGGGATGAATAGAAGTCGATTCATGGGTAGAACATAATGGGATGACGGGTGATTTCGTCTACTGTTATCGAACCCGCAAACGGCTCTATGTCGATCATTGATAATCGTGTACTTTGAAATAAGAATCGATCCTTTGCAATTTCATGTAGTCAAGGACGTCCATGTGTTAAGAAGTCTTGAACGTGAATTGGCACGGGTCGGTTACACGTGAATCCTCAAAGCCGCCTGTCAGTTTGAGTAGTACCAAAATGGCATATGGGCAAAATTGACATGGCATGAGAATCCAATATTGGACTTCAAATTTTCGAGAACGTTTGGGACTGACTTTTGGATGATGCTTCTTAGATAGTCAATAGTGCCAGTTAAGCCGAGTATTTGGAAAAGAGACTTACGAACTGAGGAAACGAGCCTACAAGGACGTGGGCTAGGCAAGAACAGTGTGGACCAAGGTAGGACAACTGCCATGGAAGGCTCGAGACAGGCAAGTGAACCCATTGGGCCAAACCAACCCTTTACCCTTCCGATCCTGTTATCTAACCTTGAGCCGTTTCGAGCCCAATAAATTTCTGAGCCTATTCCTATTCAATTTCAAGCCCATTTCCTAGGCCCTTCCTTCATTTTCAGCCCAAGGGCAAATTGGGAAATGTGCAAAGTGGAAATGACCAAAATGCCCTTGGATATTTTGAAGAAAAGTTGAAAGGAAGAGAGAGAAGATGAGGTCATTTGCTTAGCAAGTTGGGGGCAAGCATTAATGGCCTTAATGAGGCCTATCTCTAGCCCTCACTTCACTCTCTCTCTCCTCTTTATCTTCTCCAAAATCACATACACTTCTCTCCCTAGTTTCCCTTCCTTCCTAAAATTTCAGTTTCTGACCTTTCACCGAAAACCGAGTTGTTCATTGTCTTCCCGTTGGAATCTCATCTCGTACCACACGCCATTATGTTCAGAAGATGAAAACCATTCAGATAGAATTGGCCGTTCGTCGAACAGAGTCTCCGGCTGTCCCATAAGGCCGCCGGAAGTTGCTGCTCGCCGGACCGTCACTGTTCCGCCTGCAGCAGCTTTGTTCCGCTTTTTCACCCATTTTTCTCCCATTCCGGCCAAACCACCACCCATCCCAGCCACTAGTGGTTCCCCCTCGACCCCCAGGTGCCGCCCGTCAGTCGCCGGAGCTCCAAGCAACCCGTTTTCCTCCGGTCAGCTACTTTCCTCCTGTGCAGTGCAGTTTTTAGTGTTGCAGAGGGATTTCGAGTTTGTTTCTACTGTTTTCAGTCCCGGGACCACCTTGGATCATCGTGGTAGAGGTCCTTGGGTGTTGGGTTAGTCGCCGCCGCTGCGTCCGTGTTGCCGGCCCGCTTAACAGATGAGTTAAGCTCCTAATCCCTATTTAGTGCATGAACTTGCTTAGGGTTGGGTTAATTAGTGGTAAGATTGGTTTAGGAAGTTTAATTAAGTTGTATTAGCCCTAAGATAAGTGGTTAGATAGATAACTAAGATTAGATTAGCTTAATTTTGCTTATTAAGCTTAATTATGCTTAATTTGAGATTCATTGTGTTTATGTGATTAATTAAGCATGATTTGATTTAATTGAATTGATTAATTGTTTTAATTAATGTTTTGTTTAATTTCTGGATTAAATGTTTTAATTAATTGAATTTCGAAAAAATTATTGTTCACAATTATTGTTTACGATTTCTGTTCACGGCATTGTTTATGCAGAAGCTAAATTTTGGCTTATTTTGATGTGTCCTTGATTGTTTTGATTTATTGAAGTACCAATTGTTAATTATACTCGTGATTGATGATGAAATGCGTGATTGAATATCGGTTGGATTGAATTTTAGAAATTGTCGAGTGTGACCGCATTACATATTGCGTGGGTTATCTGAAATGGCATGTCGCATAACCATGAGCGATGTTGCATTCATGATAGAGCAAAGATATAAATGGATTGATTGATGATGTGTTGTATGATCACATTAAATGAAAGAACCCGGTGTTATCGGAAGATCGCCAATCCCTATGGGGTTGTGCCGTGGCTAGTGGGTCGCTTGACTTCGGTCGGTTGTTTGACAGGGAGGGGTTCTATGTGGCCCAAGAGGAGGAGTCGTAATAATCGAAGCATATGTGTGGATGTGAGACATGAGAAAGTTGTGTGAGATACTCTAATTATTCGCATGCTCTTGATGTCATGATGATTTGACGCATAGTTGACAGTCGTGCAGGGTCTGGCAATGGCTAGGTGAGATCGCTTGTGACGCGATTCGCATGTGATTGATGAACTGTTTTATCTAACGGCTAGGTGCCTTGCTTGCATTGTATGAGATTTGACGTGCATGGTATGGCATATCGGGTAAGGTTGCATGCGAACCGACTATATGATAATTGGTTGCCCTATCTATTGTTTGGTCTACTATTTGCTGGCTGCCTGTTGTTGGGTTGAGTGAGGGGTAGTTCTGGAGAGATACCCCAGGTTGAGTTGGCGTACTAACCGGGGCTTAGGAGGAGAACTCGCTAAGATTTTATCTCAACTCGTCGTGATTAACCATTTTCAAGCCCCTAGAATGGCGTATCGCCAATGGAGGATCCTGCCCCACTCCTCCAGTGATCAACCCGATGGAGATTGAGTCCGATGGATCCGAGTGACGATGGTGCTGAACCCGAGGGTTCTTCTTGTTTAATTGGATTAGCCTAGTTTCTTTTTGATTTGGCTTATAGGATGGATCGGCCCTTTTTGTCGGGCTTGTAATTCGAAAAACGATCCTCCGTTGGTTAATCCAATATATTGAATAATTGAGTAGTTGTTGTTGTTCTTGCTGTTCATCCCTCTATCCTTATTTGATTGTTTATTTGTCTGGGGATGGTTCGTCTTCCGCTTGCGCTTAACGAAAGATAAAATGAATGATCGTTGATGGATCCTATGACGTCGCTTTCAATTGACCATGGAAATGGGGTTGCCGCGAGCTCGAGAGTCGAGGCATGACAGATTGATTAAGATTAAGAGAAATCATGAATCAGGATAAGAGAGCATGTCCTAGCCATGAGTAATATTTCATCATAGCCTCGTTGGACTACGCACATTGTGAAATTATTTTCTAATTAAATTAAACAAAATCGCATAGACAGAATTAAACATAACCAATAGTAGGGGCAAATGAAGCTTGGCACCTTTTCTTTGGATGTCCTGCCGCTTTTGCTTATTCTCCATGACCTCCATATTTAACAAGGTTGATCTTCAGAGTTTCATTGGAACATGAGACATCCGAAGGGGAAAGCAATCCATGTTATGAAGCTTCATCAACATAAGTCTTTTGATGTTGAACAGATCAAATGACAAATTGCCATATCTATGCTATTAGGGATCTAGAGCAAAAGACGATATATGACTTTCATATGGAAATTGACAGAAAATGGAAAATTGTAAACTAATTATATTATCCTTTATGTACATGAGCAAGTTTTTAAATTATTTTATTCGAATTCTGAGATGACGTATGACTTTTATATGGAAATCGGCATAAATGAAAAATCATAGATTAATTGTATTGTCCTCTGTACTAATGGTATGAATTGACTCTTTGATATATTTTTGGGAGCATATAGCCGGTGAGTTGCTCCCCTGCTTTTTTCCAGTCGAAATCATTCGTACTTACCCTAAAAAATGATTTTGACTTACATAATTGCAGTCAAATGGTTCCTCGGTTAGAGGCTTCCATATAACATGCTTAACTCCCGTGACCTCAGGGCATAAAAGAAAAAAAAAGTAATTAAAGAAAGTGCAGAGAAGGAGGTGATGACAATGAAAAGGGAGTAGGTGAGGCCACTGGGACGGGACGTCCCCGTCCATCTTCCCACATTAGCTTTCTATTCAAAATTCAACTTTGCAAATTTCGCCTTCTACTTATAGTTGGATGTTTTTATGAATGAGCAAAAAAGCGAGGAGTCTTATCCAGTTGGGGTTCATAAACAATATCGATTATTTCATGAACTTTGATACTGATTGTGTATGTTAATCAATCAGTCGTGAAATAATTTCATAAAAATAATGCTCTTTTTTTTTTATAAAATTATTTCTGAAAGTAATATTTAGACAAATAAATCTTGTTACTTTTCGATTAAGCTCAAGCTTAATCAAGATCAAGCTTGTCGTGATGCTTGCCGGTGGCATCTGCTTGCCGGTCCCGACGCCGCAGTGTCCCGGCTGTCCGGCGGCAGAGCTCAAGCAGATCTTGATGAGCCTCGTGGGCCCCACCCGCCTCTTTCTCTCCACTCTCCAGTACCCTCGTCTCTCTCTTCTGCTTTGCCCGAAAAGCTGAAAATTAGTTTAACTTCATTTCCTTAATTATTCCTATTTCACTTTCTTTCAAGTAGTCACAAATTGTTATTTATAATTTGCAAAAATAAAAATAATGAAAAGGAAGGCAAAAACTCCAGCGGTTGCGAATGCCAATTCCTGAAAGCCACAGCCAAGTTTGTCATTGAGGAGGCAATGAAGGTCATGCATTTGAAAAAGACCTAATAATAGTCTTCGTTGACCTACTGAGAAGAAAGTCTTGCATCTTGGATAAGTGTTTCTAAGGATGAATGATGAAAGATTCCACCGCTAGTATTTGGATCGTGGTTCGCTTTTTTGTACTTTGGTCTGTATCGATTGTCCTCTTGAATTCAAATTGGATTCTTTCGGCTACATTTGGTTCAGCATTTCCAAAGGACTTTTAGACCTGAAAGCCCCTTAAGGAAATACTCAGTTTTGAACATAGCTTTCAACTGAAAGCCATCCTTAAAAATGCTAAAAGCTCAAAACTAGTAAAGATTAACTTTGAGCTTTCAGCATTTGGCCAAATAATCAAATTAATTTTTCTTTTCCAAAACTATCATTACTAATTCTTCATATTTCTGATTTTGCCCCTAGTTATTTTTTTTTTATTGAGAAAGGAGGCAATCCTTCGACAGTCCGGCGAAAGGCTACGGTGGCCATTGCCTGAGGTCGAGCGACCTTTGGCGAGGGTCGCATGACCCGGCCAAGGGCCATCAAAGGTTGTATGATCTCAAGTGCCGGTTGTGTGACCCTCGCGAGACCCAAGCGAGGGCCACTTGAGGCCGCAAGACCCTGGCAGTGATCGCCTAGGTTACATGGCATCTAGGTCAATTGACCCTCGCCGAGGGTCACCCAAGGTCGTGCGACTTCCAGCGGCCCTCCGGCTAGGTCACGTGACTCTTGCTGAACGGCTGCCAGCGCCAAATTTGGATCACCGGTAGCCATAGCCTTTCGTCGAACCGGCAAAGGGTTTAGTTCAATTTTAAAAAAAAAGAAGAAGATATATATACATATATTATACCATCAAAGCCTATTGCAAAAGTTTCTTTTACCAAATACATATTCAACTCAAAGTCTATTTGTAAAGATATTTTATCAAACACAATTGCATTTTTCCAAGTAACTTTCGGCTTTCATCATTTGCATTAGACTCAAAGCACATTTGTAAAGCTGAACCAAACGCACCCTTCATGAAGCCCCTAGCATTTTGCTTTGACGGTACTACGATATATTTTTAGTAATTTTTTATTTGTTATTTTTCAGGTTTCTTTTAATTGGTTAGGTTTTTCTTTTCTTCAACTTTTGCGTGGAACGAAAATTCAATTGTCAATATGTGTCAAAGGATTTCACGTTTTGATCACTTTAAAAAAAGTGAAAAATATGAGTGACCAACTTTTGAAGCAAAAGTGAGTGCGTAAGGGCTCGTATGCTCCAAAGAAAAAATAAATAAAGCAAACTAAAAATGAAGTTTCTTTGGAGTAGTCACGAATTACTATTTATAATATGCAAAAGTAAAAAGACAAAAAGAAGAAAAGAAGGATAAAATCCAATGGGTTGCTAACGCCATTTCCGGGAGCTACAGCGAAGTATTTCCTGGAGTAGCAGAACCTTTTCAATGAGATGAGATATTTTATTTTCCATATGATAAAAAAAGAAGAGCAAAGGACTAAATTTCTTTTCTATTAATCAGAAATGTATGTTGATGCCAAAGTGTAGAGAAGACAAATGGCTGAGAGGGCAGCGAGGGTTATGCTAATTTTTTTGGCAGTGTCCCTTTGTGCCATTTGATGGTCCTCATCTCTTTGTCCATCCAAATGTATAAAGGTGTATTTTTGTAATTATATTTCTATATGTACCCTTAATGTAATTAGCCATTCCTATAAATATATACAGTACAAATCTAATTGGGGTTGAGTCGCAATAGATGCTTTGTCGCTATTTTTCCTTTAACTCTAGACCTCTATAGGTTTTAGGAAAACACATCACTTCTTTAACATTTTCAGCCCAAGTCAACGCTTCCTTTGCTCTACTTACCGTGTCAAAAAACGTCCCACACATTTCCAAAATTTTCTTCTTCTGTACTACCGCCTTACCTTCCTATAATATTGCGCCTATTTTCACCTCCTCTTTCCTCTTCTCTACTACTTTGATATCTACTACTGCTCTAATTACAGGTGTGGAGAGTAGCCATGACAAATTCATTTAATGCCTTGATCACCAATTACACATGGGATCTTGTATCCCTTAATCCATCTAAGAATTTAGTCAGTTGTAAATGTTTGTAAGGTCAAAAAGAGATCTAATAGAACTGTGGAACGCTTCAAAGCTTGCCTCATTGCACAAGGATTTAAGTAGCAAGTCGAATTGGACAATGATGAGATATTTAGCCTGATCATTAAATCCACTGCATTTTAGATTGTTCTCTCTATTGTGATTTCTTTAGGATGTGCCATACATCTTGTTGTTAAAAATGCCTTCTCGCATGGCATCTTTTATGAGGAAGTTTACATATGCCAACTTCCTAGTTTCTCTCATCTTGAGTTTCCAAATCACGTGTATTGATGCTCTTTTGCGTGAGTTTGACATTGCTAAGGTCAAGCCTGTATCTACTCCTTTCGCCTCGAAGACTCTATTGTCTGCCAAGCATGGTGAGGTTCTAACTTCTCCAATATTGTATCAATAGATGGTTGGTGCTCTATAGTATGTGTCCATGATATGACCAAATATTAGTTTTTCTATGAACTTGGTTGGGCAATTCATGCATCAATCAAGATTACCTCATCTTCAGGTTGTGAAACACATATACCAATATTTGGCTGGCACATCCACCCATGGATTGCTCCAATACTCGACTGTCTACCTTGGGGTTTTTTGTTTTTCTAGGCATCAATCTTGTTTCATGGAGTGCCAAAAAGCAACCCACTATGGCCCATATAGAGGTTGAGTATCTTGTTGTCGCTTACTATGTTGTTGAGATTTTTTGGATTTGTTATTTACTTCGCAAACTCGGGGTCCTACTTTTTAATCCTTTCACTAATGGTGACATCTCTACCACCTATCTTGCTCTCAGCTGTATGTTTCATGCTCACACCAAACAAATTGACTTGGATCAAGTTGCTTTAGGCTATCTATGTGTTTGCTACGTGTCTATAATAGACTAGTTGGTAGACATCTTTACCAAGGATTATCTAGTCTATGTTGTGTCCTATTGAGATCCAATTTCTCACTTGTTGCGCCTACTTTCAATGGAGGAAGAATATTAACGTATAAGTTATATGTATAATGAGATTTTTTATAATAATCTCTCTGACTCTAAACATCGGCACCAATTCCATCCCTCTCTATCAGTATTAACATGCTCTCAGAATTTATTGGCTCTTTCTGCACTTGAGTTTATGCCCATTTTTGGGTTTTATTATGTGTTAACCTCCCATAAGCCAGGGCCTGTTGACTTATATAGTCCCTAATCTTGTCGCCATGTTTCTAGCTTTTTTATTTACTTACTCTTATCACGTTCGGATGCGTTGAATGGCAATGGCATGTAGGGGTGTGCATAGTTCAGGTGGGCGGTTCCCACCCTAGAACTAGGAACCTCCCACTAAGGACCAATTCCAAAAAATTGGATCCGGGAACTGCCCATTGGTTCCATGAATCCACCCAAGAACCCGACCACCGGTCTGGTCTGATTCCTGGGTGAATCCATGGAATCGGTCTCACAAGCGATCACGGCTATTCAATATGCATTTATGAACCAAATTCAAATGCAATTACATTCATAAGCACATAACATTCAAAACTTTTGAAGTCCAACATGCTTTTATGGTCACCTCTTATTGAATTCTTGACCATGAAGTGGTAAAAGAATGATATGAGACTAGAACTAAAATGATGAAGTCTCTAGCATTACCAGTTTGATTTTAATGTCGAAGAAACTTGTAACAAAAGAATAAATTGATGTGGCATCTGTGTTGGGCTGAGCAGTAGAGTGTTATAACTTCACTTCTGATTCTTTCAAACCAACCAATCAGCTAGCCATGAGTTTGTCGAAGTCTCGAAGTGTTCGACGGAGAAGATGAAACTGAGAGATGCTATGCAAGCCACTTGTTTCTTGACCTTTGTTGTGCTCTTCCAAACTTCCACGATATAAGAATTGTAAGGGAATTAGGGCTCCGAATAGAACAATAAGAATTCTAAACATGGCTTCAAAATTTTAATTTTTTTTCAACCAAAAAAAATTTAATTTTTATAATAAATGTTAATATATTATTATTATTATAATATTGGTCCGGTCTGGGTGGACGGGTGGGCAGATCCACCCATGGAACTAGGAACCAAGCCGATCCAGTCTGAATCCAGATGGGTCTCGATTCTTTTATACACCCCTAATGGCAAGGCAAGCATTGTGTCATCTTTCTTTGGGATCCTATATTGAATGTAATGTCCAATCAAAACGTCTTATGATGACATTGCATTTGATTGACTCATTTGGCTTGTATCTTCGTGGAGGTCTTCATTAGGGTTTGAAACCCTTGGATTGAATTACGATACTTACTTAATATACGTTTTGACACTTTTCAAAGGAAAAAATATTAAATAAGCGAAATACTCCATGTCGACGGATTACAATATTTACCTAATATGCATTTCGACACTTTTTAAATGAGAAAATATTAGGTGGATGAAATACTTCACATCGCGTTAGTGGATTACGATATTTACCTAATACACGTTTCGACACTTTTCAAAGGAGAAAATATTAGGTGGGTTATACTCCACGTTGCATCAATGGATTACGATATTTACCTAATATGCATTTTGACACTTTTCAAAGGATAAAATATTAGGTGGGTGAAATACTCTATGTTGTATCAACAAATTACGATATTTACCTAATATGTGTTTTGACACTTTTCGAATGAGAAAAAATTAGGTGGGTTATACTCCAAGTCGTATCGGCGGATTATGATATTTACCTAATATGTGTTTCGACGCTTTCCAAAGGAGAAAATATCGTAATCCGTCGACACGACATGGAGTATTTCATGATATTTTCTCCTTTGGAAAGTGTCGAAACACGTATTAGGTAAATATCGTAATCCAATCCAAGGGTTTTAAACCTCAATGAAGACCTCCATGAAGCTATAAGCCAAACGAGTCAATCAAATGCATTGTGGACACGTGTTGGTCAGACCCCACGTTGAAAATGATGGTTTTTTATACGGGGATGTGAAATATTTCACCTACCTAATATTTTCTCGAAGATAGGAGAGGGGCAGTAAATTTCAACGTGGGGCCTGACCGACACGTGTCCACCGATGAATGGTTTTCCACACGGCCGACGTAGAGTATTTCACCTAACTAATATTTTCTCCAAAAGGATGTATGTGCCTCTTTGTATCGGGCACGTGAATATGTCGGATTTTCCTTATGCATATTGATCATACTTTTGTTTAATTATGTATTGTTATGAAAATGCATCACCGACTCTTTTAATTTATCAACATGTGATGACATAATATTTAGCTCTAAAAATTCAAATAAACACGAGCAATTTTTGGCCCGACATGGAATAAGCTCCATAGTATCAAGTATTTACGCGCAAATATAAGTTAGGTAATTTGTTAAACACGTTATATGCATAAAAATGAAAGGAGTAGCAATAGAGGAATGTAAAACCATTTTATGGTGACCCAGTCCAAATGGGTGCCGACTTCATTTCTGGGAACTGCTCAAAAGTTAAGCTTAATGAATTATACTTGAATTCTTGTTCAAGTATTGGTTTGTAGTGGAGCCAACATTCATTTATAAACATGGAGCACTCTTTTACAAAGAAATGCTCACACAAGATTGATCTCTCAAAAATTTGATTGAAAAATGTATGCAAGAGGGATTTTGCAAGTACTATTGTACATAATTACCCATTGCATTGAGTTATTTTATTTATAGGGGAAAAGAACGAAGTGAACTAGCCGTTTAATAACAACTTTTTTTTGTCAAACCGTTAATAGCACTTTTTTTTTTTTGATCAACAACCGTTAATAGCACTTCAAATGGCTAGAAATTCTACTGTTGAGACTTTTGGGTATTTGGCCAAAAATCACTTGAACACCGCGGGGTTGGGCAGAATGATAATTTTTTATTGCAATATATAAATTCAAAACTAATTTTTTATGAATTAATAATACAAAAAATTTAAATTGATATATTTATGATAAATTTATCTAAAATCAATTTTTTGAACATAAAAAATTTTAAACTGATATACCTACAACAAATTTGTTTAAATTAATACATTATGATATATGCACCCTTCATTAAATTGAATTAATGCCATAAAAAACACAAAATTAGTACAATTGTGACAGACAATTAGTAAAATCCAAAATTGGTACACCAATCAATTGTATATGCCATTTAATTCAGTAATTTGATAGTAAAATTTAATGAAAACTAATAAAAGATAAATTTGTTATAAATATACCAATTTTGGATAAATTGTGAGGAGTTTTTTGGTTAAAATATTAATTTTGAATAAATTTATAATAAATGTATTAGATTGGGATTTACTATGATATTTACTTTTTTTATATGCTCTGAAAAGTTTTGAACTTTGGCAAATAAAATAAAGTCACTTCCGGTTTTTTTTGTAAGCGTCATAACAGACAATTTTAAAATAAAAATGAACGGAAGAAAACTTCTCGTCCATTCGTGAAAATTTAAAAGAAAAAATGAAAAATGAAAAAGGCGCTTATCCTGACACGGTGCGACGTTCGATGTTTCTCAGTCAGCATCGATTTCTCGACCAACTACTCGATAAAGCATCGCTCATTGCTCCACACGAATCCGAACCAAGCTCAGATTCTATCTTCCAATGTCGTCGCCGTCCTCTTCTTCTTCTTCTTCTTCTACTTCTTCTTCTTCGGAAGCAAAATGGCCGTTTGACGTTTTCATTAACTTCAGAGGCGAGGACGTCCGCTACGGCTTCGTCACTGACCTCCACAAGTGTCTGATTCATGGCGGCATCAACGCGTACATCGACAGTGAGGACTTGAGGCGCGGGGACGAGATCTCGCCGGCGTTGATGAGGGCCATCGACGAGTCGCGGATCGCCGTGCTCGTCTTCTCCGAGAACTACGCTTCGTCTAGGTGGTGTTTGGACGAGCTGGTGAAGGTAATGGAGTGTAGGAGGCTCAAGAAACAGCGGGTGCTGCCCGTGTTCTACAAAGTGGAGCCCGGGGATATTCGAGGGCTGAGAGGGAGTTATGGCGATGCATTGACCGGGCATGAGAAGAAATTCGGACAGGATTCTGAGAGGGTGAAGAAATGGAAGCAAGCCCTAATTGAAGCCGTCGATTTGTCCGGTTGGCATTATGTGGATGGGCAATCACAGTAATCCTCCTCAACCCTATAAAAGAATTTGAAATTCTCTAATTTTATTGATACTTGATGGCATCGATTAGTGCGTTGAACTAGAGTAATGTTTTGGACTGTTGAAGAGTGATTGTTTACTTCGTGTCAGTTTTAGTTAGTTCAATGGATTGTATGTCTCTGTTTATTCACGTTCTTTTTGTTGCTTTGTCTTGGCAGAGATGAGACCAAGTTCATCGAGAGGATTGTCAAAGAGATCTCAACTATAGTAAGGCGAGTACCCTTGAGTGTTGCCAAGTATCCCATCGGTGTGGGTTGCCGGGTAGAAAAAGTAATGTCGTTGTTGAGTATGGGCTCAAATGATGTTCGGATGATAGGAATATGGGGAACTGGAGGTTTGGGGAAGACCACAATCGCTATAGATGTCTATAACAATATTGCTAGTCAGTTTGATGGGCACGCCTTTCTTGCTAATGTTAGAGAAAATTCTAGTGGACCTGATGGCCTAGTCTATTTGCAGAAAACACTGTTATCCAAGATATTATGGAAAGAGAATGTAGCGGTCTTAAGTGTGCATGAAGGCACTAATCTGATACAAGATAGACTTTCCCGCAGGAAGATTCTGCTTGTGCTTGATGACGTGGATCATGGGAAACAGTTAAATGCATTAGCTAGGGAATGTGGATGGTTTGGAAAAGGGAGCAAGATCATCGTTACGACAAGAGATAAACATGTACTAACTTCTCATGGGATAGATCAGCTATATGGAGTTGAAACATTAGATCAAGTTGAAGCTTTTGAACTTCTCAGTTCACATGCTTTTCAGCGAGACCAGACTAAAGACATAAGCAGGGATCACATAGATAATGTTTTGGGCTATGCTAAAGGCCTTCCCTTAGCGATTGTGGTCTTGGGTGACCTTTTATGTGGTAGAAGCAGAGACCTATGGGAGAGTATATTGAAAAAACTTGCTCAAAGTCCTAATAAAGATATAAACAGTGTCCTCAAGATAAGTTTTGATGCATTGGAGGACAATGAGAGGGACATCTTTCTTGACATTGCTTGCTTCTTTAAGGGGAGGAAAAGGGAATATGTAACCAGAGTTCTTGATAGCTGTGGCTTACACACATTAATTGGGATTCAGACTCTAATGGAGAGATCCTTAGTAACAATTGAGTATGACAAAATAGTACAAATGCATGACTTGATTCAGCTGATGGGTCAGGATGTCGTTAAAAAGGAGTGTCTGAATAACCCTGGTAAACGGAGTAGATTATGGTGCTACGATGATGTTTATGAAGTACTGTCGGCAGCTACGGTAAGAGCTTCTCATGAAACCATCGATAATCTTATCTTCTTTAATTTACATGCTATTACCGAATTGTGGTTGGTTATAAATGATTATCTTCTTTTCCTTGACAGGGAACCAATGATGTTAAGGGCATAGTGTTGGGGTTGCAGAGACCAACAGAGCTACACATTAGTCCTAGTGCTCTCATGCACACAAGGAGACTGAAATTGCTCATACTTTCGAATGCACAAGTCAGTGGGGGTCCCGTATGTCTTCCTAATGATTTAAGGTGGCTTGAATGTCATGGATGTCATTTATCCACTCTGAAGTTTAGTGATGGTCCAAAGAAACTTGTTTTCTTTGATGTGCATGGCAGCCAAATCAAGAAATTTGGAGGGAGCTTAATGGTACGTCATAAATGCTTTAGTTGACGGTTTTCTTTTTCGGCACATACAAATTGAATTTATCTAAATCTTGTTCAGCTGTTCTTTTTAATTCACAGTGTTTTAGGAATTTGAAGTTTCTGAATTTTAGCCACTGTAAGTCACTGATTTGTGTCCTTGACCTTTTAGAGGTGCCAAATTTAGAAATATTGAACTTAAGTAGGTGGTCTGAACCTCTAGGAGCTTCCATATTACCAATATTAATTTGAGTGATTTACCAACTCCTCATGGATTAGCTTACCATCTAGTGTTAGTTTTTCTAACTCTCATTTGATTCAGTTAATGATGTTTTTGAAATCGCTTTCTAATTTGATAATTTACTAACATTTAATTGGCAGATGTTATCAACATGTTACAAGTTACCAACTATTACAAAATTTACCGATTTTTATTTGGGTCGATTTACCAATGTCTATTTGATTGTAACTTAAACAAGGTGGAACATTCCCCAAGCAAACGTGGCAAATTATGTGAATAGTTGATACTTTTGAAACAATCAAATAAAAATTAAGAAAGAGACTCAAATAGGAGTGCATAACTTAATCACCACAAATGATGGATTTATCATTCTCCACGTTAGATCCATCTTATAGCCATCTGCCATGTGCGTTGACACGTGTGCATTTTACTAGAATATTGATGCTGATGGCATGTAGATTTGGGTCAAGGGTTTTAATATTTTTTTTGAGACAAACTAGTTTGGAATAAATATATTATGGGGTATCAGTTTAAGGTTTCTAATAATGTTAGCTCATTCTTTTAAAAAGAAGATAAACCTACATGATAAGTTTCGGATCAACTTCAAATAAAATTCCGTGTAAGCTTAAGCAGAGAATTAATTGATTTTTTTATAATTTTCTGCATATATTATTCGTCCCAATCGTCTATTGGTGCTTGGGTGGTTTTGTTTATTTTTTCGATTATTATTCGTTTAACTAATATTACTGCTCTTAAACAGAATTTTACGACAGCAATAACTCCAAAGTATAATCTACATTACATATTCAGATATTAATTGACATTTTATTGTATTTTCTAAACAATATATCATGTACTCCTTTTAATTTGACTTCTGCTAATTCCCATAGAAATATTAAAGTGCGGGGTTGCCAATATTTCATTATTGTTGCATGATTGTTGTTATAACATATTAAATATAGTTAATTAGCTACTCGTGTCGTTCCATGGCCTTCCATTCAGCAATCCTAAGGCCCGCTTTAGGTCCATCTTGGATTTGTTGTTGGACCTAACAAAGAAAGTTGGCCTCAAAAACAAAAATCTTGGCTGATCGGACTTATTTATAGGCGGGTCATGTTAAACCAAAAGAAACGGGCAACTGGCCCGTTCGATTAAAATGTGTGGAGAAGACACAACTTATCGACAATAAAGTTATGACTGATGGTGAAAAATTATTCAGTATAATTACCTGCTTAGTGATTTTTGTTGTGGTGGGGCTTTCGCATATAAAATCTGCATGTTTTTGGGCTTCCATTGGAGCTTGTTAGGGAGACCAAAACCGAAGTCGTACTCATTTTTCCAGGTCATGCACGGTGGGCACATGTTACCGCCGAAGTGCATCAAAGTGATGGACGAGTCCTTCGGGGCCCGAACTTTTAAGATTAGTACTCACGTGTCGAAAACCAAAGTCTTGATCTCTTTTTTTTTCCCAATAATTGGTCACTATTTTATGTTCAATAGTCATATCAAACTACTAGGAGTCACATTTAAGGTAAGTCCTTGCAATGATTAGCTTTTCATTTTTATAGTGATAAATATTTGCAGAGCTTAATGACTGCACTGATGTTTTTCAGGGTTTTAAAATGTTGGAGGACATCAACCTTAGTGAATGCAATTCCCTGATTTGTGTTCCTGACGTTTCGTCGGCTCCAAATCTAAAGAAATTATATCTTGATCGATGCAAAAGGTTGGTGGAGGTTGATGAATCGGTCGGATATCTTGACAAGTTAAAATCTTTGTCATTAGAATCGTGCTCTAATCTTAGAATCTTTCCTAGCGCACTTAAGACAAAATCTCTCCGCATGCTTTCTCTCACTGGTTGCTCTAAGCTTGAGAAGTTCTCTGAAATTCTAGAAAAGATAGAACATCTAAAGGATCTTTATCTAGCAAGAACGGCTATTGAAGAACTCCCTGCATCAATTTATAATCTTGTCTCAGTTAAGGGTATGCAATTATCGAATTGCAAAAATCTCGCAAGGCTTCCATTGAGCATTTATAAATTGCAAAATCTGCGCTATCTAACTCTTAAAGGTTGCTCTAAGTTTGTCCAATTTACAGAAAGCATGGAGGATTCAATTGATCCTGATGACAGCTTGGGATTCCCAAATCTAGACATGCTAGATCTTCGGGGTTGCAATCTATCAGAGTTAGAGTTCCTCAAGGATTCTTCCAAGTTTCCCAAATTGAGGACCCTATATGTTTCAGAGAACAAGTTCATTCATATGCCGACGTGCCTCCACAAATATGATAATTTGGAATACTTGTATCTGGATAATTGCAGGCAACTGCAAGAGATTCCTCAGCTTCCATCAAATATTTCGGTCATAAAAGCAAATAATTGCAGATCCTTGCAAAAACTCCCTGATTTTTTGAGAGTCTCCAGCTCATATGAAGTTGACTTCTCTTCATGTCGTGGATTATACCAGAAAGAATTCAGTCTAGCTGATGCGTCAGTACTCGAGGTCAGACTCCTCCCATCCGCGCC
>CM026417.1:16917834-16956198 GCA_014858505.1 Corymbia citriodora subsp. variegata | reverse complement strand
CCCCCCCCGCCCCAAAAAAAAAGCATCGGCGAGAATCTTGGCCAGTTAGACTAATTCTTAGGAGAAACGGGTCACAAGTCAGTTCCATTTTTATTTTATTTTTGATCGAAAGGTCCGTTAGATTAAAATGCGGGGAGATGACACTACTTATCCCCCGCTTTGTGATTTTTATTGTAGTGGGGCTTTTGCATATAAATCTATTCAAGAAGATACAATTAAGCCTTAATAGTTAAGGAAAATCAAAACCAATGTCCTACTCTCGTTTTACCAGGCCGTGCACGGTCGGCAAAGGTTATTGCCCTAGTGCATCCATGTGATGGACTAGTCCTTTGGGGCGCGATTAAGTGCTAAGAGTAGTACTCATCGATATTATCAGCCAAAAACTAAAGTCTTACTCATTTTTTCCAACCATGTTCACAATTTTTTGTTTGGCTTAGATATCATCACACATAGATTTTTCATGTTGCATTTATCATTCTCCACGTTAGATCCATCTTATAGCCATTTGGTATGTGCATTGACATGTATGCATTTTACTAGAATATTGATGCTGATGGCATGTAGATTTGAGTCAAGGGTTTTAATATTTTTTCTAAGACAAACTAGTTTGGAATAAATATATTATGGGGTATTAGTTTGAGGTTTCTAATAATGTTAGCTCCTTTTAAAAAGAAGATAAACCTACATGATAAGTTTCAGATCAACTCCAAATAAAATTCCATGTAAGCTTGAGCAGAGAATTAATTGATTTTGTTATAATTTTCTGCATATATTATTCGTCTCAATCATCTATTGGTGCTTGGGTGGTTTTGCTTATTTTTTCGATTATTATTTGTTTAACTAATATTACTGCTCTTAAACAGACTTTTATGGCAGCAATAACTTCAAAATATAATCAACATTACATAATCAGATATTAATTGAAATTTTATTGTATTTTCTAAACAATATCACGTACTCCTTTTAATTTGACATCAGCTAATTCACATAGAAATATTAAATTGCGAGGTCGCCAATATTTCATTATTGTTACATGATTGTTGTTATAACATATTAAATATAGTTAATTAGCTACTTGTGTCGTTCCATGGCCTTCCATTCAGCAATCCTAAGGCCCGCTTTAGGTCCATCTTGGATTTGTTGTTGGACCTAACAAAGAAAGTTGGCCTCAAAAACAAAAATCCATCGGCTAGAATCTTGGCCGGCCGGACTTATTCATAGGCGGGTCATGTTAAACCAAAAGAAACGGTCAACTGGCCTGCTCAATTAAAACGTGTGGAGAAGACACAACTTATTGACAGTAAAGTCATGAATGATGGTGAAAAATTATTTAGTATAATTCCCCGCTTAGTGATCTTTGTTGTGGTGGGGCTTTCGCGTATAAAATCTGCATGTTTTTGCGCTCCGGTTGGAGCTCGTTAGGGAGACCAAAACCGAAGTCCTATCCATTTTTCCAGGTCATGCACGGTGGGCACATGTTACTGCCGAAGTGCATCAAAGTGATGGACGAGTCCTTCAGGGCTTGTACTTTTAAGATTAGCACTCACGTGTCAAAAACCAAAGTCTTAATCTATTTTTTTTTCCATTAATTGGTCACTATTTTATGTTCAATAGTCGTATCAAACTATTAGGAGTCACGTTTAAGGTAACCCCTTGCGATGATTTGCTTTTCATTTTTATAGTGATAAATATTTGCAGAGCTTAATGACCACACTGATGTTTTTCAGGGTTTTAAAATGTTGAAGGACATCAACCTTGGTAAATGCAATTCCCTGATTCGTGTTCCTGACATTTCGTTCGTTCCAAATCTAGAGAGATTGGATCTTCATCAATGCGAAAGCTTGGTGGAGGTTCACGAATCCGTCGGATATCTTGACAAGTTAGAATTTTTGTCATTAAGATCATGCTCTAATCTTAGAATATTTCCTAGTGCACTTAAGACAAAATCTCTCCGCATGCTTAATCTCTCTGATTGCTATAAGCTTGAGAAGTTCTCTGAAATTCTAGAAAAGATGGAACATCTAAAGAGACTTTATCTAGGAGGAACAGCTATTAAAGAACTCCCTGCATCAATTGATAATTTTGTCTCTGTGAAGCGATATATTAAGGAATTGCAAAATCTCGCAAGGCTTCCATCGAGCATTTATAAATTGCAAAATCTGGACTATTGACTCTTGAAGGTTGCTCTAATTTTGTCCAGTTTACAAAAGCATGGAGGATTCAATGATCCTGATGACTACTTGGGATTCCCAAATCTAGACACCTAGATCTTCGGGTTGTAATCTATCAGAGTTAGAGTTCCTCGAGGATTCTTCCAATTTTCCCAAATTGAGATACCTAGATCTTTCAGAGAACAAGTTCACTCATATGCCATGTGCCTCCACAAATATGATAATTTGGAATGCTTGTACTGAAGAATTGCAGCAACTGGAAGAGATTCCTCAGCTTCCATCAAATATTTGGTCATACAAGCAAATAATTGCAGATCCTGCAAAAACTCCCTGATTTTTCGAGAGTCTCCAATTATTTGAGTCTGACTTCTCTTCATGTTGTGGATTATACCGAAAGAATTCAGTCTAGGTGGTGCGTCAGTACTCAAGGTCAGACTCCCTCCTCTGTGCCCCCCCCCCCTCCCTCCTCTCTCTAACTTTGAATGCTGGATCTGTATGACAGTATATCCGAAAGACGGAAACTGCGACATTCTCGTAACTGGAGGAGAGATGCCAGGATGGATTCAACATTGTGAAGAGGGATCTATATCATTCTGGGTTCCCAAGGACCTATATGACAAGGTCTTAGGACTTGCATTCTGTGTGGTTCTTGGGCGGAGGAAGCAAAGGAGGTCATTGGTTCATGTGAGGTCCGAATTTTGGTCAATGGCGAAGGGTGGAGTGGCAAATAGACTCTTCAGTCACTGGAATCCGATCATGTGTGGCTTGATTATCATCGGCGCAGGCTCTGTATAAGTAGAGCTTCTGCAAAAGATTGGATACATTTCCAAGTTGACCTTCATGCTTCAAATGCAAGCATAAAGAAGCGTGGGTTCCGACTAATATGCCAGCAAGAGGAGGATGATTTGAGGGTCGAGCTCCAATGCCCCAGCAATAGAAACAGATTGGCTTCTCAAGGAAAGAGGCTCAGAGGAAGACAATTCAATAGACACTGAGGAAGAAGATGGTACAATTGAAACAGATGAAGAGCAAAGCTGATCAACTTAAGAAAACATCCCTGTCGAATTGGTCAAAGGCTTGTTGAGGAAGTGATTCAAGGGGAAGCGAACTAGGTGATTTAGATCACAATGCCTTTTGCTTTTCCATTTTCTTTTTTTCCGTCTCTACTAGAAATTTTTAAATGTCTACTCCTTCAATTTAAATTGAAAGTTACAATGACATATGGTTTTGCATCACGCTATTTATACTAACATGGTTGAGGAACAATTTTTAACTCTCTTTCTATATGAATTGTGATGCAAAATGCATTAATCAGAACTTAAGTGGATGCTTGTTGAATCGATAGGGTCTTCCTAGTTGCTCTGTGAATGTCACAAAGACCTTTGTAACCTCTCTTAATTCAATTAATGATGCCAATACTTTAAACTCTAAAATTCTGAGATAGTAAGTTTTGCTCAATCTGATATGATCTATACTTTTAGGAAATGTTGATCTAATTGCGTGAACGATCAAAAGGTCTACACAGAGGGAAGGTTAGTTGATTCCTCTATTATTACAAGATTGAATTGGAGAGGTACAAGGTCTTGTGTCAAAACCAGAGGCTTTTTGAACTGTAAAGTTTTGAGCTTGTAGCAAGTTGCTCACCTACTTTTATGCCATTAATAAAATCTTTCTTGAGGGGAAAGAAGAGAAGTAGATAGAATGGCGATTTATGGTTGAGTCACATTATCACAAAACTCCATTCACTTCCACTACCTTTAACCAACAATTTACTTTGTATATTTTCCGCCACGTAGAGTCCTCCCTTGTCTGTGCTAATTCTAAAGTTTCAACGACAATTTTAAGCAGCTAAAATCTTCTACACTAAAAGACAACCTCTATTCTTGACCTTTAGCTGAAGTAGCAATGTCAGACACCAATCTCTCTAGGGAAATAGCTATTCCGTCTGACCAACCTGTAATTATGAGGATCTTCATTCTAGTTTACATCTGATCTCTTCCAACATTTTTTTCTCTATCTATATAATGCCAGGGATCCAATCATCTTCATTCCTGTTGAAACAGAAGAGGGAGAGAGCGATGCATAATGATGAAGTATAGCCATTATCTAGCGTGAAGTGAACAGCATAATCTGGTAAGAGGAATATTAAACAGGCCCAAAATTTTCTGATTAAGTTTAGTCTTTTCTAGTTACTAATGGCTTTGGTAGCAATAAAATTTATGGTAGACACGCACACTAAGCATATGCTCCTATTGAGTAGAGTGAAGAATGCTAAGTTTCGATGTATACTCTTCAATTCATATTACAGACTTTCCCGTGTAACTTTACTGTTGCTGGATAATGTACATATTGATGCTGTTGAATACAGATCATTTTATTCGATCAATATATCTTATGGACGGAATGCGGAAATTTCTGAAATGATGCGTTGGACTTGAATTTAGAGCACAGCTTTCTCATTTCAAGTTCTCTTTCTCACTCGAAGCATATGTCAGAAACAATAATGGAACTTCCATACTTCAAATTAGTTGCCCTTTACTTATGCCCGACAAAAACAAGGCAGGAATCGATGTCACAGGGTAGGTCAATCCGGTTGATTAGTGCGGTTATTCCTGGGCGTTAAGCTACTCAAGTCTCAACACTTCCTCTCCCAGACAGTAAAAATTATTTTTTATAGGAGAAGGCAAATGAGTTTGAAATCGGGGATTAACCATCAAACAGATGCGTTCCCATCACGTTGGCGGATTCAGAGAGAGCCTCCCTCCTTTTTTTGACCAGCTCCTAGCCCGTTCCATACTTGAGTTTGAAATTAGTTCTCTCTTTTTTGTCTAGTTTTTTGTCTGAAAGGATAGCACTTTGTTCGAAAGCAGAGTGACCTTCAATTTGCTATAAGTTGCCCAAGTAGATGATAAGGATATGCCATGTTTACGCAATTCCGTGTATAAATTTTTGGGAGGATTGGTGCTGACACTGGGTGTTGTGATGAATGTCCTGGAAATGTCATCCAACTCCATCAATAGAAGAAAGCATCATTTCTTATTTGCATCCGAAAAAAATAGTTATGAATGGCTTCGCCATCTCCAGTTCCAAGTCTTAACATTTTTACATTTTCAATGAAATTTCGTCAATCTTTCTCACCATAATTAAGATTTTCATAACCTCCTACCTCAACAATAGGCAATTTAAAAAGTTCTTGTCGGTCCTTATACTAGATCTATCATTTCATTTCAAGCCTTCTTTTTACATGAGCATCTAACTACTTGGGGCATCTTTGATTACGAACTTTCCCAGGACTCAAGTTACGATCAAGATGTGAAGATGATATTCTGTACTTTCCATCTGGACAAGAAAAAGCATAATCTTCGCCTCACACATTGTTCCTGACATAGGCCTTGGCTTGACAACGTTAACCGATCTACACTTACTCTTGCCATGACGAGAACATGCAAGAGTCAAGTGTTAGATCTTACCATCATCTCCATTTTGCGAACTCCTCCTTGCAACGCCAAATCCCACTTGTTTAGCCCGTCTTTCGTAGTACGCTTAGAGTTCCTCTGCAGAATCAAGTACCATTCTTTGCCTCGGTTATATTACAATTTCTTCTTCAATTTGATTTCCTTATGGCTCATCTCCAAAAGCTTCTGTTTTGCATTCTTCACAATCAGATTTTGTGACATCATTCTGCACTTTTAGTGTAGACATGAATTCTTCTTGCTTTTGCTAATATTATAGAAAACAAAAATTTTAGTATGACGATTAATTAGTAATATCGTTTTTCTAACTAAGAATATGACGCTATAGTTGCTTATTTGTACAATAGTAAACCAAGACCATAACTAATCTATTAATAACAACTTGAATTTTTTTTTCTGAAAATAGGAGCCTATGGTCTCAACTGGGTAAGAAAGTGACGCGTGATTTCTAGATCCTCTCCTTGTTTTGGTCGAGTAAAGCGACTTGCTAACTTCTTTGTAGACTTCGAACAATTAAGAGGCCTTCAAAATGAGTGACTATATTTTAACGTGCTTCGGAAACATATTTCTAATGCATTTGAGTTTAGGGAAGTAGATATGTAATGTAAGACACCTGGTCTCTCGAATTCAATGGCTGATATGCACGAGAGTTATAGAGACTTGTCGATCCGAAACTCAACCATAGAATATCAAGTTTGATGAGAAAATGTGAAGATGATGCTTTCAAACATTTGTATGAGGAGTATAAGCTTCTGGATGTAGAAAGATAATCAAGCAGAAAAGTAGAACAAACCATAAAACTCACGGTAAAGGATATGTAAGGAGCAACGGCACCGCTACCACCCTTTAGGCGTGAAGCAGATCTTGCTTGTATGCTGTACCTGCATTCAGTAGATGTGAGCACAATTCATAAGCATCGTTAAATTAGGCGGGTCCACGTAATGAAGCTCACATACACTAGGAGGAGTTTTTTTTTTTTTTGCCCCTCATCCCCCTCGATAATACATTTAAGTGAAGACTTGTGTTCAGATGCCTCGCACTCAATACGATATCGAAGTACTTCAAACAAATGAAATTCATTAGGGGCTCAAAATTCTCTCACTTTCCGTGTTGAATTTTTATTTCAAGTCGGTTACTTGTGAAATTCTTTGCTTCAATTGTTGGTTATCACTATTGATACGATGGAATAGTAGTCGTATAAAACTTATAATCCTATTTGGCATTTCTCGTAATAACCTGGCGGGGACCAATTAAAAGTACAATCGCATTGCCTGGTTGATAAAATTATTTATCAATTTAAGATAAATGTACATTTAAATACTAATATTTGTATTCACAAATGGGGTCGCTTAGTGATTCTCGGCGACAAAACTTCATGTAGTTCAAGCAGACAGGACGAGCTCATACCATGAAGTACAAATCATCTGTTTTGCGTCGCCAAAAGGGACGGATTTGTGTTTTGTGTAGCTTACTTCTATGGAGCTGGGATGGAAAGATTCAGTTTTCAAGTTCTATGAATTGACGCTTCGCTATCTGGACCTTCCGAATGATTTTTCCTCCCATTAAATCATCCTTAATAGTTTAGATAAGTCATTGAGGGCAATTTTGCACTCGCAAATTGATAATAGTTAATAAAAAAAGTCTAAAATTACAGCTGTTATAGGCAGACATAATAATAAGTTTAATTGGAATTTTTAGGCGTAAGAACACTACTTTTGTTTCTAATAAGATTGTGCTTGACTTCTTTGCAATCATGGATCATATAAGCACCCGCTGAGGAAAAAATTCTGGATCCATTCCTAGTCACCGATAGTTTGCTTATTACTAAGCACATGAAATTACAAAGTTACTTTAAAATCGAGGTCACCTAATACGGACATTTTGTCACAAAAGTAAAAATCTATAAATTTATATCAAATGGGAACCCGAGATCTAGCAGGAGTGCTGCTTTGGTGCTCGATGCATTTTTTCAATGCATATATTTCAATGTTTGTGATATTCCCAATAGAGTTAGTATATTTTAGAGTTAGTATATTTCACCCCGTCGGTATTAGGTTATTGCAATTTCTATCTCATCGTCACATATATGCTTTACAATTATGAACAATGTTATGTTTTCCAATATTGCAAGTTATGTATTGAAGTGACTGTGTGCATCATATGAGAAAATTACCAAAAAAAGTCATAGATCAATTATAATTGTGACAATTTAGTCACAAACCCTTTTTTTGTGTCAATTTAGTTATAAACATTTTACAATTATACTAATTTAGTCCATTCGGCCAAATTTGACTGGCTAACATTGACGTGGACGTTGCTCAGTGCCAGCCATATGATAGACATTGACGTGAATAATTTTTTAATATTTTTTATGTATTTTCAAATTTTTATATTAAGAAAGTGATTCTAAGGGAAGTGAACTGGGTGATCTTGATTCCAAAGCCTTTTGCTTTTTGCAATTTTAGTCTCTAATCAAATTTTTAAGTGTCCGCTCCTTCAATTTAAATTCAAAATCATATGAAATACAAGTTTCACATTATGTTACTATTACTAACATGGTTGAGGAACTCATTTTTTCTCTCTTTCTTTATAATTGTGATGCGGAATGCATTAATCCAAACTGCTTGTTGAATGGCTATGGTCTTCCAATTGCTCTGTGAAATTTATCACATAGGCCTTTGGTACCACTCTTAATTCAATTAATGATGCCAATACTTCATATTCTAAAAGTCCAAGACAGATATCTTTGCTCAATCTAATATAATCTATATCCATAGGAAAGTGTCAATCTAATTGTCTCAATGATCAAAAGGGTCTATACAGAGAAGGTTAATTGGTGCTTCTGTCGTTACTAAATAGATTGCACTGGAAAAATACATAGTCTTTTGTCATAATTGGAGGCTTCTTTGAACTGGAATGTTTTTGAGCTTGTAGCAGCCTAGCATGTTGTGTGTTTATTTTTATTTTTATTTTATTTTATTATTTCTTTTTTGGGATCAAAACAGCCTAGCAGGTTGCTCACCTGTTTTTGTGCCATAAATAAACCCTTACTTTATTGAGGGAAAATAATAGAAAATAGATAAAATGTAACTTTATAGTGGAACCACTTTATCACAAAGCTCTATCGCCTCCCACTTTCTTCGACATCAATTAGACACATTACAAGGTTTTCACAGCGAAGTGTCTTACCATGCAATTCGCATTTTACAACAAAGAGATTTAAACGGCTAAGATCTTGTACATGGAAAGATGACTTCCAATCTCTCTAGTCAATGTAGTCGTTGATGATCGATGAGGCAGAGAGCGACGGTGATAAGAGTCCTTGCACTGCTTCGTTCGGTCCAAAATTTCACGAGGCAAGAATGAACAAAAGCTGGCAAGAATTTGAATGATGGATTAGCCGTTGAGAGCTTTGAAAGCCATTGACAACTCCGGCAACAAGATTATCTCCTACAGCCAGTGCTTGTCTTTTTTCTCTTTCATCTGAAGAAACTTCAATCCATAACGTCGACCAGGAGTTTGTGACTTTGCTTAACTGAATCCGGCTTGAAACCACCCCCTCCTCCCAAAAAGAAGTAAACCCATCGTTTAACTCATGGCTTCAAAGAGTAGTACATGCACTTCATTTCTCATTCCTCGTTGTTAGGGTACCCTTCGTAATCAACATGCTTTTTCCATCACCAAGCTTAATTTCATCAGAGATATCATCAATGGAAATGGAGCCTTCGATTTTGGTCAGAGTTGATAACTAACAAATATACATTTTCTGACTCTTCTTGAAATTCTCCAAACTTGCTGTTCATGCAAATGTCTTGAAATTACTTCTAAATGCCATTTTGTGTTACAAAGGGGATTTTGGAGTTAAAAAGAGAAAAAAATGGATGACAGTTTTTAATTTACTATGAAAATAATAGTCTATTATAAAAAATAAAATTATAAAAAATTATAAATTGTTATGGAGTCCACTCCTTTAAGAATTTGTGACTTACAATAAGTTGTTATTCTTATACAGTTGGTGGTTAACATATTTGTCAAAGAAAGAGTTCATACTTTCACTTCTTTGCACGGTGGACATTCTCATCCAAAAACTATCTTTCACATAGAGAACCCAACCATGTCGCTCATTATATAAGCTGCCCAACCATTCATTTTTACGAAGATCAATCGCCCAACAAATTCTTCAATAGTTAAGGATCATGAGCAATCGTACGTAAAATCACCTTGACAAGTTGAAATTCAGGATTTCAACCTCATTTCTAGGAACTCTCTTCATGATATGCCATAAGCACATCCATGCTCAGAGTCGTGGGACCGATGCTTGGCTGCATTTTGCATTGCCTTGTCCTGGTCGGTGATAATAGCGAATGGTGCTCGTCCTCCCACCAAAGTAAGTCAAGTCTTAACTTTCTTGCCCTTTCAATCCGTCTCAGCAAAGGTAAGATGTTCGCACCCTCCTGTCTCAACAATATACGAGTTACAAAACCGTTTCTTCCCCAGTTTTTATCGCATTTTCTTCGTCTATTTGATGTCCTTCAGGTTCGTCACTAGTAGCTTATGTTTCACATTCTTCTTCATCAAATAGTGTTTTGCCAAAATTATAGAAAACAAAAGTTTTAGTTTGACAATTAATTAGGAATGTCAATAGATTGAAGATTATAATAGGTAATTTCTCTAGATAAGAATATGATGCAATACTTGTTTACAGGTATAATCGTAAACCAACAACATAGCAATCTATTAATCACAACTCATACAATACGCAAATCAAAGTCCTTCAACCATGCCTTTTAGATAATCAAACTATTATTGATTGGAGGATGGAGGAGACAAAATTGGTACGACCCATCTCAGGCAATCATAAGAAACAACACAAGATGACAAAACCTAATACATGTTCAATCAAAATCACACTCTAAAATTTTAAACACAAAATATCGCAATTCAGTAACAAACCAAACCAAAGAAAAAAAAGAAAACAAAAAATTAAAGACAGTTCGAATCTAATTCCTAAGCTTCAAAAATTTGTGAATTTAACTCTAACGTTATCATTTTTTTTTCAAGTTAGTCCATATGTCATTGTCACGACCTCCTTTTCCGCGTCCGGAGGCTAATGGCTTAGCTAAAAACTTTTATTAGGGTTTTAGCCAAGGCTCTTCTAAGCCCACCAATTCACGACTTAAGATCTGAGTTTTACCTTGCAATTCAATTTCATTTAAAAAGAAGTTGCCACTAATCAGTTTGGGATAGATCGATTAGAAACCTAAGTAAAATATCGGGAGAAATATTTTACTCTTACGCAACCAGAGAAACTAGGATCAGGGACTTGATTACACTAATTAATCACTAATGCCCTTTTGATACCTAATCTTATTTAAACCCTCAAGTTTGATATTTTTTTAATTTTTCAAGGATTTTTCCATGCCTTGTTGAAAGAAACATTTTTTTTTCAGCTTTTTTCTGATTTTTTGGAAAATATAAAGTATTTCTGGGTTTTCTGATTTTTTTGGAAAATAAAACATATTTTTCGGATTTTTTTTAATTTTTCTGAAAAAAAACATTTTTTTATTTTTTTTCGAATTTTTTTAAAAATATATTATTATAAGATTAAAAGGAACCGGGTCGGATTCCCGGGTTGGGATCGACCCAGATCGTCCACCACCAGCCCGAAATATGGGCCCAGCCCAATATTCTTTAATAAAACACTCCAAGCCCAAAAAAGCTGAGCCCACTTTTGATTTAAAAGAAATACTCAGCCCACCAAGCCAAGTATGGCCCATTAGATCCAAAACCCTAGCCCAAGAACCATATCAAATCGGGTCGGACAAACCCACGAGCCGACCCGACTTGCCCCTCCATCAGCCGTGAACCCTGCACGACTAAGAACCGCGCCGACCCGGATCCGGGCAATCTCCTTCGCGGCGCCCTGGTCGCGGAGGCCAACGCCGGTCGTTGCAAGGCCAGCACACCGACGACGAAGCGACGGGCGGTAACGCGGACGGCGGTGGGTCCGGCGGCAGGGTTCGGCCTCACGAATCTTGGTCGCCCGGATCTCGGTCGGGCATATCTCCACGAACGCCTGGGACCGCGGCTCCGACGAGAAAGAGGATGCTGGTGGCCGGTGACTCTCTCTCTCCTATTCTCGGCTTCACTCCCTCACGGCTCTCTCTCTCCCTCAGATCTGGGTTTTTTCTTTAGAACCTCTGCTCTCACTCTCCTTTCTCTCTCGCTCTCAGATCTTACTTCCCTCTCTGGCTCTCACTCTCCTTTCTCTCCCGGAGATCTCTCTCTCTAACTCTCCGTTTTTTGCTGCTTTCTCTCTTCGCCGGCTGGCCTTTATTTATAGGCGAGGAGTCCGGTCGATGGAGGTACTCCGACTGCCGGTCTTCGACGCGTCGACCGGCTCCTCCTCGGCCGAACCGGCGTCCTCAGCTACCCGCGTGCCGCACCACTCGCTTTGCATTGAAGACGAGTCCCATCCATCCGGGTCTCGCGCCAGTCTTCGCGCTGCTCCACTGGGCGGTATTAATGGTGCCTGCGAGACCATCCCATCTGTCGCCGGCCTACTCCTCTCTCTCTGTCAAGTTGTCTTCGTGCGAGTTCCAGAGGCAGAGAAGGAAGGAGGAAGGAAGGAGATGGCTTGGCCGGGCCGGGCCGAAGGAAACAAAATGAAAGGGGCCGGGCCTTTGGTCTGCGTGGAGAAGAGGAAGGGGGCTGGGCGTGAAAGCCCAGCCCTACCGTGGGCCTGTCTCTTTTTCCTTTCTTTTCTTTTTTTTTTTACTCGAAAATAAGGGAAAATAAATAGGAAAATAAAATTTAGTACATGTAAATAATATTAGTACTTAGGCGATGCAAAAAATCTTTTTTGTTAGGGTCAAATCGAACCCTAATTTTCTATGCAATTTTATCTTAATACCTAGTCAAAATTTATGGTCAATAGGCATGTGCATGAATCGAAATATTGATATACGGAAAGCCACTTCTGCACAACATCTATGCACTTTTCGAAACTCATCATTAATGTGAAATAAATAAATATTAATATAAAAGAAAAGAAACGGGCCAAACAAAAAAAGAAAAGGAAAGGAAAAGACTCAGACTTCGTTGATGGAAAATGGGGGCTCGGGACCCTACTAGAGAGAGAAGGTGGAGTTGGGCTGTGGGACGGCGCCATCCCACGACCTTCGCCGACGTTCCCCCCCTCCCCCCCCCCAAAAAAAAACCCCCAACCAACCCTCGGGGTCTCTCTCACGCACACATGTAGCTACATATTAAGGCATTTATAACCAGAGCCATGAAATGGTTGTTAAATAGGATCATACCATATGGTGATCCACTTGATTGAATCAGTGGACACTGTTTTTCACATGTCAAGAGAGTGCTAGTTACCATTAAATGGCTTGTATCATGTGAACGTGAATTGATAAGAATATGATACCGTTAGTATGGTGTCACTCGCAAAAATTGGACTTAGATATAAGTTATTTAGTAGGATAAGAGAAGAGAGACAATAAAGTGAGATTTGATTATTAACAACGCGTTTGGATTGCCTTTCACCATTTGTATATTGATGAGTGTAGATACCAATGCTAAACTTGGATGTTGGTGTTGCGGAAAATGAATGATCAAACAATAAAATAAATAATAAACTGGACAGCAAATTTATGTGGTCCTATTGTAGTAATTTATGCCCAAAAGAAAAGCAATAACGAATTTTAGTAAAAATCAAGTGATATACGGAAATTACTATCACATTTGAGTCACTAAAACACTCTCATTATTTTCCAAACGTCAATTATATCTAATAAATCACGCAGTGTTTAATCCTCAAATTCCTCACGAAATAATCTTTCAAGTTCACGACAAAATTCACAAATCTTACCATAAAATTTCCCAACCATAAACACTAATATTTCTTAGATGTAATTAACAAATAAGTTTAGCCGCATGAACTCGTTGCCAAGCACCCGACACTTATGGATGTCACGGACAAATCATGCTCCCACGCACTCACTGAACAAAACGGGGCTTCGCTTCTTTCGGCTAAAACAAAACAGCCCATGTTAGAAGGACGAAGACCCCTCTTGGGACTGAGTCCAACGTGGGAAAGGAATTCAACAACTCCAAGATTTGAACTCCCCTTTTCTTTTTCTCCTTGGCCGACTGGATAAATGGGAAACGTGTACATTCCATGCGCTGAAGCAAATCCGGTCAACCTCAGCAAAGTCCAAGTCTCCCTTTTGAATCCTCGGCGACGATGACAATTAGGAAACATCATCATCTTTTATTTCCTTTTATATTTTCTTCCATCACCAGCTTTAGTTCGCCCCACGAAATTAGTTTTGCTCGATTTCCGATGTCCACAAAACTTCTGACTTTAATTGATCGAGTTTTCTTATAATTTATCTCATATCAAATTTTATTCATGAGCTCAAACTTGAAATATATTTTAATAGTTGGAAGTCAAAGCCTTGGAATGGATTTGGTTTAGTGGAGGAGAAAATTCATACAACCCTCAAACAAAGAAAGGGTTCTTAGGTATTAAGACGTCTCACCAAAAATCCATAAAGAATACTAATAGAGCACAGTCACTAAATGCAAGATAACATATTTAAAACTTTCAGTTCTCTATCAAAAAGTGAGATATTAGGTAGAGGTTTCGTCTGAACTTTAGGACGTGGAGTTTTCCTACCGTGATATGGAAGAAAAATATTTGTTTTAGAGCTGAGAGTGTACAGAGCCGTGCCCCTGGGGCATTATATCGGGCGGATCCAGACAACCCGCCCTCCAGTATATCAAACAGACAGACGCGCGGGTACAGCTTTGATTCCGGCATGTCAAAATTCGAGTTACAGACGACACCTGTTACTGGGGCCCACCAGTCAGAAAGTAATAACTTGAACGGATATGTGTGGAGAAAATATTGGCTGCAGCTCGTGTTCCAGCGTGGCAAACGGGAGGCTGCTCATTTTCTCGATATGTGTGGGGCTCATTTTTTCTCTCTCCCCTCCTGTTACTCACTCTTTCTTGACTTTCTCTCTCCAACCCCTCATCTTCTCCATGGACGCCAGAAAGGGACGACATCGAAGGGCCTCCCAATGGCTCGTTTAAATCGGCGTCAGTGATGTCTTCTCCGTCCCCGGCCATGGCCACGAAGCTCGGCCTCGAGCCTAGGGCTTGCGGTAGCCATGGCAGCTCGAGTTTCGAGCACATTGACGTTCTCTCTGTCTCTTTTCCTCTGTCGTGCCAGATCGCCGCATCCAAAGAGCCCATGGACGATTAATCTACAGTCTTGCAGCTGCTATGCCTGTGGAGCTCGGGCTTGAGCCTAGAGCTCGACTTCAAAGCAGCCATGGTCGCTTGAGAACGACCTCGCGACTATGGTCGCCGTATCTCGAGTCCCAGACCACGGTTACTCGAGGTGAAGCTCCCTAGCCATGACGGCCGCGAGCCTTGGGCTCGTGCTCCCTGGCCATGGCGGCTGAGATCCGCAGCTCCAGCTCCGCGGTCATGGTGGCGTGAGAAAGAAAGAAAGAAGAAAAGGAGCGAGAGCTGAGAGCGTTAGTGGAGAGAGAGCGACATTTTTTTTTTAATCAAGAGAGAGAGTGGCTGTCTGAGACGGCGGCGGGGGTGGTGGCGGTGGTGGAGGAAGCTGTTGTCGTCTCCGTCGTTGGAGTGAAGGGGAAGAAGGAAAAATAAAAGAAGAAAGAAGAGAGGGAAGATGGTATGCCACTTTAGGGCTATCCCAGGTGAAAATTTTGACCACGAAGCACTTCTTGAGGGCAGTAAGATCGAACCGCTATCGTTCACAGGTCTCTTAAATTTTTGTACGATGACCAGAGTAAGGGAGGATTAGACAAACGATCGAAGATGATGATGTGTGAACTTAAAGGTTGGTGACGTTTCCCCTATCCCTTTCTTCACGATGGACTTATAACTTCCTTTACCATGCTTGAAGACGTTCAGCCAACAGCTTGAAAAAAAAAATTATGAACAAAAAGTTATATGCTGATGTAAACATTTCAATCGATGAATATTTGAAAATAAAATGATGACAAGATTCCAAATATTCGTCAAAGCCAAGACTTTTGTTGTTCTTGCGAGTCCCTCCTCAAACATCAGCATCTAAACTCAAGAAATAGGACTGCAACTATAAGAGGCGGTCACTTTTCTGCATAGCAAGCTACCAGAGAACTAATTTAACTTTATCAATATATGAGAGACACTAGAATGGAACAAATCACAGAGGAGTTTACACCAGTCTATGAAGGCTTTCTTGCCTTCTTGGGAACTCAGCCACGTCCAGAAGATCTGTCTCTCTAGCTTTATAGCAAAGGCACAAGAAATGAATGCTTCCTGTTTTCCTTTGCTATTGCCACACGATCCTCTAGATGCAGTCAGACATGTATATATATATATATATATGTTTAAGCAATGAAAATGAGTACACAAGGGGCTGCTCAATCATGGAAGCGGATGGAAGGCCTTATCACTTGCCATCTAAATTAACATTGAGATCTTTATGCATTAGCTTGGGTTATCAGCGGTGAGCGACCTCACTAAACTCTCAGGAAATACAAATGAAGAGATCACACTATAGAATTGGAACACTACTTACTTGATAATGCTCAAGTCTAAAATCAATTGACCAGAGTAGGTTTCCTCTGTAGCAACAGGTCATATGCGGAATATATAATTTGCTATTAAGCTGGTACATTTATGATGGATCGTTTCCCCTTCGGAAACATAACAAACGAAATGAAACTCAAAGGATGATATCGCTAGGAGTTAATTGTATGTACAATTCGGCAATGCCATTATCATAATGGCCCCACCTAGTAAAACGTGGATAGAAATAAACCACATTATGCAATGTTAGCAAATTGAAAATTGGTAAATCCATTCTAAAAAATTATGTGAAATCTCAAAGGTTCCACAAATCTGTTAAAGAGATGAGGACAAGTTTGAAGGCTTTGTATTATCAACTATAGCCTTTGTCACCATTGCCATGACCTTCTACATAATGCACCCGTAACTAAATTCATTTTTAAACTAGCATTTACATATACAAAATAACTCTGGTGAGATAGGCTTATTAGAGATATTCACGTGTCTCTGAAATTCTAGAGAGAACCCATGATTGATTTTGATATGTGCTTCGAATAATTTATAATTTTGGGCAAATATATATATAAAAAAAAAAGTCAGCTTCCAGTGTCTTGTAAATCATAAAATGAACAATTCAACTCAAAATGGAATGGAAAATAAAGTTGTCGTCGTTTCTGGAAAAATTGAAGAGGACAAAAGCATCACATTCTATCTTCCAGTGTCGTCGTCGTCGTCTGTCTCCTTCGCCTTCTTCTTCCAAAGTAAAAAGGCCGTTCGACATCTTCCTCAGCTTCAGAGGTGAGGACGTCTGCCCCAGCTTCTCGCTGATCTCCACAGCGCTCTGCTTCACGAAGGCATCGATGCTTGCATCGACGGTGAGGCTTGAGGCCCGGGGCGCGAGATCCCACCGGCGCTCACGAAGGCCGTTGAGGAGTCGCGGATCGCCGCGCTCGTCTTCTGCAAGGACTGCGCTTCGTCTCGGTGGTGCTTGGACGAGCCGGTGAAGGAAGGTAATGGAGTGGAAGAGGCTCAAGGGGATAGCTGGTGTTGCCCGTGTTCCACAGAGTGGAGTCGATGGAAATCGGAGGGCAGAGAGAGAGAGAGAGAGTTATGGCAAGGCATTGCCCAGGCACGTGGAGAAATTGGGAAAGGAGGAGTCTGAGAAGAGGTGAAGAAATGGAGGCAACCCCTAATTAAAGCCGCCAATTAGTCCGGTTGGCATTATTATGACCATGGGTGATCACAGTATTCCTGTTTGACCCAGTAAAAGAATATTGAATTCACTAATCTGTTGATACTTGATGGTATCGATTAGTAAGACGGAGTCATGTTTTGGAATGTTGTAGAGTGATTGTGTTCTTCGTGTTAGGTTTTATATAGTTCAATGGATCGTATATTGCCATTTATTCTCACTCCCTTTGCTACTTTGTTTTGGTAGAGACAAGACCAAGTTCATTGAGAGCCTTGTCAAAGAGATGTCTACTATAGTAGGACGAATACCCTTGAGCGTAAGTTACTAGGTAGAGAAAGTAAGATCGTTGTTAAGTATGGGCTTGGATGAGAAACTTCCAATAAACCTGATGGCCTAGTTCATTTCCAGAAAAGCACTCTTATCCGAGATACTGTGGAAAGAAAATTTAGTGGTCTTCAGTGTGTGTGGAGGCATCAACCTGATACGAGATAGACTTTGCTGGAGGAAGATTCTGCTTGTGTTTGATGATACGGATCATGGGGACTAGTTAAATGCATGAGCTAGAGAATGTGAATGGTTTGGAAAAGGGAGCAAGATCATTATTACGACAAGAGATAAACATGTACTGACTTCTCACGGGATATAACAGGTATGTAAAGTTAAACCATTAGATCAAGCTGAAGCTTTTGAACTTCTCATTTCATATGCTCTTCTAAGAAAGCAGATAAAAGACATAAGCAAGGAGATATCATAGATAATATTTTGGGCTATGCTAATGGCCTTCACTTAGTGATTGTGGTGTTGGTCCATTTTTATGTGGTAGAAGCAGAGGAAATGGGAGACTACATGGGGTAAACTTGCTAAAAGTCCTAATAAAGATATAGACAGTGTTCCGAAGATCAGTTTTGATGTGTTGGAGGACAATGAGGACATTTTTCTTGACATTGCTTTCTTCTTTAAGGGGAGGGATAGTGATTATGTTACCAGAGTTCTTGACATTAATTGGTATTCAAACTTTAATAGAGTGATCTTTAATAAATGCTGAGAATCAAAGAACAGTTCAAATGCATGATTTGATTTAGCTGATGTGTCAGGACATCAGGAAACAAGAGTGTCCAAATGACCCTGGGAAATTGAGTAGATTATGGTGCTACAATGATGTTTTTGAAGCTTTTTCGGTGGATATTGTGAGAGCTTCTCAAGAAACCATTGATAATCTTGGGTTCTTTAATTTACTTCGGGTAATAATGATTATTTTCTTTTCCTTGACAGGGAACCAATGCTGTTAAGAGGCATGGTGCTGGGCTTGCCAACATAAGAAGAGCTAGACATCAATCTCAACGCTTTCACACATGTTAGGAGACTGAGATTGTTCCTAGTCCTAAATGCACAGCTCAGGGGAGGTCCCATATGTCTTCCTAAAGATTTAAGGTGGCTTGAATGGCCTGAATATGCTTTATTAACTCTTGTGCATAACAACCAGATTAAAGAATTAGGAGATAACTCAAAGGGACATCATACATGCTTTTGTTGATGGTTTTCATTTTCGGTGCCTTTCACAAAGTGAAATTCATTATAATCTTGTTCAGCTGTTTTTTTAATTTGCAGAATTTTAATAATTTGAAGTTGCTGAATTTCAGCTATTGTAAGTCACTGATCAGTGTTCCAAACTTCTCAGAAGTGCCAAATTTGGAGACAATGAACTTAAGTAGGTGCTCGAACCTCAAGGAGCTTCCAAGCGAACTGAAGCTGAAATATCTTCAAAATTTGATTTAACTAGCTGCTCTAAGCTTGATAAGTTTCCTGATATTAAGGATATGGTGAGCTTGACAAAACTTTATATATCTCAGACCTCTATTAAATAACTTCTTGTGTCAATTGAAAACTTAATCTCCATTGAGGTTCATGGAGAAGTCTTATCAGTCTCCTAGTGGCATTTACAAGATGCAAAGTCTAGAGCACCTTTCTCTTGAAGGTTGTTCATTATTTGGCTTGTTTCCAGGAAGTAGTGAGAGCTCCAATCTCCCTAATGGTAGACTTGGATTCCAAATCTGGTCTCTCTGAAGCTTAATGGGTACAATCTTTCAGGGGAAGAACTCCTTCAGGGTCTTACCTGCTTCTCTTTTGTAAATATTTTGGATCTCTAAGAAAATAACTTTGCTAGTCTTCCTACATGCATTAGCAAGTTTGAGGATTTGATGGTCCATTAAAAATTAGATGATTGTAAGCAGCTACAGGAGATCTTAGAGTTCCCACCAAACATTTCATCCTTGAAGCAATTCCTGCAATGCATTTTCTAGATTTCCAAAATTGCCTATTCAGTGCATTCATTTCTCCATATCAGTGTACGTTCACTTAGATTATTGTCATGGATTGGTCTGTGAAGGTATCGACCTGGCTAACATTACGCATGTGCACGAGCTGATGTGATTCTGATTTAATAGATTTGCTATAGTCGAATGTTCAAGAGATGGTCACTACATGGATACTAATTTCCTAGAAGAGAGATAGCATATTGGTTTATCCAAAGTCGAGCATTTTGTCTCTTTCTGGGCACCCCAAGATTTGCATGGGAGTAACCTTGGCTTCTGTGTGTTGCTTTTGGATTGGAGGTTGGAACTGAGGCTAGTGTTTTGTGTGAGGTGCGGGTACTGGTGAATCATGTTCATAGTAATATTATACAAGAACATTCTCTTCGTTTTGATCACTTGTGGTTTAACTATATTACATGCAGTTCATTTGATGAGCTGGATGAAATGCTAGAGACTGAGTGGAGTCTCTTCCAGATTTCATTCGAAGCATCAGAAGCAACAATAAGAAGGTGTAGGTTTTGCCTTATATGCAAGCAGGCAAAGAATGACCTAAGGAAGCACCTCAAGCTTTTAAACATAATCTCAGTTATCAGAGATATTCTTAATTTGTGGCAGAAAGGTCCACCTCTTGGTTGCAATTAATTTTGAGTATTTGATATAATGCTTACTGTAACTCGTCACATTTTATGAATGATTTCTTGCACTCCGATTTCAGCAACTTTAGCACTTGTGCTGTTTCCTAGCAAGAATCCCTCTTGTCCATTTTCTATTTCTTTTTACTTTTCTTTAATGAATATGTGACGACCTATCACATCAAGCAACTACATCTAGGTTTGTGACAAAAGATGGATGTATGGGACATTTGTCGATTTGGTTAGTGCTAACGCAAAGTTTTGGAGATTGAATTGCAAGAGACTACTTTGCAGATGTCCAAAATTATACATATTTTCCATTTATATAATTTTGCAGCCACAAATTCAAAAAAATTTGCAGCTGAGTTTTGTTTTAGGCAGGTGGAAGTAGCACAAATGCTGAGATGTAAATGGATATTGAAAGAAATTACGTAGATCTTGTTTTTTGGCCTCAATGTAAGTATTGTTTGAGTCACTACAATTTTGTGATTTAAAATATGCTAGATTTGCATTGCTTCTTGTGCTTTACTCTTGTGGATTCTATCACTTCTTCCAGAATGCTTATTGCATCAAAATACGAAATATCAGTGTCAAAACACAAGGATACTGAAATTCTAGCTCTTTGCTCTCTTTGATGTTTATGTATTTATTAATCTCTTTAAGTTTACCCCTTTTATGCTAGTTGGAAGGGTTAGCTTTTCCAAGTTTCTCAGATGTAGTTCTGTGTCTGCATTAAACCAAATTAAGCTTGCAAGTATTAATTTTACTATTCTATGAAGCTTTTGATTGTTCTGTCTCTATGGAAGTTTAAATAGTTCCATATGTTTTATGCCACAAGTATCAATTGTTGGAAATCTCTATGCTTTTTAACAAATTCATGGCGTGTATACCTTCAAATGCTCAGAGATATAGTCAAGTACCTTCTGTTTTTTCTAATGGTATTTCGTTGTGCATCCAAATGATTGCAACTTAAATTGAGAAAGGTGAAGGGCCGTGATTGGCAAAAATGGCACATTCTGATTCTTGTAGATGGTTGGAATTCTGTGGCCCAGTTGGCGGTGTGCTCAAATCTGTATATGTTGGTTCCACATTTGTAACAAATATGGCCCAACTTGTTTAAGTTCAGTAGCCAGGTTATAAAACAATGCTGACGAAGACATGGATTATACCAAACACCTTTATGCCAACTAACATGCTGCTCCTCTGTAATTGCATTCCATTTTCAAGCAGAACTATACCTTTCATCAGAGCAGCAATGGCAAGATGCAGAAAAGGGATCCTACATAAAGCAGCCTGCACTTGCAGCAAATCATCAGATCTTGAATCCATGCTTCCCAAATAGCTGCTGATTAAGATCAAGAGATAGACCAGAACCATAGACAATTATTTTGTTGGATATTTATCAAGCAAAGGGCCATAAGATGCCAAGGTCAAACCATAGGAAAATGTACTCTCCACTACTCAATGTGTGTAGTTCATTAGCTGCCTGGCTATTTTACGCAGCTTCAACACTTATTCAGCAATAGAAAGAGTCACAACGCAACTTCAAAGACCAAAAACTCTTCCCTTTTAGTTTATGAATTTCAATCCAAGCTCTTCACAAGTAATTATATTTCAAGAATATGCTCGAACTTATGTGTCGGGATACAAGCATTATTCCATCCTAGTAATTTCATTTAACCCCAAGCCTGCTTGCTTCTTAGGTTGACACACCTTTTTCTCCATGCACAGTAGAGCTTTTCCACAAGAAAGCTTCTCGCTTCTGCTCAATTTGTTCGATTAGTTCTCTTGAGCAAGATAAAAATATCGTAGCAGTAGTTCCCAATTCTGTGTTACAATGCTAATAAGTCGTAATTGACCAGTATGATAAATTCATTAGTAGTCCAATGACCCGATTGAAGTCAGCAATCATAGAGTAGCTAGGAGTAGTAAATTCAATAAAGTGAAATTTACTGCTACAGCCCCACCGACAATTATAAAGTAGCTAGGGGTAGTAATTGCATCTTTCCGCCCGAGTCAAGAATACAATGGGGACACACATTGCTGTTCATATTCAAAAAAAAGAAGAAAAAAAACACTTTAACCTTCATAAGTCAAGAATGCAGTGGGAACATGATCTGTTTGGTTTGAAATCAGGGAGGGATTCATGCATGTCATGCGTGGAAAGTGGGGCGTCCGTGCATTGTCAGCTTTATCAGTCGAGCAGCCTTTGTCCTATTGTTACATGTGAGCGTTTGATTAACGAAGAGGTGGGAACACTTTAAATTGCTGTTCATATTCAAAAAAAAAGAAAAAAAAACACTTTAACCTTCACAAGTCAAGAATGCAGTGAGAACATGATCTGCTTGGTTTGAAATCAGGGAGGGATTCATGCATGTGGTGCGTGGAAAGCGGAGCGTCCGTGCATTGTCAGCTTTATCAGTCGAGCAGCTTTTGTCCAATTGTTACATGTGAGGGTTTGATTAACGAAGAGGTGGTTCTTGTTCGAGCTTTGTCTTCTTCTCTTGAAAGAAACGAAGATCAAAAGCAAAGGAAGAACAGGGGAAGAAACGAAGGAAGAAGCGTCTAAGTTTTTTTTCTTTTTAGGGCTTGTAATTTTTTACTCAAGTTTTTCCTTTTGTACAAAAGCAACCATATTTTGGCCGTTGAAAAAATACAGTTCACTAGACGGCAAACATTTGGCTGATTAATGAATTCAGGTCCTCATGTGACACTGAGCCATTCTAAATCATTATTTAAAATAATATTCACTTTTTATCTATTTTTTATGAAATGATTCTACTTAATGCTCTTTTTTAGAATATTTCCGACTAATAACTATCAAGCTTTTCTGTTAATTAAAAAAATGGAAATGAACCACTGAAGTCAAGCCTTGGATTTACCCTAGATATGAGCATGTAGAAGGAAGAAGGTGATGGGGCCGCTTGCCCATCAAAATCAACTTTAATAATTTTTCTTTCTAGAGCAAAGTTGCGTGGAGGGAAGCTAGCACGAATGTTATGAGCAATTATTTCTTTACGCTTTTGACTAGGAAAAAAAGGCAAAATAAAAGGTGAGACACCGTCATATTACATGAAACATCCAACGTTGTGGACGCTTTACACTTTGAAAGCGCCGTTCTTCGTCAAGGTCCAAGCGCGAAAATCCTCTTTTGGAGTAAATAAATCGAATATGCATCCCTTCACATCTGGACGAAGCTTTTCTCGAGAACTTTCACAAGAAGGATTCAATTGTTTTGGAAATGATTTGCCCTTTGATTTGACTGGGAGTAACATCACTAAGGAAGTTGATTTCTACAAAAAGCATCCAATGAAAAAGGTCTCACTCGAGTAAAAGATCCTCCACTCCAAAGCAATAGAAAATAAGATATTGAGACATCAATTAATCATTTAAAGATCTTCTTCTAGAAAATTTATCGTTTCTTTGAATTTATACATTAAAACCAATTGCATTATTTTCAATTAGATAAAAACTTGATCTCTTTCCATTATAAAAGGTTATAAAATTGTCAGACGACTATTGCTTTATGAAATGTGGGGAAAAGGGCAAAAGTATACATGTGTCTCTTTGCATTTGAAACATGAATGTATGAAGTTCCTCCTCTGACACTTGTCAATCATACTATTGTTTAATTATGTATTGTGATGAAAATGTACCATCAACTCTCTTAATTTATATTTTAGCTCTAAAAATTCAACTAAATACGAGCAATATTTTGGCTCAAACATTGATTATGCTCCATAGCATGAAGTATTTAAGCACACAATAAGTTAAGCAATTTATTAAGTACTTTATATGCATATAAATAAAAAGTAGTGATAGAGGAATGTGGAACCATTTTATAGTGGTCCGGTCCAAATGAGTACCCACTCCATTTTCATAGACTACTCTAGAGTTATGCCTAATCAACTATATTTGAAGTCTTAAACAAAAATTGGTTTGTAATGGAGCCAACATTCATTTGTAAACACGGTGCACTCTTTTACAAAGAAATGCTCTCATGAGATTGATCTCTCAAGAATTCGATTGCAAAGTGTATACAAGAGGGATATTGCAAGTACTAGTAGCATACAAACACAAAAAAAATTTTGGCAAAAAAGGGTCACCTATCAACCAATCTTCCTATAAGGAGTCACTGACACTTTCATGAAATATACAAAATGATTCCATTGAATTTTGTGTTCAAAAAATAATGTGCATAATTTACTTAATTAAATGGAATGTAATACATGGATGAAACGATTATACATATCGGACCTTCGTGGAATCATACATTCACGTACATTTGAATTCAGACAGATGGAGGCCCCATCCATTGAATATAAAAACATGTGAATGGAAGTGCTGTCCATTAGTTCAAGTTTTGTCGTTACTTCACTCCTTTTTTGGGTGTGTGGAGAGTGGAGTGTCGGTGTATTGTCAGCTTTGTCAATCGAACAGCCTTTGTCCCGTCGTGATGTGGGAGAATATAATTTGGGACACTGGCCCCCGTTACTCAATTCTGCTTAAGTTATCTATAAATAAGACCAAGGAAAAGAGCTAAAAAAAGGATGTTAATGGAGATATCTAACAAAGAAGTATACAAATGAAAGAAAGGAAAGAGGTGATCCAATAAAGGAAGAAAAAGGCAAAAAAAAAAAAGAAGAAGAAAGAAGAAGACTTTCAACGCACAATGCCGAACCATAACTCATAAATGTCAATTGTTATATTGAGATGAGAGGATTTCAGCGTTGAATTTGAACCGGTTGCAATTGATTGTGTATAAGGTTCAACATTCCACCCGCTGTATATTGGACGGGAAATTTACAATACTTTATACACTAGCAAATGGACGTCCAACACAGTAAAAGTCATATTTAACGAAATTTTACGCCGTCGGGTCTTAATTACGAGAGAGAATTGCAAACCTTTGTGAACCGTCGTGAATAATGATAATAATAATAATAATATTGCCGCCTTAGGCTATTGATTACGATTGAACATTGTAGACCTTTAAACGCCGAAGCACAGACCTAAAGTTGATGGTGGGGGTCTTCTAAAGCAAGTAGGTACAACAGACACGGCACATGGGATGTGACGTTGGAACTGCAACAGTATAGGACGACGTTATGTTTGATTGAATTGTTTGGCTTTTAGCTTCTCAGATGAAGGCGGGATTCTTACCGATTTTTGTATTCGGTTAACGATACAATATTTACCTAATACCAATTCCTACACTTTTAAAAGGCTTTCTTTCCCTTAGCCAGTCAATTAACCAATCAGAAATTTAGGCTCCAATCAGGATTGTACGAAATTATAGTCATAATAGAAATTTTCTCATTTCTTTGAATTAATACATTGAACCGATCATATCACTTTCAACTTTACAAAATACTAAATCTATTTTCATGATTGGACAATGAAAGGAAAAGGTAATCATTATGTAGTTCATAACTAGAATGCCTAGTGCATAAAAAAAATATGGCATACCCATTATTGATGAAGAGATACTCAAATCAAAACACTTTTCTCAAATTAGCACTAGTATCTTCATACTTGCATAACCAATACATCTTGTGAAAAATATTTAAAATGATTTGCACATGAAAACTATTCTCTCGAGTTAATCAACAGGCCTGCACTCTACATTTGGATCTCTTCATTCCCATTGTATACTGATTCATCTCTAGCAAGCGAATCATGAAAGGCATACCAAAAAATCATGCGAATTTTAGCCACCAAAATCAACCTGGCGACATATGCTTGTTATTCCTGGTGCCGCGTTACCTCGGTCTCCGGCATGGAATCGCAAGCCGAGCTTGTTTAGCCCACCAGGAACCGCCTCCTTCTCTCCAATTTCCTTCCTCATACCTGGCATCTGCTTTGCGAAGCTGAAAATTAATATAATATTCTTTGTTGACCCACCAAAAAGGAAAGTCATGCCTCTGGGTGTAAAAAAACTACCGGGAAGATCCCAATGGGGGACAAAATCCCATTGATTGCGAATGCCATTTCCTGGAAGCCACAGCAAAGTACTTTATTGGGGGCCAATGAAGTAGCTTTCCTTTTAAGATCTCGCTTCATCCTTTAGCCCCTTTATTTTCCAAAATTCCAAGCGAACACACCAGTGCCTGCCTCGTTTTACCAAATTCTAATGGCTTCTTCTTCTTCTTTGAAACGTAAGAGGAATTACGATGTCTTCTTGAGTTTTAGAGGCATCGACGTACGTAAAAACTTCCTCAGTCATCTCAACACGGCTCTAGACCAGAATGGGTTATTCACGTATATTGACAACAAGGAAATGAGGAAAGGACAGCAACTATGGCTGGAGCTTATGAAGGCAATTGAGGAATCGCAAGTTGCGATCATTGTTTTCTCTGAGAACTATGCTGCCTCGCGGTGGTGTTTGGAAGAGGCGGCGAAAATCATGGAGTGCAAGGGACATAAGGACCTAGTTGTGTTGCCGGTGTTTTACAAAGTGGAACCAAGAGAAGTGAGAAAGGGGGAAGGGAGTTATGGGAGAGCTATGGCTATGCATGAATCCAAATTTGGAAAGGATTCGCATGAAGTGAAGAGATGGAAGACGGCTCTCTTTGACGCCGGTAACTTGATTGGGTGGCACTTGAATGACGAGTAAGTGTTAATTGATGACACACTACTTTGTCCCAATTTTATATTTGCTGAATCGCATCTTCACTTTGTTTTTATGAAACTTAATCATTTCTTTGAATTGCTGAATCAATAATGTCAAGTACTTTTCCGGTTCTTTTCAGAGTTGAAGCAGAACTTATAAAGGAAATTGTGAACGAGATCTCTAGGCAGCTTGCCCGAACACCCTTACATGTTGCTAAACATCTAGTTGGGATACATCCTCGAGTGACAGAGCTGAATTCAATGTTAAAACTTGAGTTTGATGATGATGTTCGCATGATAGGATTATGGGGACCGGGAGGCATAGGGAAGACAACTTTAGGTATAGCCCTTTACAATAATACTTTTAGGCAATTTGAAGGTTCATGTTTTTTGGAGGATGTTCGCAAAGCTTCGGGAGGTCCCAATGGTTTAGTTGCTTTGCAAGAACAATTGTTGTCAGAGATATTGTTATCAAGACAAAGATTAGCGGTGTCTAGTGTTCGTAAAGGTATTAAATTAATGCAAGATAGATTTTGCCAGAAGAAAGTTCTCCTTGTTCTCGACGATGTCAATGACATTGAACAATTAGATGCTTTAGCCGGAGGGTCGAAGTGGTTTGGTGAAGGAAGTAGAATCATCTTTACTACAAGAGATAAGCATTTGCTAACTTCTTATGGGATAGATGAAGATTACATCTATGAAGTTAAACCTCTAAAGAATCATGATGCTTTTGAACTTCTCAGTAGAGAGGCTTTTCTGAATAACAACAATATAAGAATGGATCTTGTGGATAAGGTTTTGCATCATGCTAATGGACATCCTTTAGCACTTAAGATATTGGGTCGTTTCCTGTCTCATAGAAGTGAACATGACTGGGAAAGTTCATTGCCCATTCTCACTGATATTCTTACCAAAACTAGCAATGATACCTTTAAGTGGAGTTACGGTGAATTATATGACAAAGCAAAGGAAATCTGCCTTGATATTGCTTGTTTCTTCATGGGGTACTCTAAAGATTATATTATGAAAATTCTTGATTCCTGTGGCTTTGACCCCACTATTGGATTGAAAGTTCTTATGGAAAAGTCCTTGATAACTGAAGAGAGAGAGGCCATACAGATGTGTAAATTGATTCAATTGATGGCCATGGACATCGTTAGACAAGAATGTTCCAATAATCCTGGAAGACGTAGTAGGTTATGGCTTTTTGATGATTTTCGTAAGGTTATATCAAGGGACATGGTAAGATTTGCTAGTGTTGATACTAATTTTGCTCTCTTATTATCTAACTTTGTATATTAATTGCAATGCAAATTCTATAAATACAGGAATCAGATGCATTGCAATCGATAGTTTTAATTTTGCCCAAGCCAGAGAAAATATACATTAGGGCTAATGCTCTCACAAATTTGAGGAATTTGAAGAAGCTCATCATGAAGAATGTGCATAACTCTTTTCGAGATGCTATCAATCTTCCTGATAAATTAAAATGGTTTGAATGGCCTGAATGTCGTCCTTGCGACCCAAACTCTTTCTCCGATCTTAATATCTCAACTCAACTTGATCTGCACAAAAGCAACTTCCAAGCATTGAGTAAGCAATTTCAGGTGCGCATTTCCTTTACTTCCTTATCTTCTACATATCCATATCTGTATGCATATAAATATGAATATGCATGTGTATTTTTGAGAACTTTGAATGCAACAATCACTAACTCTGATGATGCTCGTTAGTGTGCTTAAGAAACATCCGCATCTATTAAAATTTTTATATTTGATCAAAGCATTAATTATAGGATGTTGATCCACTACATGAACCAACGTAAGTTGAATCTTCCCATTTTAGGGCAGTATTAATCACTTTCCCATGTGAATTTTGATGTTGATTCGAACAAGATGTATTCAAGAAAAAAGTCCAAGCTTGTTTTCAATGTATTACAAGTACGGAAACTTAAAAGAACAATGAACTGAAAGCATCAGCAACTCTTGAGTGCCAAAATTCGGAAGAAAAACTTATCAATGATATAATTTGACGATTGAATGATGAACGTGTTAACATTTTTAATAAACATAAATGGTGATTGAATTTTTATTTTTTGAAATGATAGACTTTGAAAATGTTATTCGAAATTGTGTGCGGAAAGAGAAAAAGGATTTTCCTTGCTTATTTGCCTAATCATTTAAGTGGGTTTGTGTTAAATGCTTTTGATTGAGCATCCCATTGTTCTCTCCAATAGTATGTGGCTGAAAATGAAATGGCACGTAGAAAGTGTGTAGTGAAGGATATCTATAAAAAGCTTGTCTTGCTTAAATTGGTCCGAGCTTGACAACTCTCAAATAATGACAAAAATGTCCCATGTCTCTTTTGGTTGGACTAACCTAACTTACGATTTCTAACAAGTATTTCTTTATATTTAGAGGGAAGAAGAAGCAAAACTGTAAGAATTTTAATGGATGACAAGTTCAATTTCAAATATAGTTGGGACACTTCATCCAAGGAATCTCTGCTTCAAGTTCCCAATACATAACCCGTTGCCCTCGTTTCCTTTCAATTGAGACATCGGTCAATGCCTTTAATCTATTTCATCCCGAAGTAGGAAATTATAGGCAGAAAGCGACTGTTCTCATCTCCTTGTCGAGGCGTCCTCTCACCTAGCAGTAGGACAGTTGGGGGAATAGATTCAACATTCAATTCTATCTCTCGCTTCATAGAAGAACCTTACTCTATACTTGAGCTTTCATCTCATGAAAATTTCACAAAAATAGTTTGCTTGCCTTTTCCACAACAAACCGATGGCACAAAGGTGAGGAATTCAACAATGTCAAGGAAAGTTATTAAGAGAGAGGGGTTTACATTATTACCTGATGCTTTCATTTTTTTTTATTCATATTATTTTACATGCTCGAAATATAACATATACATATATTGGTATTAAACAAACATGGAAATTTTATATCTTATGATTATTTTAATCAGAAAATAAATCTACATTATAAAGTTTCACGTAACCTCTAGTGCATAATTTGATAAATGCGAATATTTTTTTTGTTATTTTTTTTGCATATATCATATTTCTCTTGCGAAAATTTACTTCGGTATCAACATTTAAAACTATATAAATACACAGGTATCTTACTAGTTTTCTATGAAACGTTCGTAACTTTAACTTATAGGTAAGTTGCTTAAAATTTTTGGTAAATTATTAAATTAGTTGTCAATTAAAAACTTTCTAGTAACTCTAGATACTTTCTCAAATGCCGTTGTTAACTTTATAATGCATTACTTCCGTTCAAAGTTTTGTTAGCCACATAATTTGATAGTTAGAAACGTCTTTCACCTTTTACCGGCATGTGACAGTGATCCAATTTTTGCACTACGGAATAGCAGAATTGTCCTTCTGTAATTTGTTTAGAAAGACTATAAGGACAATCTATTTGGTTGTGGACAAACAGAAGTTGATCCTCGTTCATCAAGTTTTCCGAAAATGCTTTCTAGTTATGATGCGTGAAAATTTTGGTATAGAGGTTCCCAGCAATTGGACATATCACTAAATTTTTTTATTAAGAACCAGAGACAATTTTGAATTGAATATTTGCCTCAGATTTTCCTTTTCGTCCAAAATGTCTATCCTTATTGGTTTCATTGTCCTCGCAGGACCCTGAAAAATTGTGGTCCAATAACTTCAGTGAATGCCCATCGCTGGTTTATGTGCCGATGTTCAATTGGACTCTAAATTTCAAGTCGAATGCTGTCAAAGCACCGGTACAGAGTTCAGAGGAATGGATAAGCAAGCTGCTAAGTGAACTCGAAATTTCAAGTCGAATGCAGTCACAGCAATGGAATGGAAGCCAGCTGCTAAGTGGACTCGAAATTTCAAGTAATTTCGAGCCGAATGCTGTCATAGCACCGGAATGGATAAGCCAGCTGCTAAGTGGACACGAAATTTCAAGTCGAATGCTGTCATAGCACCGGAATGGAATTCGAATGCTGTCACAACAATGGAATGGAAGCCAGCTGCTAAATGGACTCGAAATTTCAAGCCGAATGCTGTCATAGCACCGGAATGGAATTCGAATGCTGTCATAGCACAGGAATGGAAGCCAGCTGCTAAGTGGCATCAAAGAAAGCGGTTATTCTAATATATCATCACCTATAAAAAATAATAGATAGATCGAGATGTACGCGGCCTAGTCCATTATCTTGAATTAATAGAAAATGATTGCATTCAACATTTTCATACAGTTCAATGAGTAAATTGAACATTTAAACAAATTTAAAGTTTGAAAACCTCATTATACATTGAGCTAAAATTCAGGAATTACTTTGAATAAATTAAAAGTTTATGAATCAAATTACACGTTAAGCTAAATTTTAAAGATTATTTATGTCATTTTCCCTATAACGTTGCACTGAAAATCCCCATTAGCTTCTCTATTGTTTTGGAATTCCCATAGCCCATGTCCACCACTACGACCTCAAAGAAAGACTAACCCCCCAATCAGTTTCACTTTTCACGCTATCTACTGAAACACAAATAGTTAAAGAAAAAAACCAGAAACCTTAGTACCGGCTAGTGCAATGGATTAGCAATTTTTCATATGATTAAAATTATTATCAAAAGATGATAAAAAAAAAAACATCATGAAAATAATCCAAGAGTAGTCATGGAATAATTTATTATGTGCTTACCGAAAGGCAATCGAGGATCATATGAGGCCAATGAGGCTCGAGTGGGTGTTAGCGTTCCCAATCAGCTTACTTCACACCATGATCAAGATCATGCTTGTCACAATGCTCATTGGCCGTATCTGCTCATTATTCTTGGAGCTGCGGTAGGTTGGCACCCCTGCTCTCCGTCATCGGAGCTCAAGCCAAGAATGTTGAGCTCCTCCATCTCTGCAATTCTCTCATCCCTCTCTCATCTGCTTTGTCCATTCATATAACTTCATTTCCTTAATTAATCCTATGTTATTATCATAGATGCTATTTATCCTATTTTCCATGGTGGGTACTATTGCAACCAAAAGATGAGAATGACACAATGTAATTTCATTCCCTACATTAGTCATTGATTTGGAGGAGACTAGAATTCAATTGATCGATATGACTCGTAGGATTTCACTTTTTGGCCACTTAAAAAAATGAATATGATTGACCAACCCTTGAAGCAAAAGCGTGTGAGGGCTAGTAATTGGTATATCTTTTGACTAATTGTGAATTATTATTTATATAATTTGTAAAATGAAAAAGAAAGGAAAAAGCTCACCGGTTGCGAATGACATTTCCTGGAAGCCACATGGTGAAACAGTAGAGTAGCTTAACTTTTTTAATGAGATGAGAAACTTTATTTTTTATTAGAATTCGACGTCGATTTGGAAAGAAGTAAAGACGAATGGACTGACATTATGTTTGATTGAGTTAGTTCGGCTTTTAGCTTCTTGAAGGAACTGAGCGTCATTATTGACGTTTGGACTTACAGATTATCAAAACGATATCTACCTCATTCTGATTTTTCAACACTTTTAAAAGGCTTTCTTGCCCCAAAGCCAATTAAATCGATTCATTAGGAAGCTGTGGTCTAATCAAGACCGTATGAAATTATGGTTAGACATTTATTTTATGTGGACCGCCACAAATGTATCTTCCAGCGAAGAAAAATTTCACGCATAAAAGGTCAACACCCCTTGCGCCTGATGTGCACAATAAAATCCCACGCTATGATCTGCATCCCCCTCAAGCTGAAGGCAGCTTTGCCTGCCCTTGGCCAGTGAGGCCACCTCGCCGCTGCCACGCCTCTCGCCTTGACCATTGCAAGGCATGGCCAAGGACAATGGCGGCCATGGCATTGCCAGTTGAGGGTGAGGCCGCCTTCACTCGCCGCTGGTGGAGGCCATGGCGAGGTTGCCCTCGCCTAGTGGCCAATGAGCTCTAGCAACTCTTACTGGCCACGGTAGGAAACGAAAGAAGGAATGAAGAAAAAAGAAATGAAAAATAAAAATATTTACAAAAATTTAAAATTTTGTCCATTTCGGCACTGGCCATAAGACGACCATCGTGCACGTTAACGATTTCAATTGATTAAATGGATTAAATTATGGCTCAATTGGCAAAAAAAAAAGTTTATGTTTGAATTGTACAATTATAATAGGTTTATGATTTTTGGATAATTTTTATTATGAAATTGTGGTTACATAAATTTATTTTATGTGGACTGGTAAAATCATTAACGATAAATTCATATCCAGCTTGCACGGCAAATGTAATTTGCAACGAAACGAAGAAAAGTTTCACACGCAAATCTTCAACACTTGCTAGTGCCCTTTCGTGCACAATAAAATCCCACGCTATGATCTGTCTCATCCTCAAAGTACCTTCATTTTCCGAAATTCCAAGCGCTCACCAACACCTCAGTCATCTTACCAAATCGTGATGGCATTTCCTGGAAGCCACATGGAAATTTCATTGGGGAGCCGGTCAGTGGAGTAGCTTTGCCTTTTTTAATGAGATGAAATACTTTATTTTCCATGCAAGCAAAAAAGAAAAAGATGGACTAAAGATCTTTTTCTTTTAAAGAGAATGGTTACGTAGCAATTTTTAATTTACTGTAAGAATAACAAGTTATTTTGAACAATTAAAAGCTCAAATAAACTATTATTATGAGGCCCATTTTTTTTGAGAAATTGAGACTCATAATAAACTATTATTCCTGTGGTGGCCTATGCAAACAAAGTCTTTATTTGAATTCAATATCTGCACCTTTCCTTTGTGCGGGGGGCCAGATGGGGAGAGAAGATGAGAGCAGGAGGCTCTTCGCATATGTGAAAATGCGTGAACAAATAAAAGTCTCTCTTTTTCATTAGAATTCAATGTCCATGTCAATGTCGGAGCGTCGAGTCAAAGTTGGTGGGGGCTTCTCGAAAGATGTCGAGCCGAGTGGATGATATTATGTTTGATTGAGTCAGTTTGAATTTTAGCTAAATGACACATCATCATTGACGTTTGGATTGGATTATCAAAACCATATCCACCTCGTTCCAATCTTGGTTCATCCTTCAGCACCTTTATTTTCCGAAATTCCAAGTAAACACTCCAACACCTGCTTCGTGTTACCAAACTCTAATGGCTTCTTCTTCTTCAAAACGTAAGAGGAATTACGACATATTCTTAAGTTTCAGAGGCGCTGATATTTACCGTAACTTCCTTGATCATCTCTACATGGCTTTAGACCAAAATGGTATATTCACTTACATTAACAGCAAGGAATTGAGGAAAGGAGAGCAGATTTCTCCAGCATTGATGAATGCGATCAAGGAATCACGCAGTGCAATGATCGTTTTCTTTAAGGAATACGCTTCCTCGCCGTGGTGTTTGGAAGAGGTGGCAAAAATCATGGAGTATGTGAGATTTTGTGAGACCACTACTAATTGTTCTAAAAAATGAAGTTGTTAGATGAATGCATGATTTAATATTGAAATATTATAGTACTCCCCCTCACGCTTAGTATGGTCTTTTACCTAGTACTAAATGTGGAAATTTAATTAAGAAGGCAAATGAGGCTTGGAAAAATTCGAATTTAGGATCTTAGCAAGTTAAATAATGATAAAACGGAAAATCGGAATAGGGAATTTTCTATATAATTCTATATATTAAATGAGTAGATAGAGAAAGCATTAATTTTGTGGAAGAGAATATGAAACGCGGCGAAAACCAACTCTTATTTACTGTAGATTCAAAGCGCAATAACCTCATAGTTTCGTCGTACCCCGACCAGCTGCTGACAACATATTTTGTGGTCTTCCTCAGCATCATAGCATGGACGACCGACGAGAATGGTTGAGCGTGTCGCCTGGGATTTGCTCTGGATATGAGCGCGTTTTGTTCTAAAAGTAGGAACAGTGTAGTGGGGGCCACTTGCCCATCAAATTCTCCCCGATCATTTTTTCTTTCCGGAGCAGGTTGCCTTGTTTTATTAGAAGTGCAGAGGAAAGTTGCGTGGAGCGATCAGGCATGGAGTGAATCTAGGGTCACGGACCGAATTGGATGAACTATCATGGGAAGGCTTGTTTGGAATTCCGTCTCACCAGGTGCCACGCGGTGCTAGAAATCTCTCGGCCCGTGACATTAGTACAAAAGTGATGAGCAATTTTCAATTGGACTTTTGACTAAAAAGGAAAACAAAAAACAAAAAAAGAGAGATATCATGAGGACTGAGTTAACACGAATGAAGTACAATATCATGAAGTCTTTATCATATATTACATGGTCCAAGTTCATCATATATGAATCAAGATCCAAGTGGACGTTGAAATGAATAAAAACGGGTTAATATATTAACACTACTCATAATTGAACCATTTAAAATAATGTTTAGGGGTAAATGTTGGATCCCATTTTTTACCAACTTTCATTTTAAGAGGTGTTTAAATGCCAACGTGAGTAACATTTAACAAATCTATCACTTAAAGTCATGATTTTATATTAATTTAACAAAAAAATGAATGATTTGTAACTTTGAAAAATCTATCTCTCGGTGCTCGAAACTCGACTTGAGTTCAATCGAGTATCAAATTTTCTACTCGAGTTTGACTCGATTAACTCGAGCAGAAAATCGAGATACTCGAACTCAACCACAGTCATACCAATTTTTGACCCAAATGTAGAATATGCCCTACAATATCAAGTATTTATGCACAAATATAAGTTAAGCAATTTGTTAAACAAGTAATCACTATATAATAAAAGGAGTAAGATAGATGAATGCTCTGCCGATTTATAGTTTCCCCGAGACTGCTCAAGAGTATGTCCAATCCACTATATCCGTATAAAGACTGGTTTATGATGGACCCAACATTTTCTAACAAATATGGTGCACTGTTTTACACAGAAATGCTCTTACTAGATTATCTCTCGAATTTTTGATTGCAAAGTGTATACAAGAGGGCATTCTACGAGTACTAGTAGTGTACATAATTACCCAATACAACGAGTTATGCTATTTATAGAAAAAAACTCAAAATAGACGTTACTAACACTTCAAACAGCTAAAAATTCGACCATTAAGACTTCTGAATATTCGGCGAAAAATGACTCTACACCCGCTGGATGGGGTGGACACATCCGAATTCAAAACTACAGGAGCTATTTGGAGGTTATTATTATTTTTGGTCAAATAGGAGCTATTTGGATGTTAATCGCTAGACAGATCTGGCCGGATGTCTGGACATTACTTTGGCCAGGTACCCGGCCTTGTGTTTTTCAGTAGGGCCGATCTTTTTTACACTTTCCAAAATCCTGCAAACTATACTTGAATACAACAAATATAAGTCCAAATAATAAATAACATATTGGAGTGAGTTTCTTAATAATCAAAATTAAATTAGGGTCAACATAGGTCTAGTTCATAACTCTTGAGGATAGCCGTGAAAATGCTTTGAAGTGCATGGACCATGACCGTCCCAAATGGCTTGGTTTAACGCTCATGGGCAAGTGCCACTTGACTCTTGTGTGAATATTTCTTTAATGATATGGTCAATTTTTATTTGAGTCCTGAAAATAAAATAGGACGAGTTGATTATTTTGCGGCTGAAGAAGCGAACACTGGCATTGGGGCTCGTTTTCAGAAAGCCGGTCAACGGTTTTCGATCAAAATCACGGCTTATTATAGTTTTTAAAGTCGTTTTAGTTGAAATCACGGAGAATTTTAAAAAATAATTAGGAAAATCTCCAAACAGGGTCTAAAATGAGGCTATTTTTTTAAAAGAGGAGCTAGAGTAGAAATTATTTCAATAAGAGCCTAAAGATTAAATCAGTGTCAAATAAAGACTCATCCGCTGGTCAAATGTCAGCTGGTGGATAAGAATGTGACATTGCTGATATTCCGAGTAGGGCAATTTTTTTAACGGAAATACAATGGAAATGAGCTAGTGGACTCAAGCCTCGGATTTACTCTAGATATAAGCCTGTAGAAGGTAAAAGATGATGGTGGCCACCTGCCTATCAAAATCAACTTTATCATTTTTCTTTCCAGAGCAAAGTTGCGTGGAGGAAAGCTGGCATGAAAGTGATGAGCTATTTCTTGCGCTTTTGACTAAACCAAAAAGACAAAGGAAAAAAGAGAGGAAAGATATCGTCAAATCACATTAAATTCATAATGATCGTTGTAATTAGTGTGCTCAATTAATATTAATGATGTTCATTTGCAACATCGACTTAGTAACAAAACAAGCTAAACTATTGACGCAATACCTTTCACATCATCCAATGTTAGTGAACGCGTTACACTGTCAAAGTGTCATTCATCATTAAAGTCCAAAGGTGGAAATCCCCTTTTTGGACTACATCATTTGAATGCAACGTGTTCTTTCACACTTAAACGAAATCTTTCTCACAAATTCTCATTTGAAGTATCCATTGCTTTTGAAAATGACTTGCACTTTGATTTGATGAGGAATAACATCACTAAGCAAATGAATTCCAAAAAGGCCCCACTCGAGCAAAATATCCTTCATTTCGAATAAAAGAAAATAAGCTATTGGCATACCACCTAATCATTTAAAGGCGTTCTTCAAGAAAAATTTCTCATTTCTTTGAATTTGTACATTAGAAAGAATCGTATTACTTTCAATTGAGCAAAAGGCTTGATATTTTTTCATACCTGAGCTAAGAAAGAAAACTAGTCACACAGGTGACTATATAACCTCTTCCTCTTCCATGGATTCATATTTTATTGGATACCATTTATCACAAAAGGTGAGCATTATGGACTTAAAATTTTTATGTGCTAGTTGTTTGGTAAATTACATTTAGACTCCTGTGTGGACACAAAAGCCCGTGCTATGGTGAGGAACCATATCGTTGGTAGGGTCAATAAGCTCAATCATTATGTTTATGAGGCCTCCGGTGCAAGAACAGCATATGATTTTTCCACTGGCCAACAAACATTTAGCCGATGGAGGTCGAGTCTCTATGTGATATTGATTTGGCCACTTTAGATCATTAAAATAATGTCCATTTTAGGCCCCTTTTTTTATTTTATAAAATAGCCCTAGTCCATGTACTTATTTAGAATTTTTCCAAATAATAACTATCAAACTATTTCTATAAATAGCTTAGATACTTAGCGTCTAGTTACAGGTAACCTCTCCAAGTTGCAAAGAGTGTTACCTCCCGTGTTGGGCACCTCACCTACCAAGTAACCCTCTGACAGGATTACGTTCCTTAATTAAGTGCTGGAGTAATAATTTCTTCTTTAAATTTTTTAAGGACTTGTTTAGGTCTATCCTTGTCCTTATTTAGAATTTTTTCAAAAAAAAAAAACTATCAATCCATTTCTGTTAACAGCAAAAAAAGAAAAAGATAAAAAAATTT
>CM026417.1:16904240-16917696 GCA_014858505.1 Corymbia citriodora subsp. variegata | reverse complement strand
AAGACAGGAAAACAAAAACGAAAAAGAAAAAAGGAGAGATGTCATGAAAAACACACGGAACATTCTACATTACTGGAAGCTTTACACTTTTGAAGTGCAATTCCCTTAAAGTCCAAACGCAGAAATCCTCTTCTGAACTAAATGATCTGAATGAAATGTATTCTTTCACATCTAGACGAAGTTTTTCTTATAAACTTTCGCAAGAAGTATCCATTTCTTCTGAAAATGACTTGCACTTCGATTTGATTGGGAATAACACCACTAAGCAAGTGAATTCCAAAAAAGCACTCAATGAAAAGGCCCTACCCAAGCTAAAGATCCTTCACTCCTAAGTAATAGAAAATTAGCTATTAACGTACCAATTAATCATTTAAAGGTGTTCTACAAAATTTCTCATTTCTTTGAATTTATACATTAGAACCCACCGCATTAGTCTCAATTGAATAAAAAACTTGATCTATTTTCATGGCCAAGCTATGAAAGGAAAGGGTAATCCTTATTCATGACAAATTATGAAATATGGAGAAAAGGGCAAAAGGATGCATGTGCTTCTCTGCATTTGGCGCATGAATGTATCAGATTCCTCTGACACTTGTTAATCATACTATTGTTTAGTTATGTATTGTGATGAATATGTATCACCAACTCTCTTAATTTATCAACAAGTAGGGGTGTGCAAAAAAACCGGGAACCACCCGGATTGCCCGGAATCAGACCGGACCGGCCCGGAACCTGTGGTTCCTAAAGGGACCGGTCCGGTTCCCGGTTCCAATAAATTGGAACCGGTGGGTACCGGTTCGGTTCCCGGTTCCATGGGTAGATCCACCCGCCCACCCATCCGGACCAGACCGGTATTATAATAATAATATATATTAATTTTTATTATAAAAAATAATTTTTTTACTTGAAAAAAAATTAAAATTTTGAAGCCCATGTTTATAATTTTTATTGTTCTATTTGAGGCAACCTACCAAGAGAGGTAAAGAAAAAAGCGCGAGAACATTTGCGAAATCTCTAAATATACCATATTTTCGATACGTGTCCAGTGGAGCTTCTTTTCTTCGCCCGCTTGTGAGACCGGTTCCATAGATCCACCCAGGAACCGGACCGGACCGACGGTCCAGTTCTCGGGTGGATCCATGGAATCAACGGGCGGTTACTGGATCCAATTTTTTGGAACCGGTCCTTAGTGGGCGGTTCCCGGTTCTAGGGTGGGAACCGCCCACCCGGACCATGCACACCCTTATCAACAAGTGATGCCATCATATTTAGCTCTAAAAATTCAAATAAACATGAGAATTTTTTGCCCAAATATAGAATATGTTCTGTATTTTTATGCACAAATATAAGTTAAGCAATTTATTAAATATGTTTTATGCATATAAACAAAAAGGAGTAGCGATAGAGGAATGTAGAATCATTTTGTACTAGTCTGGTCCAAATGGGTGCTAACTCCATTTCTAGAGATTCTTCGACAATTTTGCCGAATCAGCTTCAGCCATTGAATTTGAGGCAATTGCAATCAATTGTGCACAAGATTCAACGTTCCGCCCACTATAAAATGGAAGAGAAATTTACAAGACCTTTCTTTTTGTTGTTGAAAAATTTACAAGACTTTACACACTAGCATATGGACGTCTAACCCAATAGAAGTCATATTTAATGAAGTTTTACGACGTCATGTCCTTAGTTATCACGGAGTATTGCAAACCTTTGTAAACCGTCATAGATAAAATAAAATAAAATAAAATAAAATAAAAAATTCAAACATGCGGCATTAAGTTATTGATTACGATTGAATGTTGGAGACCTTTGGCTACCGAAGCGTGGGGCTAAAGTTGATGGTGGTGGTCTTGGAGAAAAAGTAAGTGCAACTAGCATGGCACATCGGATTTGATCTTGGAACTAGAACCATGTATGCCGACATTATGTTTGATTTCATCGTTTGGCTATTGGCTCCTCGGAGAAACAGGGGAGATGTCAAGACCAAATTGAAGGAAAGTGGGCAGGAAGGTGATTGCTAGTGTGGCTTGCGAAATAAGTTCTTAGAGCTAAAGACTTTTAAGCACATGTGAGTGGACAAATTTTGACCATGTAGAATCTGCTTACTTTGTTTAATTAATAATCTTTGTTTTAATATCTTTCATCATTTTGTTGATTGAGAATTTCTGGTGCCTAAATATGATGAGAGATAATCTGGATGTATTTTTGTGTCTACCACACAATCACAAAATAATTTCTTATCTTCTTTCCCCATGAGAAATTGGCGTAATTTGACAATCATGGGCTGAAGAGTTACACCTCCACATTCACGTTGTTATAGACAGATTAGGTCCTCATAGACCTAGTTTTATAATTCTGGAGGATGGTTGTGAATGTTTGGTTCAGGTGAATATATCGTGTAGTAGACTTTAGTGCAAATATTTGCATGGTTTGATTTACATTAATCCATTATTGGAGCCTCAAGGAGATATGAAATTGCGAATGGTGATGATGAATGCTTTGAAGTGCAAGGACCGTAACAGTCCCAAGTGGCTTGGTTTAGCATTCGGGGGCAAGTTCTGCTCCATTTTCATGAAGAATATTTCTTTAATGAAATGGTAAAATTAAACTTAAGTTCTGCAAAAGAAATTGACCGTGTTGATTATTTTGCAGCCAAAGAAGTGACACCTGCACTGGGTATTGTTTTCGGGAAGCTCGCCCACAAATATTCGGTCGATATCACAGCTTGTTAGCTTTCACGGTTTTCTTAGTCGAAATGGCGGATAAAAGGAGTTATGCGACTGTTACTTCGCGGAAAAATTTTAGTGTGAATGTTGGACAACACTACTTATATTTACCAAGCTCGTTGGACAGAATCTTCCATAAATATATCATGTGTATTACAAGGCAAAGTATAGACTGTTAACCTCTCTATGTATTTTTTTTCAGAAAAAATTAATTATATGGACAAAAAAAAGAAAATTTTGAAATTTGACAAGTAAATGCATTTGAATAAATGCAGCTTACGTTAGAGTGAGCAAGGAAAACATAAATAGAAAAATTCATGCAAAAATGCAAATGACTCCCTCATACCATTCTTAAACAAAAGCTGGCTACTTAAAAATATCAAAATCAGTTAACTGGAAAAAAACAAGTATCTCATATGCATTTCGAAGATCTATTTTATGACTCATCTTTTGAAAACACGATGAGTCTTTTTAAATAAGCGCAAAATCTGAACAATTTCTTAGCTACTATACAGATTCTTGAGAAACTAAAGTCAATGATGTGCAAGATATATTGCCATCCATAGAAGATGAAATATATCGAAATTGGGTTGAGATTGAGATAGATACATTTAATTAACAATATTTACGAGTAAAGTTGCCTCTACTCTGAAGGGCTGTAGCTCACTCTATAAGTATACATCACTTCACTCAACACTCAAAATAACCCTTCTAAAATTATTACATTAGAACTCTCTTAGAGAATACACTCGGATTTCACAAGTTTTCTTTTTCTTTTTTATATTAAACAGTAAGTACAAGAAGTAAAAATAAGTTTTAATTTTAGAGCGATCTGATCCCTCGGCCACCTTCAACTCTCACTTTGACACGCGCGTATAGCCCTTGAAGCTTCCTCCACACGTCAGAGACTTTACATAGGTAAATAGCTGTTGAAAAGGGTGACTTTAGATCAGTAGGATCACTAAGGAAAATGGAATAACAAGTTTCAAAGCTTTATTCCATTTGCATAAATAAAAACATTTGCCAGTCTTTACGTGCGCACCAAATTCCGGACCAAACCCTTCGCCTCCTAATCGACGACACCGGAGTTCTTCTCTCTCTCTCTCTCTCTCTCTCTCTCTCTCTCTCTTCCAAAGCACTTCGGCGATGGCTCTGCAACTGTGGGAGACCCTCAAAGAATCCATCGTCGCCTACACGGGCCTGTCTCCGGCAACTTTCTTCGCCGTCCTTGCCCTCGGGCTCGCCATCTACTGTCTTGTGTCCGGCCTCTTGGGGTCGTTGTCCGACCATCACCAGAGGCCGAGGGACTACCAAGAGCAGATGCAGCCTCTCCCTCCTTCTGTTCAGCCTGTCGAGACCTCTGAGGACGAGCTCAAGCAGTACGACGGCTCCGACCCCAGGAAGTCTCTCCTGATGGCCAACAGGGGGCAGATCTACGATGTCCCTCTGGTACACGATGTCCCTCTGGGCAGGTACGCTGTGACCTTCTCCTTAGGCTCAATTCGTTTCGTAGAAAATAACTTTCAAGAATATATATTTTAAATCTTTCGACTTTCGTTTAATGGAAAATGAAATGATCAGGAAAAATATTTTTCATAAATAAAAAAAGGTATTCTAAAATAGAAAAAATATTTTTTTATTTTTCAAGATGAGAAAAACATTTTCTTTAACTCATATTCTCTTATCTCATATGCATGTTAACATTTCTATCTTTCTTTTCTTCTTCTTTTTTTCCCATTTAAAAAAAAATTAAAATTTTAATTGTTTCTATATTTTTACTTTTGTCTTGGCCGGTCTTCGGCGATTAGCCAAAGGTTAGCCTCGAGTTTGCTGGCTACAAGGCTCGACGAGCTTGAGGCTCACCTAGCTGACGGTAAGCAAGGGCTCAACTTTGCTGCTTGCCTGGCTCGCAGATTTGGCAAGCAGCGAGCTCAAGCTCGTCGAAATCTAGCAAGCCCTCGACCTCGCTGCTCGCCAAATCGGTTAGCCAAGTGAGCAGTGAGCAGTGAGCTTGAGCTTGTCGGCGTCGAGTGAGCTGAAGCTTGCCTTTAGCTGGTTGTCGGCCGTTGCCATAGTTGACAATTGGTTGAAGAAGAAGATAAAAAGAAAGAAAAGAAAAAGAAAAAGAATCTAAAAATCGATTTTTTTAAATAAAAAATTTAAAAGAATTGATTTTTAAAAATGAAATAATGAAAAATTTTATTGAAAAATGTGCATAAAGGAAAAGATTTTCCTTACCGAACTGCGGAAAATATTTTCTGCTTTATTTTCATATTTTAGCCGAACATTGAAAAATAATTATATTTTCTTAAAAAATTATTTTTTGAAAATTATTTTCTAAAAACACCTCATTTTTCACCAAACAAATGGAACCTTAGTATCAGATGATATCTTTATGCTCATCATGCAATTTTGATTGTTTCTTGGGGCAGTCGTGGGTTATGAATCGGATCGTCACTGTCTTCTTAGGCTAATTCTACATGAATTTGTTGATTGCAATATGCTGTCTATTCACGTGCGAAGTTAACGCTACGGTGAAATTGGCCTTTGTGAAGTTTAAAAAAAATGGTTGAGATTTATTCGTCCAAACGTGGTCAAATTTGTGCAACAAATTACCCTTTTTTGTGGGATCTAAAAGCATGGTTAATAAAATGAGAGTAGAGTTTGCTTCCATGAATGTCGATTGAAGATTGGCTCAGACATTACTCAATTTGCTGAAGTCATCTGTAAATAAGACCAAGAAAAATAGCTAAACAAAGAATGTTGATGAAGATATCTAATAGAGAAGAATACACTTGACAGGAAGGAAAGAGATGTAAACCCCCCCCCCCCCCCCCCAAAAAAAGAAGAGACTTTTAAGGTACAATGTTGTACCATACCATATAAGTGACAGTTGTTATATTAAGAGAAGATTTCAGCAATTAAATTTGAGCTAGTTGCAATTGATTATGACAAGATCCACCGTTCCATCCACTAGAAAATGGAATCAAAATTTACAGTACTTTAAACACTAGCAAATGGATGTTCGACATAACGTTTTACAACATTATGCACTTGACCATGACGGACTGTCGCAAATCTTTCTAAACCATCGTAAATAAAAAAGTATTCAGACTTGCGGCATTAAGTTATTAGTTACGGTGGAATGTTGTAGACCTTTGGGCACGGAAGCGTAGATTTAAAGGGGACGGTGAGGGTCTTGGAAATAAGTAAAGACAGATGGCACGGCATATTGGATGTGACGTGGAGTTGAAACATCGATAATGACATGTTTAATGGAATCGTTTGGACTTATAGCTCCTCGGAGGAACACGGGATTATTATTGACGCTTGGATTAGATTATCGATGTGATATTTACCTGATACCAATTTCAACACTTTTATAAAGGCTTTCTTTCCCCTAAGCCAATCAATTAACCAATCAGAAATCTAGCCTCCCAATCAGGTATGTATGAAAATTACGGTCATAAAATTTGTCTCCCGCTGACTGGTCAAATTCATTAATAATTCAGTTAACAATAATCAACATTAAATAAATATATGTATCGATTAGGCATCTAACTAACGTGGTAAATGTTATCTATAATGAAGAAAAGTTACACACACAAATCATTAACTTTTTCAGGCACTCGATACACAAGACAATATTACTAAATACCTTATAATATTCTGTGTTTTAGAAGGCAGTTTTTTTAACCCTTTTGAAATCCTTAAAAAAAACTCAAACACAACAAATACAATTCCAAATAATAAATAACATATTTGAGTGATTTCTTTATAATAACCAAAATTAAATTAGGGTTGACATGGACATAAATCCATAATTTTTTAGCATAGTAGTGAATCATTCACGTGAATATAATGTGTATTAGCCTTTCCAAGTCGCTTTAGTCAAAATCACAGTTAAAAGGAGTTGTGCGACTTTTACTTCCCTAAGAAAGTTAAAAAGCATTGATGTCAAACAACGCTACTTGTATTTACCAAGTTCATAGGCTGGAATTTCCATGCATATCAGGTGTTTGTAAAAGGAGAAAGGTACACCTGATTAGCCCCTCTGAATACTTCCAATTTTAAAAAAATATTAATGAAATGAAGGAGAGAAGAAAATTTGTCAAATTTGACTTGTGAATGCACTTGGATCAACGGAACCAAAGTCAGAGAATACGAGGAAAATATAAATATTAACATCTTAGACAAAAACGATGTAAACATATGCACATGACTTAGCTTGCCAGCGAATTGTCTTCCGCTTTTCACTTCTTCCTTTTCTCCTGGAAGTGATGAGCAAATATTCATTTGGGCTTTTAGCTCAGTGAAAAAAATAAAAAAGATATGATGAAGATCAAGTTAATACAAGTGAAGTATAATGTCAAAAAGTCTAAACATGTATTACACAGTTCAAGTTTATCCAATACAGAGCAAGGTGAGAGTGTCTGGTCGATACAAGCAAAAGTGGATCAATATATAAACCATTAAAGTATATCATTTAAAGTTATGTTCGGGGGCAAATTTTGGTTCCCATTCTTACCGCATCTCATTTTAAGAGGTGTTTACTATCAATTTGAGAAACGTTTAACATATTTTTCAAGTAAGGTTACGATTTTATGTTAAACAATATAAATCAATCAACCAATCAGAAAATTGGCCTTTAATTAGCATAGTATGATATTATGGTCAAAGAAATTTATCTTATGTTGAATAGTCACATTTATTAACAATTCTATTAACGGTAAATTTAACATTGGCGAAAACACATCTAAGGTGAGAAATGTGATCTTCCAGGAAGAAAAGTTTATCGTGCAGATTGTCAATACTTAATGTGGGTGAACTGCACAGTAAAATCCCACATTAAAATATTCTTTCTTTCTTTCTTTCTTAACCCATGCGAAAAGGAAGCAGTGCATCTGGGTATCAACAGTATATAGAGAAGATCAAATGTGGAATAAATTACCGCTAACAAAGTACCAAATCTTTGGCAACTCATTGCTCATTGTTGACCACTTCCATTTCGTGATTCTAATGGTTTCTTCCTCTTTGAAGTGCAGAAAGAGTTATGATGTCTTCCTAAGTTTTAGAGGCACGGATGTCCGCTACGAATTTGTTAGTCATCTCTACTCAGCTCTATATCGGATAGGAATCAACACTTACTTCGATCGTGAAGAACTAAATAAGGGAGAGCAAATATCATCTGCACTTATGGAGGCAATCAAGAAATCACGATTGGCCATCGTAGTTTTCTCCAAAAATTACGCCTCATCTACCTGGTGTTTGGATGAACTGACAAAGATAATGGAGTGCTGGGAGCAAAGACACCTCATAGTCTTTCCAGTGTTTTACAAAGTGGAACCTAGAGAAGTGAGAACACCAAGAAATGACCAGAGTTATGGACAAGCTCTAGCTAAGCATGAGGTCAAGTTCAAGAATGATCCAGAAAAGGTGAAGAAATGGAAGAAAGCTCTTGATGATGCTGGTAACTTGTCTGGACAGCATGTTACTGGACATGAGTACGTGAAAACTCTTCCATTACTTCAATTTCTTTTGATACTTGATCTTCTCTAAGGTTTGGGATCCTATAAAGTTAGGCGTAATTTGCCCCATCTATCTTGTACAAGAATGCACTCTCACCAGGTATTCACACAGCACAGAGAACACTTACACAAGACACGAAACAGAGCGCCATATGCGAGCCGTTCGTCCTCTCCGAGCCTCTGTTGATTATCAACATGTAGAGGTGTCAAAGTGGGTGTTAAACCCATTTATGACTCATTTAAAATATAAATGGGTTATAAATGAATCACTTAAATATTAAAAATGCTACTTAAATGAGTTTAAAGATTGAAGGCTTAGAATAAATGGATTATATATGGGTTGGACTTAAGACCCATTTCTAAACCCATTCAAGTAGCTCACACTCTCACTTTCTCCTTTTAACCTTATAAAAATATTTATTATAAAAATAAAAATTAAAATTAAGATTAAGATTTTTTATTTTTACTTTTTCCTTTTTATTATTTCTTTCTTCAGTTTGTTGATGGCCACCACGATGGTCAGCGATCAACCTCAAGTGAGCTAGTCCTCACTTGATTTCAACGAGATCGAGCTCCCTTGAGGCTGTGAGGTTGAGGCTTCACTTGAGGCTAGAGAGACTCGAGCTCGCTGGCCTTGGGCGAGCCTCGCCGATTTGGCAAGACTTGAGCTTGTCGGGTCTAGGCCTCATCGAAAAGTCGGCGAGCTCAATCTCGCAAGAATTGGGTGAGCACTAGCTTGCCTATCATGGCTAGTGACCGGCCTGAGGAGAAGGAAAAAAGAAAAAAGAATTTAAAATTCGGTTTTTTAAAAGAAAAATAATTTAAAAAATAATAATTTTTAAACTAAAAATATTAAAAGGAATACATGGAGGAAAATCGAATAAAATTTGTCAATTTTTTAAAATTATTTTCAAATTTTAGCAAACACCTAAAATTATTATTAATTTCCTATAAAATGACTTCCTAAAATATGGAGCCTCAATTTTAAAAAAAGAACTATAAAAATTTATATTAAATGAGAGTGTTTTAGTAATACCATTTTTTGAAAAAAAAAAAAAAGAAACAAATTTTCCTAGATTTGCAAATATTTTAGCAATATTATCTTTAAAAAAAATCATAAGAATAAATTTTCTTATATTTGGTTAAATATGGAAATGTGAGCAATATGACCGAGTATAGGTCAAAAAATTTATATTATACTTGAATGTGTCATAAATTGATTAATGGGTCAATTTGGGTTAAATCGTTTAACCCCATCCCCCTCTTTCCCTTTTTCGCCCCCATGTCACCATGTGGGAGGGGCATGGGGACGTATGATCCGATCCAAACTCAATTCGATCTATCCGTTTAATTGGTCTATTAACATGCCACCGATTGTTCACGTCGTCCTAGCCGCGTCACCTCAGCCCCTCTCTGTGTCTCTGTGTCAAGCGGCTTTAGCCTACAAATCTAGGCTCGCAACTGCGGACTGGGGTTTCAAGCTCAAACCGCCGGTTGTTAGCCTCGAGCGATTTGGGCTTGAGTTTTGAGCCCTAGCGCTTTTTTTCAAAAATAAAATTCTAGAAAGTATTAAAGAAAATCCACGAAACGTGAAATTTCGAATTTACAAATTGAGATACCTGTCAAAAGTAAAGTTATAATTAGTTTCTTCAGCATCAGAAACTGTACGTAAATCATCAAAACCACGTGTAGTAATCTGTATCTATTTTCTATATCTACTACATATAGTTTTAGCTGAGGCTAAGAGAAAGTTCCCTTCCATGCTTGCCAACGTGGAAGGTGACTTTGCTCTGTCATTGCCACATGGCATGGTTGTTCCATATGACACATATTCGGCCAACTTTCATTTTGGTGATTTGTCCTATATCTTGAAATACATTTTTCACAAATATATGTTTGTTTAAAAAAAATCATGATAATAAAGTTATCAACTTAATTTGAAAGTTTAAATTATAATAATTTGAAAATTAAAAAAAAACTAAAATAAAATATCTTGAAAAAAACTTTTTAACTAGCATAAATTAATATATGTAATTCATGAATAAACAAATATCCATTTGGTTTAAAGTATGAGAAATATGAGTCATTAAATCACTGATACAGATAATGCAAGTTATTCTCATTATAATCCATGATATCAGTCTGTGTATAATTACATGAATAATACATATAAACCAAAGATAAGCTACTCCTAATCGGAAATATAGATTGTTTCTCTATGTGATCTAACTTCATTTGGTATTAGCTTACATTTGGCAATCTGGATTAGGCTATCACTTGAAAGACCCATGCGATTACCAGCCCCCTTCTTCGACCAATTTTAAGGATTCTGCGGTACTAGATAACGGACTATATCCTCTTTAGAAAAAGATTAACTTAAAAATCTATAGAAGTATATCTTCGTGGACTTCGGCTTTCAATTAGGATTAGCAGTTAGTAGACGAAGCTTGCGCTCCCCTGTTCCACCCCCATTACTGTTAGTTGGAGGGTCTTTCGTACTGCTGAAATGCCTCTGCTTCTTGTTGAGGGTTTCAGCTATCACTCTCTCGCCCACAGACCCAGACTAAAATCACTTAGAGGAATTGCAAAGAAAGCTTTCTCTACTGATTTTGCCTCCCCTTTCAACCGAGGAGGAATTAGATATACAAGAGAGGGTGCCTGTAGGATGTTGCCAGCTTTCTTTAACATTTAAAATCGGACAAGAACAAAAGTGAGCTGCCTACGCCTGTACATATAAGACGCTATACCCCGTCCAACTCATGGGGATTATCTTTTCCGCCTTTGCTTAACAGGTTTCATTGATGCAAGATTTTTTTTTCTTTAAAATCTTGATCGTGCAAAATTCCTTTTGATTGGTTCTGTTCCCGTTTCTATCATACGAATCTTTTCAGTCTCATCTGAACACTTATAATCCATGCATTTTCTCTTCTTCTGAGAAAATTAGTGTTTCACGTCTTATACTGCCGAGTGCTGACGTAGTAATCACTCCATCTGAAGGCTGGCCCTGGACCTTTTATTCTGAATTGGGCGTGATTATCTCGTTCCCATTTCTCTTCAAGTCGCTGGTCTAGGGTTTGGGAGATCTTCCAGACTTCAAAAACATCAGCTCCGAAACATAAGCTCTGTTCACTAAGCCAGAAACTCCGTGGGCAGATCGATTACACTCTCATTTTCTCTCTTGGACTTCTTTTTATTTGAAGCTCATATAATCCTTGAGAATGATGATGAAAATTCTTCCCTCACCACGCAGATAATACTTTTGTTTGCCTAGTACATGCTCTAGGACAGCTTTAAAGAATTTGATTTCATAGGCTTTAGTAATAAAAATAATATGTGCCCCTACTTTTCTATGTTTCTATGGGTTTCGTTTGGTTCTGTAAGTTGTTGAATTTCCCAGATCTGTCAGGAATACTGTCTCCTTTCATCATCCAGTTCCATTAATCGTTCTGGTAACAATCACTGTAGCAAATCTAGGACCATATCCTCAGCAGCTTAAAGCATATTTTACCAATGGATGGAGTTTACTAACAAGGTGTAGATACCCTCTGTCAATGTTGATCGCGTCTGCAAACCCTGATTCTACAAGCGGGAGTCCAGTTTCTGCTACGCTTATGTCAAGTTTCTAGCTTAGTTATCCCTGTCCTTCCCAATGGGGATGAAGGTTTAGAACGTACAGTTCCTGTAAAGAAAAGTGCCTCTCGAGTCTATCATATATCTTTATTAATGTCAAATCTCCAGGAAGTAGAGCTTTAGTCATGGCAAGGATACATACCTTAACTTTCCATTATTCAAGGGACTCTTCTCCGATTGTTTTGCAGAATTTTAACTCATCTTCTAGAATCTTTATGTGTGAAGCAGGATCTTTTATGAACCATTGAAGTTGCTGGAAATCTTTTTCTCAAGTCTACCTGGCAACTCTGCATAGATTTTTAGTACCCTTCCCTTGAAGGCCTTGATCGTTGGAATCAATCTGTAGATATCAAAACTCGACATATTCCCACCAGATTCGATGTCAAAATCTTCAGGAATTAGGATTATGATTCTCAGGAATATTTATGGCCATCTGGTACAAACTTTCCAAGATCTTCATTTTCAAGATCTTGTTCCCATAACTTTATTGGAGTCATATATGCCTGATAGTTCACCTGATAAACTCATAATCATTTCTGAATCAGATTATACTTCATGAGTGCATTTGTTTGCCAAACATATCATCTTATACCTGATTTTAATCTTCAAGGACATCTCCTTTAAATTTTTTTGGACTTAATCAAAAGAGGCTTGCGAACTTCAACTGTCTTTTCAACCGACCAGTTCTTTCTCTGGGCAAGTCTTTCAAAATATTCATTCCCCACAGTCATTCAACGGACGATATTAAGATTTTTTTCCTTTCCTCTGTGATTCTAAGATGAGAAAAAGAATTCTAGATCTTTTGCACAGCCAACTAATATTTGCTTTCGTTCTAATAGAACCATAGCTTTTGCTCTCATTCTCCTTCCTTCTCTTCGGACACTTCTTCCTTGGAAGCCCCTCTCACTTTCTATGTCAAAATTGTAATAACTATACCATTCTTGTATAATGGAAACCTAGTTTGCTTAACTTCTTTCAGATTCAGATTCAAGAATCTTTCGACATATTCAGAGTTGGTTGCCATTGCAAACCTTTTTTGTGCTAGAAATATTGAAAAGTTTTTCATACAAGTTTTCATGGCAAGTACATCCTTTTTATATATAAAATACTTGAGTTCATACCATTTAAATGTAGCAGACCGATATTGATAGAAGTCTCGCTGATTTTCTTTATTTAATCTTTTTTACTTCTCTGATGCATCGGAAGGTGAAAATATGGTGGCAAATGCTTTACCTTTTCTTGTACCTACTGCTTGAGGGTCTCATCATCCCCTTGAAGCTTTCTTGGGTAGCCTACTGAGATATTTTAGAATTGTCTGGCCTAGTTAGCAGATCTACAGTACCTCTGGACTTTTTATCTTCTACTTTGTCAGGAAAGTTTATTATATCTCGCAAATTTACGTTTGCAATACTAGCCTTTTTTGGTCTATCTCCATACCCAAGCAATTAATTTTTTCCTTCCATTTTACCTTCTTTTACATAGGATCATGCCTTCTTTCTTAAAGATATTTGTCAGTAGTTATAAGTGATTCATTTGCATCTCTTCACTTTTGCTAAAGACTACTACATC
>CM026417.1:16781987-16904140 GCA_014858505.1 Corymbia citriodora subsp. variegata | reverse complement strand
AAAAGAACATTATGCACAAACAGATTCTTGCTTCCTTACCTTTATTACCTACAAGAAAACAACTTATCCTTTCTTTGGTACCCAAATGAATTTGGGTCCATTTCGGTTAGAGGAAGCATCAAATTTCCAATTGATTGACTTGGATTTCTTCCAATCAAGTAGACATTGTTGCTTAAAGTGATTATGATCACCACAATTCGAGCAATTAAAATATTGAGATCCAATAGGCTTCACAAATTGCTTACCAAAATGACTTCGATAATGGTGGATCGAAGGTTTGTGCCGCAATCTCTCCTTTACTTTTGGAAAATCATTATTGATCTCACTGTCCTTCTCATAACTGAGACCGGATTTGTTGTAGTATGGCATTTGTATGGAGAGGACATGCTCCAATGTCTTTGAGCCAATAGAAAATTTCTTGCAAATTTTCGGAATTTCTTCCTTATAGGAATCATTTTCCTTTTGCAAAAAATATTTTTCTTCCTTAACAAAAGAATTCTCCTTTTCCAGCTCAACGATCCTTGTCTCATTTGTAGAATTTTTCTCTCTCAATTTAGAGATATTCTTCAACGCTTTCTAATGTTCTGCGCATAACTCTTCAAAAGGATCATCATCATCAAGAATAAGATTTGAACATGTTACCTCGTCTTCTTCAAATTCAATGCCCGCCATTAAGCATAAATCCTCATCATCGTTGGATTCACACTCGATGTCACTCCACGTCTCGGCTTTCTTTGTGGACTTCTTCCCTTTCGAATTGCTTCTTTTTCTCACATGGTGTTCAGATTTTTTGATCAACGACCTCATCTCCTCATCGTCATCCTTTTTATCTTCCTCAAAATCTGCCTCATTAAAATCAGCATTAGATTTTAAAGCAATTAACTTCTTACCTTCTGGATCTTCATCATTTATACGTTCCGCTTCATAAGATTGCAAAGTTCCAATAAGTTCATCAATAGATAAAGGCGAAATCCTCAAAGTCTCGCGGATTGAAGTCTTGACATTGTTCCAATCCTTCGATAATCCTCTCTTCTAGTAGATGCTGATTGGTCCTGGGACAAGTTGTCCTTGATATGCAAGCCCATTTACTATATTAGTAAATCTGTTGACACATATCTCCTATGGACTCCCCCTGTTTCATCTTGAAGGATTCATATTGACCAAGTAAAATATTTACTTTGATCTCTTTTACACGATCAATCCCTTCATAGGTAACGTGCAACCTATCCCATACTTCCTTTGCTGTTTCACAAGAGGAAATTCGATTATACTCATTAGGAGATAAAGCACAGTAAAGAGAGTAGATAGCCTTTGCATCTAAAGCTTCTCTTTTTATTATCTCTTTTTGAGATAGAGTAACAGATGATTGAAGCGTTTCGCCATCCTCTTTTCTAGTAGATGCTGATACAACATTAGGATTGATTCATTTCTCAACAACATCCCATTCCAACAGATCCTTAGATCTTAGGAATGCCTTGATATTGTTTTTCCAAACATTGTACTCTTTCCCATCAAAGTAAGGTGGTCTGGTGATGCTTCGTCCCTCAATCAGGCCTGGTGCAAAAATACTAGCCATGAAAGATCTTTAGCTCATAAGTAATAAACACTTCAAGATACTGAGCACGAGGCTCTGATACCAATTATTGGAACTAGTATTAACACCTAGAGGGGGGGTGAATAGGTGTAGAGGAATTTTATGCGCAAGCAATAACAATCTTTTGCAATCTATAAACTGAAATTAAATAGAGAGACTAGAGAAGATTGCAAACACAGTTTATAGTGGTTCGACATTAGACAAGCCTACGTCCACTCTCCAGGCGATCAGCCAATAGGCTGGATTTCACTATATGATCAAAGGTGATTACACACTCTTGAGTGTTAGCACTTGGTGATGATATGTCTCACTAAGTCACTCTTCTTGGTAATTCACTAGGATCACTCGGTTTCACTCTTTTTCAAACAACTAGTGAAGAATTGAATCAGCCTTGAAATATATTTATCCACCCTAGTCTCCTAGGTCTCATCCTATCCTTATATACTCTCCAAGCCACACTCGACCGTTGGCTCTTTCCGTGAGAGATTAGTCTTCCCTTTCCTTTCTTGGACAAACTTCATAAGGTAAGTCTTTTTGACCGTTGGAGGTAGATTGGATCCCCTTGGATTCTGTTTGCCCATACAATCAGAATCCGGGCTTCCATAAGTGTTTTATTCTTCTTTGGAAGTTGTCCGTTGATTGATCCTGCCAATCAATTTGATACAACAGAATCAATATAAATAAAGTAAGTGAAATACTTGACCGTTGGTGATCTTATCCTGTAGGTTCATCTTAAGTCTGATGGTCTTAAGTTCTAAATTTGCCTAGATTTTCAGTCTGGTTCGTTCAGACTTAAAATCTCAGTCTGGTTCGTTCAGACTTAAATCTCAGTCTGGTATGGGTCTTCCGTCTGCTTCATCCAGACTCAGAGACTTTATGTGCTTCTTTGTCTGCTTTATCCAGACTCAGAAGCTTTCCATCATCTGCATAGCGGCTTGTGCATTTTTCACTAAGTTACTCAATAAACACGTTAGTAGCCTTTTGATTTATTTTGTCATCTTCAAAACATCATAAGGGATTTCCCTAACAATGACCACCAAGCACGAACAGGAAGCAACTTCTACGAGACTTCTTACACACACGACATGAACGGTCCCAGAAAAAAGTCAAGAATCATCGTACAAAATTCAAGGGCAAGTAAGTGTCGACCATGCGAGCAAATAGCTTCCCCGAGCATAATAGGGAGTCTATAGTCAAACCAAAAGAAAGAAAGAGAGAAAGATGGGCATTCAGCAGCTAGGGCAGAAAAGGCAAAATCCTCTTAGATTTCGCATAATAGGCTACAACTCTACAAGGACCTTTCTAATCAGTGCATGCCACCTGTACATTGCCCGCATGCCGTCCGCACGTTGCCCACCCGCCACATGCTTGCCCAACGCACTTCAATCCCCAAGCCCAATTGTGTTCTCACGTAATCCTCCATGCGGCAATGATCACCCACATCTATGCCTGACTTACCAATTAAATTACAATTTGTAACACCACCTTTGGGTTGAAATTGTAGTCACTAGGGAAATGGAAGGCGACCCCAACCAACCCAGAGATCTCGGATCAGATTTTGTGCGATGTGGATTGGCTGTTGAGAGTGGGCGGGGGCCCACCTTGGCGAGAATACCTGTCATCACACGTGGGGGTGACCATGACACCACACGCGTCGGCCAACAAGATACAGTTGGGAGCACAGGTTGGATGATGTCAGTGCGTCCAAGAGCCTTCTGCTCAAAATCCTAAGACATCGCATGTGTTCTACAACTCTTTTGACTACCTCAATGAAGTTATGGTTCCCCTCTTTGGTTTTACGCAGAGTTTTGTTGTTCAAGGTTGAACTTCTCGCAATAAACTTAGCGTTAGACGGCGGGAATTTGAATTGAAAGAGCAATATGAGGAAAATTTTACAATATCTTGATTCATCAGAAGATATATATGATTTGTATGGCGAAATCCAATTTTAGATGTTTATGGTTTATGTATTCTGTGTTTGAGCCGGGATGGATGTTGGATGGCCTGCGCAAGAACTGAGGAAAGAACCCGCCTTTTTTTCGATCTAGTTTCTTACGTCTCGCTCAGCTTCTGTTGTTTCCTTACCTGGGATCGGACCCCGCATAAATTTCGACTTTAATGCCCATGTTGGGCCCGAAAATTTCAACACACGGGGGCTTTATGGGTAAATCATGAGCGTCTTGACTTGTCGTTGACCCGGGGGCATCGATCGCGACCATTCGTTCTCCTGAGGTCTCTCCACGAGGAACGGCTGGGATGGACTCACTGAAGCCCTGCTAGGCGACGACGAAGTGTCTGCGCTTGGATGACGTCATATTTCACCTTTATGGCAGATTTAATTCCATGCGGTGCCAGGTACTACATCAATAGATGATGTAGTGCCCTGGGATGGTCTTCGTGTTGGTGTAGTTCGTGTACTCGACCATGCTGGTGTTGAACTCGTGGAGGAGCACCGACATGCTCTCCACGGCCTTCTAGAGCTCGGACTCATCCTTCTTGTCCAAGTCGATGCTCAAGAGCACGTTCTTCCGTCACATGAAGCGGAAGTGCAGGGCAGCATTGTGGAACCCGATGGCCTAGAGGATAGGGGTGTCAATGGGTCGGGTCGGGTTGGGTTTTGATGTTACCTAAAGGACTGGGAGAAAATATTAGGTGGGCTGCACGAAAGGACTGCATGAAGCTCCCGCCATTGACCTCCTCTCCGTTGCTAGCCAAGGCTGAGAAGGTCGATTGTAGCGACAGCCAGTACCCGTTTCTCGGCCTCAACCTCAACCGTGCACACACGCATGCACACAGAAGGCCACTCATGGAGAGGAAGAGTAGTTTGAGCAGTAGCTTGAAAGACCACTGCACTTGAGACTCCTCCACCACCACCCACCACTACGATGAGTACCACCATTAGAGGCTGAACATGACAAAGATGGGCTCTTCTTGGATCGGCAATCACCCGAGCTAGCCTGAAGATTAACAAAGTGGACTCTCTTCGCCTCCGAGATCTTACTCGTACAGCTTCTGCAAGAAGGAGTTAAAATTGCTCTATGCCTGTGGCGGCCACATGAAGGTCCACCGAAAGGATTGTGTGAAGCTGCTGTCGTTGCCCCCCTCTCCACTGCCAGCCAAGGCCGAGAAGGTCAATTGTAGCGGCAGCTAATACCCATTTCTCAGTCTCAACCTCAACGATAACCCTAAACCTAACTCTAACAGCTTTGAAGAATACGAGGATGATTTGGAACTTCGCTTGGGGTAATCCAATTAAGTGAGGCTTTTAATACTAACAATCCTAATGGTTTTCAGTTATATGTTAGCTTGCAGATCTCTGTGAGAAGAGTATTATGATTAAGAGTTTATCTTAGATTACTAGTACCCAGATCTAAGTTCACATATTGCTATATATGTATGTATATAGCAATTTTCCTCAGTCCTCCATTGTTCTCGATCAACCTTTTCTAAATGTGCTTCCTTCTTGTTACGAGTCGTTAGACCTAATTGCTTAAATTTCAACCTTTTCATAATGCTTGCTAGGGAGGGTGCATGAATGATCTTTACATCATTCAAAGACGAGGGAAGTGCTATCTTGCTGCACTCATATGCATACAATAATGCCTAGTCAAATTAAATTAAAAAATGCGAGTATGTTGAGGAATACACGCATACATATATCGTCTATATTTCTATGTGTATGTCTATATGAAGCATTTCGCTATGAGAACTCTAGATGTACTAACAGGACCTCGTATTGTCAATGAAGTGTTTAAGCTATAAGAGCTGCTTGCGGTTTCTCGCCTCCACTTATTTGAAATCTATCTTCGGAACAGAGGATCAAAAAGAGATGGAGTGCAGGCCGCTTGACATCACCGTAGTCTTGGCAAAAGGATTGAAGAAGGTGAAAGATATTCCATAAGTACTTGTGTATTTGGAGGCCAACGTCTCTTGCTGTCCAATCGTCGCTCGCACGCCACCTGTACATTGCCCACATGCCATCCGCACGTTGCCCAACCGCCACACACTCGTCCAATGCAATTCAATCCCCTTGCCAAAGTGTATTCTTCGAGTAGCATTCACAAGTAGTTGGTGGGGCTGGAGTTCGTGTGAGACGAATGGCCACGAACTCCATCCCGAAATGCCCAAAACAAAGGATTCTTAGAAGATGGAGGTGCTACCTGATTCGGGCACGGTGCTGGGGTGCTAGACGACTGATGGGTTGGCCTCTAGAGAATGAGAGCTTCTCCCTCATTTTTCATGCGAACGGGCTGCTTTGCTTTCTCTCTCTTGCTCTCTGCTCTCTCCCCCTCTCGGTTCGAGGAGTGGGAGAAAATATTAGGTGGGCTACAGGAAATGACTGCATGAAGGTGCCGCCGTTGACCCCCTCTCCGTTGCTAGCCAAGGTCGAGAAGGCCGATTTTAGCGGCAGCCAGTACCCATTTCTCTGCCTCAACCTCAACTATGCACGCAGAAGACCACTCATGGAGAGGAAGAGTAGTTTGAACAGCAGCTTGAAGGACCACTGCACTAGAGACTCCTCCACCACCACCACCCACCACTGCGATGACTACCACCATTAGAGGTTGAACATGACAAAGGTGGGCTCTTCTTGGATCGGCAACAACCCAAGCCACCGTGAAGATTACCAGAGTGGACTCTCTTCCCCTTTGATGTCTTACTCGTGTAGTTTCTGCAAGAAGGAGTTCAGATCGCCCTATACCCGTGGCGGCCACATGAAGGCCCACCAAAACGACTGTGTGAAGCTGTCGCCTTTGCCCCCCTCTCCACTTCCAGCCAAGGCTGAGAAGGCCGATTGTAGCGGCAGCCAGTACCCGTTTTTCGGCCTTAACCTCTATCTTCATAATAGAGGACCAAAAAGAGATGGAGTGCAGGCCTCTTGACATCACCATAGTCTTGGCAAAAGGACTGAAGAAGGTGAAAGATATTCCACAAGTACTTGTGTATTTGGAGGCCAACGTCTCCTACTGTCCAATTATCGCTCGCACGCCACCTACATATTGCCCACACGCCATCTGCACGTTGCCCAACCGCCACACACTCGCCCAATGCAATTCAATCCCCTTGCCCAAGTGTATTCTTCGAGTAGCATTCACAAGGAGTTGGTGGGGCTGGAGTCCACGTGAGACAAATGGCCACGAACTCCATCCCGAAATGCCCAAAACAGAGGATTCTTAGAAGATGGAGGTGCTACCTGATTCGAGCACGGTGTTGAGGTGCTAGACGACTGATGGGTTGGCCTCTAGGGAATGAGAGCTTCTCCCTCATTTTTTGTGCGAGCGGGCTGCTTTGCTTTCTCTCTCTTGCTCTCTGCCGTCTCCCCTCTTGGTTCGGGGAGTGGGAGTATTAGGTGGGCTACAGGAAATGACTGCACGAAGGTGCCGCCATTGACCCCCTCTTCGTTCCTAGCCAAGGCCGAGAAGGCCGATTGTAGCGACAGCCAGTACCCATTTCTCAGCCTTAACCTTAACCACGCACGCACGCATGCATGCAGAAGGCCACTCATGGAGAGGAAGAGTAGTTTGAGCAGCAGCTTGAAGGACCACTACACTAGAGACTCCTCCACCACCACCACCCACCACCGCGATGACTACCACCATCAGAGGTTGAACATGACAAAGGTGGGCTCTTCTTGGATCGGCAACGACCCAAGCCACCCTGAAGATTACCAGAGTGGACTCTCTTCCCCTCTGATGTCTTACTCGTGCAGCTTCTGCAAGGAGTTCAGATCGCCCTATGCCCGTGGCAGCCACATGAAGGCCCACCGAAATGACTGCGCGAAGCTGCCGCCGTTGCCCCCCTCTCCACTTCCAGCCAAGGTTGAGAAGGCCGATTGTAGCGGCAGCTAGTACCCGTTTTTCGGCCTCAACCTCTATCTTCATAATAGAGGACCAAAAAGAGATGGAGTGTAGGCCGCTTGACATCACCGTAGTCTTGGCAAAAGGACTGAAGAAGGTGAAAGATATTCCACAAGTACTTGTGTATTTGGAGGCCAACGTCTCCCGCTGTCCAATCATCACTCGCACGCCACCTGCATATTGCCCACACGCCATCTGCACGTTGCCCGCTCGCCACACGCTCGCCCAATGCAATTCAATCCCTTTGCCCAAGTGTGTTATTCGAGTAGCATTCACAAGGAGTTGGTGGGGCTGGAGTTTGCGTGAGACGAATGGCCACGAACTCCATCCCGAAATGCCCAAAACAGAGGATTCTTAGAAGATGGAGGTGCTACCTAATTCGAGCGCAGTGCTGGGGTGCTAGACGACTGATGGGTTGGCCTCTAGGGAATGAGTGCTTCTCCCTCATTTTTTGTACGAGCGGGCTGCTTTGCTTTCTCTCTCTTGCTCTTTGCTCTCTCCCCCTCTCGGTTCGGGGAGTGGGAGAAAATATTAGGTGGGCAACAGGAAATGACTGCATGAAACTATTGCTGTTGACCCCCTCTCCGTTGCTAGCCAAAGCCAAGAATGCCGATTGTAGCGGCAGCCAGTACCCATTTCTCGGCCTCAACCTCAACTACACACACATGCATGCACGAAGAAGGCCACTCATGGAGAGGAAGAGTAGTTTGAGCAGCAGCTTGAAGGACCATTGCACTAGAGACTCCTCCACCACCACCACCCACCACCGCGATGACTACCACCATCAGAGGCTGAACATGACAAAGGTGGGCTCTTCTTGGATCGGCAACGACCTGAGCCACCCTGAAGATTACCAGAGTGGACTCTCTTCCTCTCCGATGTCTTACTCGTGCAGCTTCTGCAAGAAGGAGTTCATATCGCCCTATGCCCATGGCGGCCACATGAAGGCCCACCGAAACGATTACGCGAAGCTACTGCCATTGCCCCCCTCTCCACTTCCAGCCAAGGCTAAGAAGGCCGATTGTAGCAGCAGCCAGTACCTGTTTTTCGGCCTCAACCTCTATCTTCTGAATAGAGGACTGAAAAGAGATGGAGTGCAGGCCGCTTGACATCATCGTAGTCTTGGCAAAAGGACTGAAGAAGGTGAAAGATATTCCACAAGTACTTGTGTATTTGGAGGCCAACGTCTCCCGCTGTCCAATCATCGCTCGCATGCCACTTGCACATTGCCCGCACGCCATCCGCACGTTGCCTGCCCGCCACACGCTTGCCCAATGCAATTCACTCCCCTTGCCCAAGTGTATTCTTCGAGTAGCATTAACAAGAAGTTGGTGGGGCTGGAGTTCGCGTGAGACGAATAGCCACGAACTCCATCCCTAAATGCCCAAAACAGAGCATTCTTAGAAGATGGAGGTGCTACCTGATTCGGGCACGGTGCTGGGGTGCTTGATGACTGATGGGTTGGCCTCTAGGGAATGAGAGCTTCTCCCTCCTTTTTCGTGCGAGCGGGCTACTTTGCTTTCTCTCTCTTGCTCTCTGCTCTCTCCCCCTCTCAGTTTGGGGAGTGGGAGAAAATATTAGGTGGGCTACAGGAAATGACTGCACGAAGCTACCGCCGTTGACCCCCTCTTCGTTGCTAGCCAAGGCCGAGAAGGCCGATTGTAGCGGAAGCCAGTACCCATTTCTTGGCCTCAACCTCAACCACGCACGCATGCATGCACGCAGAAGGCCACTCATGGAGAGGAAGAGTAGTTTGAGCAGCAGCTTGAAGGACCACTGCACTAGAGACTCCTCCACCACCACCACCCACCACCGTGATGACTACCACCATCAGAGGCTGAATTTGACAAAGGTGGGCTCTTCTTGGATCGACAACAACCCGAGCCTCCTTGAAGATTACCAGAGTAGACTCTCTTCCCCTTCGATGTCTTACTCGTGCAACTTTTGCAAGGAGCTTAGATCGCCCTATGCTTGTGGCGGCCACATGAAGGCCCACCGAAACGACTGCGTGAAGCTGCCGCCATTGCCTCCCTCTCCACTTCTAGCCAAGGCTGAGAAGGCCGATTGTAATGGTAGCCAATACCCATTTTTCGGCCTCAACCTCACTAATAACCCTAAACCTAACTCCAACAGCTTTGAAGAATACAAGGTTGATTTGGAACTTCGCTTGGGGCAATCCAATTAAGTGAGGCTTTTAATACTTGCTATCCTAATCGTTTTCAGTTATATGTTAGCTTGCAGATCTCTGTGAGAAGAGTATTATGATTAAGAGTTTATCTTAGATTACTAGTACCTAGATCTAAGTTCACATATTGCTATATATGTATGTATAGAGCAATTATCCTAAGTCATCCATTTTTCTCGATAAACCTTTTCTAAATGTGCTTCCTTCTTGTTATGAGTCGTTGAACTAATTGCTTAAATTTCAAAATTTTCATAATGCTTGTTAGGGAGGGTGCATGAGTGATCTTTACGTCATTCAGAGATGAGGGAAGTGCTATCTTGCTGCACTCATATGCATACAATAATACCTAGTCAAATTAAATTAAAAAATGCGAGTATGTTGAGGAATACACCCATACATATATCGTCTATATTACTATGTGTATGTCTTTATGTAGCATTCCGCTATGAGAACTGTAGAGGTACTAACAGGACCCTTGTATTGCCAATGAAGTGTTTAAGCAATAAGAGCTGCTTGCGGTTTCTCGCCTCCTTTTGTTTGAAATATATCTTCGGAATAGAGGACCGAAAAGAGATGGAGTGTTGGCCGCTTGACATCACCGTAGTCTTGGCAAAAGGAATAAAGAAGGTGAAAGACATTCAACAAGTACTTGTGTATTTGGAGGCCAAAGTCTCATTCTGTCCAACCGCCGCTCGCACGGCACTTGCACATTGCCCACACGCAATTCGCACATTGCCCGCCCGCCACACGCTCGCCCAATGCACTTCAATCCTTGAGCCCAAATGTATTCTTCAAGTAGCATTCACAAGAAGCTAGTGGGGTTGGAGTTCGTGTGAGCCGAATGGCCACAAACTCCATCCCAATATGCCCAAAACAGAGGATGCTTAGAAGAAGGAGCTACTTGATTCGGGCGCGGTGTTGGGGTGTTAGACAACTGATGGGTTGGCCTCCGGGGAATGAGAGGTTCTCCCTCCTTTTTCTTGCAAGCGGGCTGCTTTGCTTTCTCTCTCTTGCACTCTGCTCTCTCCCCCTCTCGGTTCGGGGAGTGGGAGAAAATATTAGGTGGGCTACAGGAAAGGACTGCATGAAGTTGCTGCCGTTGACTGCCTCTCCGTTGCTAGCCAAGGCCGAGAAGGCCGATTGTAGCGGCAGCCAATACTTGTTTCTTGGCCTCAACCTCTACCTTGCTTGCACAAACACAAAAAAAAACGCCACTCATTGAGAGGAAGAGTAGTTTGAGCAGTAGCTTGAAGGACCACTACACTAGAGACTCCTCCACCACCACCCACCACTGCGATGACTACCACCATCAGAGGCTAAACATGACAAAGGTGTGCTCTTCTTGGATCGGCAATGACCCAAGCCACCCTGAAGATTACCATAGTGGACTCTCTTCACCTCCGATGTCTTACTCGTGCAGCTTCTGCAAGAAGAAGATCAGATCGCCTTATGCCCGTGGGGCCACATGAAGGCCCACCGAAACAACCGCGCAAAGCTGCCACCGTTGCCCCCCTCTTCACTTCCAGCCAAGGCTGAGAAGGCTGATTGTAGCGGCAACCAGTACTCGTTCTTCGGACTCAACCTCACTAATAACCCTAAACCAAACTCCAACAGCTTTGAAGAATACAAGGTCGATTTGGAACCTCGCTTAGGGTAATCCAATTAAGTGAGGCTTTTAATACTTGCCATCCTAATGGTTTTCAATTATATGTTAGCTTGCAAATCTCTATGAGAAGAGTATTATGATTAAGAGTTTATCCTAGATTACCAGTACCTAGATCTAAGTTCACATATTGCTATATATGTATGTATAGAGCAATTGTCCTAAGTCATCCATTGTTCTCGATCAACCTTTTCTAAGTGTGCTTCCTTCTTCTTATGAGTTGTTAGACCTAATTGCTTAAATTCCAAAATTTTCATAATACTTGTTAGGGAGGGTGCATGAACGATCTTTACATCATTCAGAGATGAGAGAAGTGCTATCTTGCTGCACTCATATGCATACAATAATGCTAGTCAAATTAAACTAAAAAATGCGTGTATGTTGAGGAATACACGAATACATATATTGTCTATATTTCTATGTGTATGTCTGTGCAACAATTCGCCATGAGAACTGTAGATGTACTAATAGGACCCTCGTATTGTCAATGAAGTGTTTAAGCAATAAGACCTGCTCGTGGTTTCTCGCCTCCTTTTGTTTGAAATTTGTCTTCGGAATAGAGGATCGAAAAGAGATGGAGTGTAGGCTGCTTGATATCACCGTAGTCTTGGCAAAATGACTAAAGAAGGTGAAAGATATTCCACAAGTACTTGTCTATTTGGAGGCCAACGTCTCCCACTGTCCAACCGCCGCTCGCACACCACCTGCACATTGCCCACACGCTATCCGCACATTGCCCGCCCGCCACACGCTCGCCCAATGCAATTCAATCCCCGAGCCCAAATGTGTTCTTTGAGTGGCATTCACAAGGAGTTGGGGCTAGAGTTCGCGTGACCCAAAATTCCCAAAACAGAGGATGCTTAGAAGATGTAGGTGCTACCTGATTTGGGCGCGGTGTTGGGGTAGAAGACGACTGATGGGTTGGCCTCCGGGAAATGAGAGCTTCTCCCTCCTTTTTCGTACGAGCGGGCTGCTTTGCTTTCTCTCTCTTGCTCTCTGCTCTCTCCCCCTCTCGGTTCGGGGAGTGGGAGAAAATATTAGGTGGGCTACAGGAAAGGAATGCACGAAGCTGCCGTTGTTGGCCCCCTCTCCGTTGCTAGCCAAGGCCGAGAAAGTCGATTGTAGCGGCAGCCAGTACCTATTTCTCGGCCTCAACCTCGACCTTGCTCGCACGCACACACAAAGAATGCCACTCATAAAGAGAAAGAGTAGTTTGAGCAGTAGCTTGAAGGACCACTACACTAGAGACTCCTCCACCACCACCCACCACTGCAATGACTACCACCATCAGAGGCTAAACATGACAAAGGTGGGCTCTTCTTGGATCGGCAACGACCCGAGCCACCCTGAAGATTACCATAGTGGACTCTCTTCCCCTTCGATGTCTTACTCGTGCAGCTTCTGCAAGGAGTTCAGATCACCCTATGCCCGTGGTGGCCACATGAGGGCCCACTGAAACGACCACGTGAAGCTGCCGTCGTTGCCCCCCTCTACACTTCCAGCCAAGTCTGAGAAGGCCGATTGTAGTGGCAACCAATACCCGTTTTTCAGCCTCAACCTCACTAATAACCCTAAACCTAACTCCAACGGTTTTGAAGAATACGAGGTCGATTTGGAACTTCGCTTGGGGTATCCAATTAAGTGAGGCTTTTAATACTTGCCGTCCTAATGGTTTTCAGTTATATGTTAGCTTGCAGATCTCTGTGAGAAGAGTATTATGATTAATTGTTTATCTTAGATTACTAGTACCCAGATCTAACTTCACATATTGTTATATATGTATGTATAGAGCAATTGTCCTTAGTCATCCATTGTTCTCGATCAACCTTTTCTAAATGTGCTCCCTTCTTGTTAGGACTCGTTAGACCTAATTGCTTAAATTTCAACCCTTGAACCCAGACTTGTTCTCCTAGTGGAAGCCGACTGCGCATGTCATGGCAACTCATCACAGCAAGAAATATTTCGACTCATCGAAGGATATATAGAAATTTCATATGATGTTATATAAACTGCATAATGCATCTACTAAAAATGCATACAAGGGCCAGGGAGGCGAGGGCTCTCTTTAGCTCCCTTCAGTTTGTCATTGAATGAAGATGTGATTTAGTATTTACTGTCATGATAATTTCTTCAAGCAATTTTAGTAAATTCATACATCTCATAACATATTATTATAGATTTTACCTAATTAACACCATATTTGTTTATGCTTCAGCAAAAGAAAAAACGTTTCTTTACTTTCTCATTAATATTTGAAAATTTGTACTGATTTTGAAAAGTTATGAAAAAAGTCATATATGAATTTACATGACAAAATTTATATACTATATATGTTTTAGGTGTAATATTATAAAAGGAGTGTAATATTTCCATCAACTCCATGTAATAAGGAGAAAATATTAGGTGATTCCGGATTGCCTCGTCAGTGTGGTGTCCAATCACTCATAAAGTGCCACATGGAGGCGGGACCTGCTGGAGATCTTTTGTACCTTCTTTTCGGTTAACAAAGACTATGTGCAGTAAAATTAAATAGTGCTGCCCACACGGGTTTCCCCGGGACGAAAAAGACCTGAAAGTGAAAAACTCGGATTTGAGATCATACGGGGCTTATGACATGGAGTAGATGGAAATAGCCAAAAGATAATGTGTGATACTTGGGTTCTCTTGACTAGGTCAAAAGATATTATGTGACCCTATGGCCTTTTCTTTTCCCATTTTATTTCATCATTTCCATGCGCTGTCTCTGGGATTTCAAGCAGTAAGCAGGAGCTTGAGAACAATTAATATTATTAGTCCCAGCAATGGTTTATCCTCACCTCCGTCCTCACCATCTGGCGCTGGAGCAAGGATGCTGAGGAAGGAGGCAAGACGAGGAGGAGGAGAGAGACGAATCGTATCCCTGAGTTTTTAATGTTTTTAATGTGGCCAACGATTGGTAGTACTCTTCCAAGCAGGAAGAAACTTTTTTATTTCATTTTTTGACTAAACCAATCGTTGGCCACGTTAAAAACCCCATTGTAAAGGTATTTAAGCAATGAGAGCTGCTCGTGGTTTCTCGCCTCCTTTTGTTTGAAATCTATCTTCGAAATAGAGGACCGAAAATAGATGGAGTACAGGCCGCTTGACATCACCATAGCCTTGGCAAAAGGACTAAAGAAGGTGAAAGACATTCCACAAGTACTTGTGTATTTAGAGGCCAACGTCTCCTGCTGTCCAATCGCCGCTCGCACGCCACCTGCACATTGCCCACATGCCATCCGCACGTTGTCCGCCCGCTACACCCTCGCCCAATGCACTTCAATCCCCGAGTCCAAATGTGTTATCCGAGTAGCATTCACAAGGAGCTGGTGGGGCTAGAGTTCGCATGAGTCAAACGGCCACAAACTCCTTTCCAAAATGCCCAAAACAAAGGATGCTCAGACAAAGGGGAAGCAACTTGATTCGGGCGCGGTGCTGGAGTGGTGGATGACTGATGGGTTGGCCTCCCGCGAATGAGAGCTTCCCCCTCCTATTTCATGCAAGTGGGCTGCTTTGCTTTCTCTCTCTTGCTCTTTGCTCTCTTCCCCTCTTAGTTCGAGGAGTGGGAGAAAATATTAGGTGGGCTGCACGAAAGGACTGCACGAAGCTACTGCTGTTGACACCCTCTCTGCTACCAAGCCTAGGCCGAGAAGGCTGATTATAGTAGCAACCAGTACCTGTTTCACAGCCTCAACTTCAACCATGCATGCACGCACGCACACAGAAGGCCACTCATGGAGAGTAAGAGTAGTTTGAGCAGTAGCTTGAAGGACCACTGCACTAGAGACACCTCCACCACCACCTACCACCGCAACGACTACCACCATTAAAGGTTGAACATGACAAAGGTGGGCTCTTCTTGGATCAACAACGACCCGAACCACCCTGAAGATTACCGGAGTGGACTCTCTTCGCCTCCGAGGTCTTACTTGTGCAGCTTCTGCAAGAAGGAGTTCAGATCACCCTATGCTCGTGGTGGCCACATGAAGGCCCACTGAAAGGACTACGTAAATCTACTGCCCTTGCCCCCCACTTTACTGCCAGCCAAGGTCGAGAAGGCCGATTGTAGTGGTAGCTAGTACCCATTTCTCGGCCTCAACCTCAACGATAACCCTAAACCTAACTCCAACAGCTTTGAAGAATACGAGGTCAATTTGGAACTTTGCTTGGGGTAATCCAATTAAGTGAGGCTTTTAATACTTGCCATCCTAATGGTTTTTAGTTATATGTTAGCCTGTAGATCTTTGTGAGAAGAATATTATGATTAAGAGTTTATCTTAGATTACTAGTACGCAGATCTAAGTTCACATATTGCTATATATGTATGTATATAGCAATTGTCTTAAGTCATCCATTGTTCTCGATCAACCTTTTCTAAATGTGCTTCCTTCTTGTTAGGACTCGTTAGACCTAATTGCTTAAATTTCAACCTTTTCATAATGCTTGCGAGGGAAGGTGCATGAACAATCTTTACATCATTCAGAGATGAGGGAAGGGCTATCTTGTTGCACTCATATGCATACAATAATGCCTAGTCAAATTAAATTAAAAAATGCGTGTATGTTGAGGAATACACGCATACATATATCATCTATATTTCTATGTGTATGTCTGTTTGCAACACTTCGCCATGAGAATTGTAGAGGTACTAATAAGACCCTTGTATTGTCAATGAAGTGTTTAAGCAATAAGAGCTGCTCACGGTTTCTAGCCTCCTTTTGTGTGAAATCTATCTTTGGAAAAGAGGACCAAAAAGAGATGGAGTGCAGGCCACTTGACATCACTGTAGTCTTGGCAAAAGGACCAAAGAAGGTGAAAGACATTTCACAAGCACTTGTGTATTTGGAGGCCAACGTCTCCCACTGTCCAACTATCACTCGCACGCCACCTGCATATTGCCCACACGCCATCCGCACATTGCCCGCCCGCCACACGCTCGCCCAATGCAATTCAATCCCTGAGCCTGTGTTCTTCGAGTAGCATTCACAATGAGCTGGTGGTGCTGGAGTTCACGTGAGCTGAATGGCCATGAACTCCATCCTGAAATGCCCAAAACAGAGGATGCTTAGAAGGAGGAGCTACCTTATTTGGGCGTGGTGCTGGGGTGTTAGACGACTGATGGGTTGTTCTCCAGCTTATGAGAACTTCTCCCTCCTTTTTCGTATGAGCGGGTTGCTTTCTCTCTCTTGCTCTCTGCTCTCTCTCCCTCTCGGTTTGGGGAGTGGGAGAAAATATTAGGTGGGCTACACGAAAGGACCGCACAAAGCTGCCGCCATTGACTCCTTCTCCGTTGCTAGCCAAGGTCCAGAAGGCCGATTGTAGCGGCAGCTAGTACTCGTTTCCCGGCCTCAACCTCAACCATGCACACACGTATGCACACAAAAAGCCACTCATGGAGAGGAAGAGTAGTTTGAGCAGTAGCTTGAAGGACCACTACATTAGAGACTCCTCCACCACCACCCACCACCGCGATGACTACCACCATTAGAGGCTGAATATGACAAAGGTGGGCTCTTCATGGATCGGCAATGACCCGAGCCAGCCTAAAGATTACCAGAGTGGATTGTCTTTGCCTCCGAGGTCTTACTCGTGTAGCTTCTGCAAGAAGGAGTTCAAATTGCCCTATGCCCATGGCAACGATATGAAGGTCCATTGAAAGGACCGCGTGAAGCTACCATCGTTGCCCCTCTCTCCGCTGCCAGCGAAAGCCGAGAAGGCCGATTGTAGCGGCAGCCTATACCTGTTTCTCGGCCTCAACCTTAACGATAACCCTAAACCTAACTCCAACAACTTTGAAGAATACGAGGACGATTTGGAATTTCGCTTGGGGTAATCCAATTAAGTGAGGCTTTTAATACTTCCCATCATAATGGTTTTCAATTATATGTTAGCTTGCAGATCTCTGTGAGAAGAGTATTATGATTAAGAGTTTATCTTAGATTACTAGTAGCCAGATCTAAGTTCACATATTGCCACATGTGTATGTATATAGCAATTGTCCCAAGTCATCCATTGTTCTTGATCAACTTTTTCTAAATGTGCTTCCTTCTTGTTATGAGTCGTTAGACCTAATTGCTTAAATTTCAACCTTTTCACAATGCTTGCTAGGGAGGGTGCTTGAACGATCCTTACGTCATTCAGAGACGAGGGAAGTGCTATCTTGCTGCACTCATATGCATACAATAATGCCTAGTCAAATTAAATTAAAAAATGCGTGTATGTTGACGAATACACGCATACATATATCGTCTATATTTCTATGTGTATGTCTGTATGCAGCATTTCACCATGAGAACTGCAAATGTACTAATAGGACCCACGTATTGTCAATGAAGTGTTTAAGCAATAAGACTTGCTCGCAGTTTCTCGCCTCCTTATGTTCGAAATCTATCTTTGGAATAGATGACCGAAAGGAGATGGAGTGCAGGCCGCTTGACATCACCATAGTCTCGGCAAAAGGACTAAAGAAGGTGAAAGACATTCCACAAGTACTTGTGTGTTTGGAGGCCAACGTCTTTTGCTGTCCAACCACCGCTCGCACACCACCTGCACATTGCCCACACGCCATCCGCACATTTCCTGCCCGCCACACGCTCGCCCAATGCACTTGAATCCTCAAGCCCAAATGTGTTCTTTGAGTAGCACTCACAAGGAGCTGGTGGGGATGGAGTTCACGTGAGCCGAATGGCCACAAACTCCATCCCAAAATGCCCAAAATAGAGGATGCGTAGAAGAAGGAGGAGCTACTTGTTTCGGGTGTGGTGCTGGGGTGGTAGACAACTAATGGGTTGGCCTCCAGCAAATGAGAGCTTCTCCTTCCTTTTTCGTGCGAGCAGACTGCTTTGCTTTCTGTCTTTTTCTCTCTGCTCTCTCTCCCTCTCGGTTAGGGAAGTGGGAGAAAATATTAGGTGGGCTACACGAAAGGACTGCACGAAGTTGCCATCGTTCACCCCCTCTCCATTGCTAGCCAAGGCCGATTTTAGTGGTAGCCAGTACCCTTTTCTCAACCTCAACCTCAACCATGCATGCACGTATGCACACAGAAGGCCACTCATGGAGAGGAAGAGTAGTTTGAGTAGCATCTTGAAGGACCATTGCACTAGAGACTCCTCCACCACCACCCACAACCGCAATGACTACCACCATCAAAGGCTGAACATGAGAAAGGTGGGCTCTTCTTGGATTGGCAATGACCCGAGCCACCCTGAAGATTACAAGAGTGGACTCTCTTCGCCTCCGAGGTCTTACTCGTGCAACTTCTACAAGAAGGAGTTCAAATTGCCCTATGCCCGTGACAGCCACATGAAGGTCCACCAAAAGGACCACATGACGGTGCTGTCATTGCCCTTCTCTTCACTACCAGCTAAGGCTGAGAAGGTCGATTGTAGTAGCAGCCAGTACCCATTTCTCAGCCTTAACCTCAACGATAACCCTAAACCTAACTCCAACAGCTTTGAAGAATACGAGGACGATTTGGAACTTAGCTTGGGGTAATCCAATTAAGTGAGGCTTTTGATACTTGCCATGCTAATGGTTTTCAATTATATGTTAGCTTGCAGATCTCTGTGAGAAGAGTATTATGATTAAGAGTTTATCTTAGATTACTAGTAGCCAGATCTAAGTTCACATATTGCCACATGTGTATGTGTATAGCAATTGTCCCAAGTCATCCATTGTTCTCGATCAAATTTTTCTAAATGTGCTTCCTTCTTGTTATGAGTCGTTAGACCTAATTACTTAAATTTCAACCTTTTCATAATGCTTGCTAGGGAGGGTGCATGAACGATCTTTACGTCATGTAGAGACGAGGGAAGTGCTATCTTGTTGCACTCATATGCATACAATAATGCCTAGTCAAATTAAATTAAACTGCGTGTATGTTGAGGAATACACGCATACATATATCGTCTATATTTCTATGTGTATGTCTGTATGCAGCATTTCACTATGAGAACTATAGATGTATTAATAGGACCCTCGTATTGTCAATGAAGTGTTTAAGCAATAAGAGCTGCTCGCGGTTTCTCGCCTCCTTATGATGGAAATCTATCTCCGAAATAGAGAATCGAAAAGAGATGGAGTGTAGGCCACTCGACATCACCATAGTCTCAACAAAACGACTGAAGAAGGTAAAAGACATTCCACAAGAACTGGTGTATCTGGAGGCCAACGTCTCCTGCTGTCTAACCACTGCTCGCGCACGCTACCTACACATTGCCCACACGCCATTCGCACATTGCTCGCCCGCCACACGCTCGCCGAATGCACTTCGATCCCCGAGCCCAAGTGTGTTCTTCGAGTAGCATTCACAATGAGCTGGTGGGGCTGGAGTTCGCGTGAGCCGAATGGCCACGAACTCCATCCCGAAATGCCCAAAATAGAGGATGTTTAGAAGAAGGAGGAGCTACCTGATTCGGGCATGGTGCTGGGGTGGTAGACAACTAATGGGTTGGCCTCCGACGAATGAGAGCTTCTCCTTCCTTTTTCGTGCGAGTGGGCTGCTTTGCTTTCTCTCTCTTGCTCTCTGCTCTCTCTCCCTCTCGGTTCGGGGAGTGGGAGAAAATATTAGGTGGGGTACAAGATAGGACTGCATGAAGCTGCCGCCGTTGACCCACTGTCCGTTGCTAGACAAGGTCGAGAAGGCCGATTGTAGCAGCAGCTAGTACCCGTTTCTCAGCCTCAACCCCAACCATGCACACACGCATGCACATAGAAGGCCACTCATGGAGAGGAAGAGTAGTTTGAGCATCAGCTTGAACATGACAAAGGTGGGCTCTTCTTGGATCGGCAACGACCCAAGCCACCCTGAAGATTACCAGAGTGGCCGATGTCTTAGTCGTGAAACTTCTGCTAGAAGGAGTTCAGATCGCCCTATGCCTATGGCGACCACATGAAGGCCCACCGGAAGGACCGCGTGAAGCTGCCGCTATTTCTCCCTCTCCACTGCTAGCCAAGACTGAGAAGGCCAATTATAGCGGTAGCCGGTACGCGTTTCTCGGCCTCAACCTCACTGATAACCCTAAACCTAACTCCAATAGCTTTGAAGAATACGAGGTCGATTTGGAACTTCGCTTGGGATAATCCAATTAAGTGAGGCTTTTAATACTTGCCATCCTAATGGTTTTCAGTTATATGTTAGCTTATAGATCTCTGTGAGAAGAGTATTATGATTAAGAGTTTATCTTAGATTACTAGTACCCAAATCTAAGTTCACATATTGCTATATATGTATGTATATAGCAATTGTCCTAAGTCATCCATTGTTCTCGATCAACCTTTTCTAAATGTGCTTCCTTCTTGTTTTGAGTCGTTAGACCTAATTACTTAAATTTCAACCTTTTTCATAATGCTAGCTAGGGAGGGTGCATGAACGATCTTTACATCATTCAGAGACGAGGGAAGGGCTATCTTACTACACTCATATGCATATAATAATGCCTAGTCAAATTAAATTAAAAAATGCGTGTATGTTGAGGAATACACGCATACATATATCGTCTATATGTCTATGTGTATGTCTGTATGCAGCATTTCACCGTGAGAACTGTAGATGTACTAATAGGACCCTTGTATTGTCAATGAAGCGTTTAAGCAATAAGACTTGCTCGCGGTTTCTCGCCTCCTTATGTTTGAAATCTATCTTCGGAATAGAGGACCAAAAAGAGATGGAGTGCAGGCCACTTGACATCATCGTTGTCTCAGCAAAATGACTAAAAAAGGTGAAAGACATTACACAAGTACTTGTGTGTTTGGAGAACATCTGCTGCTGTTCAACCACTACTCGCACGCCACCTGCACATTGCCCACACGCCATCTATACGTTGCCCACACGCCACACACTCGCCCAATGCACTTCAATCTCCGAGCCTAAGTGTGTTCTTCGAGTAGCATTCACAAGGAGCTGGTGGGGCTGGAGTTCGCGTGAGCTGAATGGCCGTGAACTCCATCCCAAAATGCCCAAAACAGAGGATGCTTAGAAGATGGAGGTGCTACCTGATTCAAGCGCGGTGCTGGGGTGGTAGACAACTAATGGGTTGGCCTTTGGGGAATGAGAGCTTGTCCTTCCTTTTTCGTGCGAGCGGGCTGCTTTGCTTTCTCTCTCTTGCTCTCTGCTCTCTCTCCCTCTCGATTCGGGGAGTGGGAGAATATATTTGGTGGGCTACACAAAAGGACTGAACGAAGCTGCCACTATTGACCCCCTCTCCATTGCTAGCCAAGGCCAAGAAAGCCGATTGTAGCAGCAGCCAGTACCCGTTTCTCGGCCTAAACCTCAACCTTGCTCGTACGCACGCACAAAGAGCACCACTCATGGAGAGGAAGAGTAGTTTGAGCAGCCACTTGAAGGACCATTGCACTAGAGACTCCTCCACCACCACCCACTATCGCGATGACTACCGCCATTAGAGGCTGAACATGACAAAGGTGGGCTCTTCTTGGATCAGCAACAACCCGAGCCACCCTAAATATTACCATAGTGGACTCTCTTCGCCTCGAATGTCTTACTCGTGCAGCTTTTGCAAGAAGGAGTTCAGATCACCCTATGCCTATGGTAGCCACATGAAGGCCCATCGAAACGATCGCACGAAGCTGCCACTATTGGCCCTCTCTCCTCTGCTAGCCAAGGCCAAGAAGGCATATTGTAACGGCAGCCAGTACTCGTTTCTCGACCTCAACCTCAATGATAACCCTAAACCTAACTCCAACTGCATTGAAGAATACGAGGTCGATTTGGAACTTTGCTTGGGGTAATCCAATTAAGTGAGGCTTTTCATACTTGCCATCCTAATGGTTTTCAGTTATATGTTAGTTTGCAAATCTCTGTGAGAAGGAGTATTATGATTAAGAGTTTATCTTAGGTTACTAGTAGCCAAATCTAAGTTCACATATTGCTATATATGTATGTATATAGCAATTGTCCTAAGTCATCCATTGTTCTTGATCAACCTTTTCTAAATGTGTTTCCTTCTTGTTATGAGTCGTTAGACCTAATTGCTTAAATTTCAAAATTTTCATAATACTTGCTAGGGAGGGTGCATGAATGATCTTTACGTCATTCAAAGACGAGGGAAATGCTATCTTACTGTACTCTTATGCATACAATAATGCATAGTCAAATTAAATTAAAAAATGCGTGTATGTTGAGGAATGCACGCATACATATATCGCCTATATTTCTATGTGCATGTCTGTATGCAGCATTTTGCTATGAGAACTGTAGATGTACTAATAGGACCCTTGTATTGTCAATGAAGTATTTAAGCAATAAGTGTTGCTCGCGGTTTCTCACCTCCTTTTGTTTGAAATCTATCTTCGGAATAGTGGACCGAAAAGAGATGGAGTGTAGGCCGCTTGATATCACCATAGTCTCAGCAAAATGACTAAAGAAGGTGAAAGACATTCCATAAGTACTTGTGTATTTGGAGGCTAACGTCTCCCGCTATCCAATCGCTGCTCGCACGCCACTTGCACATTGCCCACTCACCATTTGCGCATTGCCTGCCCGCTACACCCTCGCCCAATGCACTTCAATCCCTGAGCCCAAATGTGTTCTCCGAGTAGCATTCACGAGGAGCTAGTGGGGCTAGAGTTCGCGTGAGCTGGATGGCCACAAACTCCATCTCGAAATGCCCAAAACAAAGGATGCTCAGACAAAGGGGAAGCAACCTTATTCGAGTGTGGTGCTAGGGTGGTGGACGACTTATGGGTTGGCCTCCGGCGAATGAGAGTTTCTCCTTTCTTTTTCATGTGAGTGGGCTACTTTGCTTTCTCTCTCTTGCTCTGTGCTCTCTCTCCCTCTCGAACCGGGGAGTGGGAGAAAATATTAGGTGGGCTGCACTAAAGGACTGCACGAAGCTACTGCCGTTGACCCCCTCTCTACTGCCAACCAAGGTCGAGAAGGTCGATCGTAGCAGCAACCAATACCTGTTTCTCGGCCTCAACCTCAACCTCAACCATGCACGCACGCATGCACATAGAAGGTCACTCATGGAGAGTAAGAGTACTTTGAGCAGCAGCTTGAAGGACCACTGCACTAGAGACTCCTCCACCACCACCCACCATCGTGATGACTACCACCATTAGAGGCTGAACATGACAAAGGTTGGCTCTTCTTGGATCGGCAATGACCTGAGCCACCTTGAATATTACCAGAGTGGACTCTCTTCGCCTTCGAGGTCTTACTCATGTAGTTTCTGCAAGAAGGAGTTCAGATCGCCCTATGCCCATGGTGGCCACATGAAGGCCCATCGAAAGGACCACGCGAAGTTGTCGGCATTGCCCCCCTCTCTGCTACTAGCCAAGGCCGAGAAGGCCGATTGTAGTGGTAGCCAGTACCCGTTTCTCGGCCTCAACTTCAATGATAACCCTAAACCTAACTCCAACAGCCTTGAAGAATATGAGGTCGATTTGGAACTTTGCTTGGGGTAATCCAATTAAGCGAGGCTTTTAATACTTGCCATCCCAATGATTTTTAGTTATATGTTAGCTTGCAGATCTCTATGAGAAGAGTATTATGATTAAGAGTTTATCTTAGATTATTAGTACCCAGATCTAAGTTCACGTATTGCTATATATGTATGTATATAGTAATTGTCCTAAGTCATCCATTGTTCTCGATCAACCTTTCCTAAATGTGCTTCCTTCTTGTTTTGACTCGTTAGACCTAATTACTTAAATTTCAACCTTTTCATAATGCTTGCTAGGGAGGGTACATGAACGATCTTTACATCATTTAGAGACGAGGGAAGTGCTATCTTGCTGCGCTCATATACATACAACAATGCCTAGTCAAATTAAGTTAAAAAAATGCGTGTATGTTGAGGAATACACGCATATATATCGTCTATATTTCTATGTGTATATCTGTATGCAGCATTTCGCTATGAGAATTGTAGATGTACTAACAGGCCCCTCGTATTGTCAATGAAGTGCTTAAGCAATAAGAGCTGCTCGCGGTTTCTCGCCTCCTTTTGTTTGAAATCTATCTTCGGAATAGAGGACCGAAAAGAGATGAAGTGCAGGCTACTTGACATCATCGTAGTCTTGGCAAAAGGACTAAAGAAGGTGAAAGACATTCCACAAGTACTTATGTATTTGGAGGCCAATGTCTCCCACTGTCCAACCGCCGCTCGCATGCCACCTGCACATTGCCCACATGCCATCCGTAAGTTGCCCGCCCACCACACCCTCACCCAATGCACTTCAATCCCCGAGCCCAAATGTGTTCTCCAAGTAGCATTCGCAAGGAGCTGGTGGGGCTAGAGTTCGCGTGAGCCGGATGGCCACGAACTCCATCCTGAAATGCCCAAAACAAAGGATGCTCAGACGAAGGAGGAGCTACCTGATTCGAGCACAGTGTTGGGGTGGTAGATGACTTATGGGTTGGCCTCTGGCGAATGAGAGCTTCTCCCTCCTTTTTCGTGCAAGTGAGCTGCTTTGCTTTCTCTCTCTTGCTCTTGCTCTCTCTCTCTCTCTCTCTCGATTTGAGGAGTGGGAGAAAATGTTAGGTGGGCTACACGAAATGATTGCACGATGCTACCGTCATTGACCCCCTCTTTGCTGCTAGCCAAGGCCGAGAAGGCCGATTATAGCGGTAGCCAGTACCCATTTCTTAGCCTCAACCCCAAACATGCACGCACGCATGCACACAGAAGGCCACTCATAGAGAGGAAGAGTAGTTTGAGCATCAGCTTGAATAAAGTGGGCTCTTCTTGGATCGGTAACGACCCGAGCCACCTTGAAAATTACCGGAGTGGACTCTCTTCGCCTCTGAGGTCTTACTAGTGCAGCTTCTGCAAGGAGTTCAGATCGCCCTATGCCTATGGTGGCCACATGAAGGCCCACCAAAAGGACCGCGCGAAGCTGCTGCCGTTGCCCCCTCTCTATTGCAAACCAAGGCCGAGAAGACCGATTGTAGCGGCAGCCAGTACCCATTTCTTGGCCTCAACCTCAACGATAACCCTAAACCTAACTCCAATAGCTTTGAAGAATACGAGGTCGATTTGGAACTTTGCTTGAGGTAATCCAATTAAGTGAGGCTTTTAATACTTGCCATGTTTTTAGTTATATGTTAGCTTGTAGATCTCTGTGAGAAGAGTATTATGATTAAGAGTTTATCTTAGATTACTAGTACCCAAATCTAAGTTCACATATTGCTATATATGTATGTATATAGCAATTGTCCTAAGTCATCCATTGTTCTCAATCAACCTTTTCTAAATGTGCTTCCTTCTTGTTACGAGTCGTTAGACCTAATTGCTTAAATTTCAACCTTTTCATAATGTTTGCTTGGGAGGGTGCATGAACGATCTTTTCGTCATTCAGAGACAAGGGAAGTGCTATCGTGTTGCACTCATATGCATACAATAATGCCTAGTCAAATTAAATTAAAAAATGCATGTATGTTGAGGAATACACGCATACATATATCGTCTATATTTCTATGTGTATGTCTATATGCAGCGTTTCGCTATGAGAACTATAGATGTACTAACAGGACCCTCATATTGTCAATGAAGTGTTTAAGCTATAAGAGCTGCTCGCGGTTTCTCACCTCCTTTTGTTTGAAATCTATCTTCGAAATAGAGGACCAAAAGGAGATGGAGTACAGGCCGCTTGACATCACCATAGTCTTGGCAAAAGGACTAAAGAAGGTGAAAGACATTCCACAAGTACTTGTGTATTTGGAGGCCAACGTCTCCCACTATCCAACCGCTGCTCGCACGCCACCTGCACATTGCCCACACACCATCTGCACGTTGCCTGCCTGCCACACCCTCGCCCAATGCACTTCAATCCCTGAGCCCAAATGTGTTCTCTGAGTAGCATTAACAAGGAGCTAGTGGGGCTGGAGTTTGCATGAGCGGGATGGCCACGAGCTCCATCTCGAAATGCCCAAAATAGAGGATGCTTAGACGAAGGAGAAGCTACTTGATTCAGGCGTAGTGCTGGGGTGGTAGACAACTGATGGGTTGGCCTCCGGCAAATGAGAGCTTCTCCCTCCTTTTTCGTGCGAGCGGGCCGCTTTGCCTTCTCTCTCTTGCTCTCTACTCTCTCTCCCTCTTGGTTCAGGGAGTGGGAGAAAATATTAGGTGCGCTGCACGAAAGGACTGCACAAAGCTACCGCCGTTGACCCTCTCTCTATTGCAAGCCAAGGCCGAGAAGGCCGATTGTAGTGGTAGCCAATACCCGCTTCTCGGCGTCAACCTCAACGATAAACCTAACTCCATCAACTTTGAAGAATACGAGGTCAATTTGGAACTTCGCTTTGGGTACTCCAATTAAGTGAGGCTTTTAATGCTTGCCATCCTAATGGTTTTCAGTTATATGTTAGCTTGCAGATCTTTGTGAGAAGAGTATTATGATTAAGAGTTTATCTTAGATTACTAGTAGCGCAGATCTAAGTTCACATATTGCTATATATGTATGTATATAGCAATTGTCCTAAGTCATCCATTGTCCTCGATCAACCTTTTTTTAAATGTGCTTCCATGTTGTCATAACTCGTTAGACCTAATTGCTTAAATTTCAGCCTTTTCATAATGCTTGTTAGGGAGGTTGCTTGAACGATCTTTACGTCATTCGGAGATGAGGGAAGTGCTATCTTGCTGCGCTCATATGCATACAATAATGCCTAGTCAAATTAAATTAAAAAAATGCGTGTATGTCGAGGAATACACGCATACATATAACATCTATATTTCTCTGTGTATGTCTATATGCAGCATTTCGCTATGAGAACTGTAGATGTACTAACAGGACCCTCGTATTGTCAATGAGGCATATATTTTCCTGTATTTTGGTCACATTATTACAAGTTTGGAACAATATATGAATAAGCAATGCTTTAAGTGATCCGGCGAAAACATTTGGATAAAAAAATTTGATACTAAAATAAGCTTCATACATAACTTTTTATAATTTTAATGTTCTTCTGCCCACGATATCTATTCTATCCAAATTAAACGTCTCTAATATTATGATCCTGTCTAATAACCCGATCTTCTTAAGTTTCTTGGACCTTAAAAAATGCCAAGGGGGAAAACTCTTACATAAAGTGTTGATTGGAGTGTGACTTCATCAAATGTAACAGACATTGGGTGTACAATAATGATAATGGTAATAACTAATCAAAAGAATTTTTCAGATTAATAATCTTGATGGCGCTTGAATTCACTGCCCTTGTTATGAAGATGATCTCTCCTATGATGGGGTCTTGAGCCCTATTAAGACACCCCTTTTTTCTCCTTCCCTAACTCGGAGTTTTGGAGTGCACGCACGCACGCACCCAAAAAGAATGAGAAATAAAAGAAAGCTAAGCGAACCAATCAAAAGATTTGTAGGAATACTTGAGTGGTCAAAAAGGGTCCATGCAAACGGACGACGACAAGCAAAAACTACCCGAGAAGGAACAATCAAGCACGACTTAATGCGTTTGTTTCTGTATGTCTCGATGCGAAGCCAAACAAAGATCTCTCGGAGCATCAGCCGTTGCATGATTTTAAAAAAACCAAGACATCATAAGTTAGTACAGCGGGCGACAGAACATGTTTCGCGAAATGGCAATAAAGAAACAGAGAGGATTTTCACACACACGTGTCGGGGGATCTCACTATCGTTCATGTTCTAGTGTTATCAGCATCTGGCGTAAAAAGAAAAGGGAGAAATGTGGTGTCACGTGGAGGGCTGCGAGCGGTGATGTTTTTGGAAACCTGACGGACATATTCCCGATAAGGGTCGTAGCAGTCATGTGGCATGATGGCATTTTCCACAAGAGGAATTAAGTAACGGTTTGCATCATCCAAATTATGAAAGTCCAAATTCTCATCCCATTTTATTCTTTTTATTTTATATTAAAAAATAATTGTTTGCTTCATCCTCCAAATTAAGGACGTTTCACAGAGATGCATCCACGTAGTTCGCTTATTTAAACTAAAGAGGACATTGGCTGGAATGTGAATGTGTGACAACCAATTAAAAAGAAAAATATTAAATTAGGATATCCAGCCGAAGCTCCCTTCTTTTTGTAGCCATGATTCCGTAACTGTTAGGATGGGATGGAGTCGGTCCAATGGACTTGGAACTGGGCAAAAGGTTCTCGAGTGTGATGTTGCATGAACTTTTGCTTCTTGTATTGTGGATGCACTGAATAAATAGCATGAAACGGTCACATCTTGTTTCCTGCAATTGTAGTTTATACAGAGTTCTGTTAACATAGCCTGGTTAGGATCAGTCTTGTTTTCGGGAGGCTATCTAGGAAAGTGGAATCACTTTTCTTATTCTAATTTCTGAAGGTTGTTTTCTAAGCAACCTATGTAATCGATATGTGGCCACGCATATGAGAAATCCTGGAAGATTTAATCCATTCAAACTATGATTTTGCATTCCAAAGTGTGAACAGTTATTGCACCTGCATGTTAAAGCAATGTTTAGAATTGGCGCTTCCCTTTTTGTTGGGTGCTCTCCTTCGCAAGGGCAAAATGCACGAAATGAGTAGAGACACAGAACTGCATCAGCGAGCAACATAATGTTGCAGCTTAGTCATCTTCATAATGGTTATAAATTGACCTTGATCTTTTATCACTTTGAATTCACTATGGCCACTTACAAACACACAGTAAAATGCTAAAAACTATACAATAATTATGATGTCCTGAAATTCGAACCCTTTGAGGAATGAATGAATGTGAATTTCGCCAATGCATTGTTGGTTGATCTCACTTGGACCAAATCATTTATGAGATACTGACCTTGAGGGGAAAGGCTACTAAGGACAGAACTCATGTGACTAAAAAACTTGACCTGGGAAAACGACTCGACCATCAGACTTGTGTAAGGACGATCCTGTAGTCATGCAGGCTGATTCCAAGGACGACTAGAAGTCGAACCACGGATAGAAATAATAGGATGACATGTGATTTTGTCTATTTTATCGAAAACGCGAATGGCCCTATATCGATTCTTGGTAATCGTGTACTTTGAAATAAGAATCTATCCTTCACAATTTCATGTTGTCAAGGACATCTATGTGTCGAGAAGTCTTGAACGTGGTTTGGCACGAGTCGGCTACGCGTGAATCCTTGAAGCCACCTATCAGTCTGAATTATACCAAAATGACATTTGGGCGAAATTGACAAGACATGAGAATCCAAGATTGGACTTCAAATTTTCGGGAACGTTTAGGACGAACTTTTGGACGATGCTTCCTCGACAGTCAATAGTGTCAATTGAATCGAGTTTTTGGGAAAGGGATTTTTGGACCGAGGAAACGAGCTTATGAGGATGTGGGCTGGGCAAGAACAATGTGGGCCTCACGCCTAAGGTAGGACAGCCACCATGGAAGATCGAGACAAACAAGCAAGCTCATTGGACCTAACCGACCCCTCACCCTTCCTAGCCCGTTATCCAAACTTGAGCCAATTCGAGCCCAACAAATTCCCAAGCCCGTTCCTATTCATTTTCTGGCCTGTTTCCTAGGCCCGCCTTCCATTTTCAGCCCAAGGATAGTTTTGGGAATTGTGCAATGTAGAAATGACCATTTTGCCCATAGATATTATTGGGAAAACACAAAAGAAGAGAGAGAAAATAAGGTCATGTTGTATAGGAAGTTGAAGTAACTATTAATGCCATTAATGAAGGTTATCTAGTAGCTCACTTCACTCTCTCTCTCTCCCCTCTTCAGCCCATAAAAATCGCACAAGCTTTCTCCCCTTGTTTCCCCTTCATTCCTAGTGTTTCTGTTTCTGACCTCTCATCGAAAACTGAGTTTTTCATTGCCTTCCCGTTGTAATCTCGGCCCGTGCCACCCACCAATTTGCTCAGCATAGGGAATCTGTATGGCCTGCATCAGTCGATCGGCGAAAGGAGTTGCCGGCCATCCCGTACGACGGCCGAAAGCCACCGGTCTGCCGTTCGCCTACTGTAGCACCAGTTTGCCTGTTCCACCTTTTTCTTCTGTTTCTCTCCATTTTCGACCAAACCACTACCACACTAGCCACCCACAACTCCCCCTCGACCCCCTGGAACTACTGGTCACCGCCCACTAGCTCGCCGGAGCTCTAACCAACCTTTTTTTGCTCCGACCAGCAGCTTCCTCCTATTGCAGTGCTGTTTTTTGAAGTTTGGTGTATGAGCAGAGGCTATTGCTTTGATTTCAGCCCCAGGACTACCTTGGATTGCCGTGTTTGAGGTCCTCAAGTGTCGCCCTTATCGCGGCCGCTGCGTCCACTTCTCCGGCCTACTTAACGGATGAGTTTAGCCTCTAATCCCTTAGCTAATGCCTAAACTTGCTTAAGGTTGGATTAATTAGTGTTAAGAGCTGTTTAGGATGTTTAATTAAGTGTATTAGCCCTAAGATAGGTGATTAGATAAATGGTTAAGATTAGCTTAGCTTAATCTTGCTTATTTATGCTTAATTGTGCTTAATTAGGCTTAATTGAGTGTTATGTTCTAATTAAGCATGTTTTACCTTAATTGCTTGATTAATGTGATTAATTGTTTAATTTAATGATTTATTTAATTTTTGCATATAAGTATTTAATTATTTAATTTTCAGAATTTATTTATTTAATTATTTTTAATTTCTAAATTTAATTATTTAATTATTAAATTCTGAAATTTCACTATGCATGCACTGTTCATCCAACATTTAAAATGTGCATATTTTCATGTGTCTTAATTTTATGAAGTGAAATGGATGTGGCATTACATGAACATCTACTTGAATCGTGTGATTTTCACAAAAAGGGGAAAAATGGTTTATCCGAGGGACACCGGAAATGGATCATCTTTATGAGAAAGGATGTGAGTTTTTATATGCAAGCATGTGTTCATTGGCTAATGCTCAAAGATAATAAATGGGTTGTGGTAAAGTGCTTACGTGATCACTAAATTGAACCCGCCATTTAGCAGCAGTCCGGGGGGTGATAGTCCGATTTATCAGAGACCCAATGGGGGTCTAGATGCAAAGTTGTGATAGAGACCAGGCCCATGCTCTTTATGGAATGCCGTTTTGGGCGGGGGTCCCTTGACGTAGCCGTGCCTTATGGGGGAGGGCGATGCCTAGCTATGATAGTAGACACCGGCAGGAGTTCTGTTGTAGCCCTGTGGGGCAGTAATAATCGAAACACGTGTGTATGCCAGAGTGTATGAGAAACATTGCATCATTGGTTTCGATTATGCATGAGGTGATCACATCATTATTTATGACACGCACGCATGAACTAATAATGTGCAAGGTGTGGCAATGACCAAGTGAGATATGACGCGAGTCGCATGTGATTGGTGAACTGCATTATCTAAATGCCATGTGCATTGCGTGTATTGTGCTAATATATAACGTGCAAGATATGGCATATCAGGTAAGGTTGCATGCGAACCGACGTTTGATTGTGGGTTGACCCTACCTGTTATTTTATTGCTAACTATTGGTTGTTTGTGGTTGGGTTGCATAAGGGGTGGTTCTGGAGAGATACCCTAGGGGATAAACTCGCTGAGATTTTATCTCAGCCCGTCATGGTTAACCATTTTTAGGCTCTTAGGATGGCGCCCCTGCCAATGTGGCTTGGGGTACCCTAGGACTGGGAGACCATTGTCACACACCATTGATTCCCAGGTCGGGTGCATTTATACAAGAAGTACGTCACCACCATTTGGGTGGATGAGGGACCGAGGCAATGGATACCCCATCAGTTCCTAGCGTGGTACATTCGGCAGAATGATCTGTTGATCAATCCCTTGTGAGGTTTTGATGGACCGCCTGGTAGGGGACCTGAAAATGATGACTGGGACCCCATGGAGCTGGACCCTCTTGACAGTGCAGTGGAGAACCCTGTCTCCGCTCCTCCAGTGATTGGCCCAAACTACAACGACCCAAACTACGACCTTACGAAGCCTAATCCGACGGATCAGAGTGATGGTAGTTCAAAACCTGAGAGTTCTTTTTGTATAGATGGATTAGCCGAGCCTAATTTCTTTTTGGTCAGGCTTAGTGGATGGATCGGCCCCCTTAGCCAAGCTTGTAAATCGAAAAATGATCATTCATTGGTTAATTCAGTATGAATGTATAAATGAGTAGTTATGTTATCTTGCTATTCATCCCTCTATCCCTGTGTGATTGTTTTATTGTCTGTTAGACTGGAGATGATTCATCTTCTGCTTGCGCTTATTGAAAGACTAAAAATGAATGGTTGTCAACGAGTCCTAGGACGTCGCTTTTAATTGACCATGATAAGGGGTTGTTGTGTGCCCAGGGTTCAAGGCATGACAATAATATTTATGGAACAACAATGATGGAAAATAGAAAATCGAACTTCACAGGAAACGTTGAAATTTTGTTTTAGACAAACCATTAACTCAAGTCAAGTTTTGTAAAATCTGACAGCTCCACGACACCCTAAACTATTGTTTTTTATAAATACATAACTCAATGACTCAAAAATCAGACTTCGCTATATAAATCTCCAATAATTCTGAATTTCAGGCCATAAATCCAAAAGTGCTCCAATTGAACGAACGAGGGGCACAAACACTTACAAGACATTGCGTTATGTAGTCGAGTCAGGTTTGTGAGGTTACGATGACGTGCACATGTGAACTCATTTCCTCTTCTTCCCCTTTCTCTTCTTCTTCTTCCTCCTTTTCCTCTTTCTCTCTCCTCTTTTCTCTTCCTGAACTAGTTCAGGCATCACTTAAATGAGCCAAGCGCCCACCTTGCTTCTCTTCCTCCTCTTTTTCACTTTTCGACCATTTATTCCTTTTTCTTCTTTTTTCTTTTTTAAAAATAAAAAGTGACCGCACCACTCCTTTATGACCCGGTAAGAAGTCCCCAATAATACACTCTCATTCGTGTAACTTTTATAAAAGCAGATGCTTCCCCACCAATTTGCACGAGATGCTTTTTTTTTTACTCGAACTTTCTAGTTTGACCAACTTTCTTCGAGCCATGAACCTACTAAAAGAGCCCAAAAAATGAAAAGACAAAGCAAAGAAAGAAAGAAGGAAGGAAGATAAGAGAAAACATGACATGCAATCTTTCTTTAAGATTTTAAGGAAATGTTGCAAGACATATGGATCTCGAATCAGATTATGCTTGGTATGGATTAGGCTCTTAGGGAGAGAGTGGGTGCCCACCTCGGTGAGAGTACACATATGCTAGTTCGTCTTTTTCTTGGAAAAGAAGAGAGAGAGAGGGGCCACACGTGGGGTGACCACTACACCACACACGTCAACCGATAGGATGCAGTGGGGAGCATAGAGTAAGACTCAAACGACTTCAGCAGACTTCCGTGGTGTCAATGAAAGATGAGAAAATATTAGGTGGGCTGGCCATAACATGTTAGCGTTTGTCCTGACCAACCTAGAAGCTCCATGTGGCTCCACATCAGCGAGTGGTCCCCACTGCCTTTGGGCAGAGAAAATATGAATTTTTTCTTTCTTATTTAAAAATTTTCCCCTAATAATAGACCTACGCGCATTAATGGCCCCACTAGACCTTCTGCAGTCAAAGTTATTTCACTCCCTCTTACACACATGGACACACACGACATGAGTGGTCCCGAGAAAAAGCCAGGAACCATTGTGCAAAATTTGAGGGCGAATAAGTGTCGACCATGCAAGCAAAAAGCTTCCTTGAGCATAATAGGGAGTCTATAGTCAAACCAAAAGAATGAAAGAGAGAAAGATGGGCATTCAGCAGCTGAGGCAAAAAAGGCAAAATCCTCTTAGATTTCGCATAATAGGCTATGACTCTGTGAGGACCTTTCTAATCAGTGCACGCCACCTGCACATTTCCCGCACGCCGTCCACACTTTGCCCACCCACCACACGCTCACCCAACGCACTTCAATCCCTGAGCCCAAAAGAGTTCTCATGTAATCCTCCATGCGGCGATGATCACCCACATCTATGCCTGACTTACCAATTCAATTACAATTTGTCATACCACCTTTGGGTTGAAACTGTAGTCACTAGGGAAATGGAAGGCAACCCCAACCAACCCAGAGATCTCGGATCAGATTATGCGTGGTGTGGATTGGCAGTTGTGGAGTGGGCGAGGGCCCACCTCGGCGAGAATACCTATCGTCACGCATGGGGGTAACCACCGCACCACACACGTCAGTCGACAGGATACAGTTGGGACCACGGGGGTGGGTGGTGTCAGTGCGTCCAAGAGCCTTCTGCCCAAAATCCCAAGACATCGCATGTGTTCTACATCTCTTTTGACGGCCTCAATGAAGTTATGGTTCCCCTCTTTGGTTCTATGCAGAGTTTTGTTTTTCAAGGTTGAAATTCTTGTAATAAATTTAGCATTTGCACGGTGGGAATTTGAATTGAAAGAGCAATATGAGGAAATTTTTACAATATCTTGGCTCATCGGAAGATATATATGATTTGTATGGCGAAATCCAATTTTAGATGTTTATGGTTTATGTATTCTGTGTTTGAGCCAGGAAGGGTGTTGGATGGTGTGCGCAAGAACAGAGAAAAGAACCCGCCTTTTTTTCAATCTAGTTTCTTACGGGCCAATCCCTGAGCAAATTCCGGCGCAGAACGCGCGTCCATGATGGTAAGCGGCAAAAGTGGCGCGGCTCTTCCCCCATGGATACGCCAATAACGAAATACAGCGACAAGCATAGATTCAAGTTTGTGTTGGACCCACATGAGAAGGGTTCGACCAAGCAGATACAAGAGGACCATGGAAAGGAATGCCAATAACAAGAGATAGGGGAAATAGTGAAAGGGGCCCGGGATCAACCATGCTGCAAGGGAAGCCACTGAGAGCGCAACTGCGAGCACCATGAGGATGCGGAACGGTAGGGCACAACAAGCGGGAGCTAGAAGAGTAACGATTGCAAATGCACCATAGAGCAGAAGAGAGACGAGAGCAAGGAAGGTGTCAAAAGGGTGTGCCTCATATGGGGATGTGGATTTTCCTTGGAATTTCAGCTGGACAAAGCAGAGCACCACAGGAACAACAAAGGCGGGAATGGCCTGGAGGGTGGTGAATGCAGGGGGAGGTGGACTTTTGCATGGGAGCGACGGCGGATTGGCATTGGGGCCAGCTGTTCGAATCCCTGAGTCCAATCTTGAGGATGATTATGGAAACAGATCTTCGGGTATTTTATAGTTGAAAAAGAGGGTGGATGTTCCCACCAACCGTGCGGGTTGGAAGCTGAGAAGCTTCCTATTGGTCATCGTCATCGCCTTGCATCTTCCCATCTTTTTTATTTTTGGTAGAACACTTCCCTCGTTTCTTTTTGGGAGTTAGAGACTTACTTCCTCTATTGGTTAAAAACCAGAGATGGAGTAATCTCTTTGACTGGTCATAGATGTCTTAAACTTCGACTAAAGATAAGATTGCATTATTAAAGGAATCATATGCTTTTAGACATGGAAGGTATCTCTAGCAGGGTGGACTTGTAGAAGGAGAACGAGGAGTTTGAGAAGACTTGGATGGACCTAAGCAAAGGGTCAACCGCTATGTAGAATTGCTTGAAAGAGAAGAGAGAGAGAGGGGCCACACGTGGAGTGACCACTACACCACACACGTCAATCGACAGGATGCGGTGGGGAGCACGGAGTGGAGTAAGTGAAAGATGAGAAAATATTAGGTGGGCCGACCATAACAGGTCAGCGTGCATCTCAACCAACCAGGAAGCTCCATGTGGCTCCACATCAGCGAGTGGTCCCCACCGCCTTTGGGCATAGAAAATGTGAATTTTTTCTTTCTTATTTAAAAATTTTCCCCTAATAATAGACCTGCGCACATTAATGGCCCCACCAGATCTGCTGTAGTCATTCCCACCTTTGTTGTTCATCCCTCTATCCCTGTGTGATAGTTTTATTGTTTGTTGGATTGGGGATGATTCGCCTTCCGCTTACGCTTAATGACAGACTAAAAATAAATGGTCATCAACGAGTCTTGGGATGTTGCTTTCAATTGACCATGGTAAGGGGTTGTTACGTGCCCGAGATTCGGGGCGTGACAATAATATTTATGGAACAACAATGATGGAAAACAGAAAATCGAATTTCACGGGAAATGTTGAAATTTTGTTTCGCACAAACCATAAGCTCAAGTGAAGTTTTGTAAAATTCGATAACTCCACGACACCCTAAACTATTGTTTCTTTATAAATACATAGCTCAATGACTCAAAAATCGGACTTCGCCATATAAATCTCCAATAATTCCGAATTTCAGGCCATAAATCAAAAAGTGCTCTAATTGAATGAACGAGGGACGTGAACGCTTGCAAGACATTGTGTTATGTAGTCGAGTCAAGTTTGTGAGGTTACGATGACATGCACGTGTGGACTTCTTTCCTCTTCTTCCCCTTTCTCTTCTTCTTCTTCTTCTTCTTCCTCCTTTTCATCTTTCTCTCTCCTCTTTTCTCTTCCCAAACTGGTTCGGGCATCACTTAAATGAGCCAAGCACCCACCTTGCTTCTCTTCCTCCTCTTTTTCACTTTTTGACCATTTATTTCCTTTTTCTTCTTTTTTCTTTTTTGAAAATAAAAAGTGATCGCACCACTCCTTTATGACCCGGTAAGAAGTCCCCAATAATACACTCTCATTCATGTAACTTTTATAAAAGGAGATGCTTCCCCACCAATTTGCACGAGATGCTTTTTTTTTTACTCGAACTTTCTAGTTTGACCAACTTTCTTCGAGCCATGAACCTACTAAAAGAGCCCAAAAAATGAAAAGACAAAGCAAAGAAAGAAAGAAGGAAGGAAGATAAGAGAAAACATGACATGCAATCTTTCTTTAAGATTTTAAGGAAATGTTGCAAGACGTATGGATCTCGAATCAGACTATGCTCGGTACGGATTAGGCACTTGGGGAGTGAGTGGGTGCCCACCTCGGCGAGAGTACACGTATGCCGGTTCGTCTTTTTCTTGAAAAAGAAGAGAGAGAGAGGGGCCACACGTGGGGTGACCACTACACCACACACGTCAACCGACAGGATGCAGTGGGAAGCACGGAGTGGTGTAAGTGAAAGATGAGAAAATATTAGGTGGGCCGGCCATAACATGTCAGCGTGCGTCCCGACTAACTAGGAAGCTCCATGTGGCTCCACATCAGTGAGTGGCCCCCACCGCCATTGGGCACAGAAAATATGATTTTTTTTTCTTTCTTATTTAAAAATTTTCCCCTAATAATAGATCTGCGCACATTAATGGCCCCACTAGATCTACTGTAGTCAAAGTTATTTCACTCCCTCTTAAACACATGGACACACACGACATGAGTAGTCCCTGGAAAAAGCCAAGAATCATTGTGCAAAATTTGAGGGCAAATAAGTGTCGACCATGCAAGAAAAAAGCTTCCTTGAGCATAATAGGGAGTCTATAGTCAAACCAAAAGAAAGAAAGAGAGAAAGATGGGCATTCAGCAGCTGAGGCAAAAAAGGCAAAATCCTCTTAGATTTCACATAATAGGCTACGACTCTGTGAGAACCTTTCTAATTAGTGCACACCACCTGCATGTTTCTCGCACGCTGTCCACACGTTGCCTGCCCGCCACATGCTCACCCAACGCACTTCAATCCACGAGCCCAAACGAGTTCTCATGTAATCCTCCATGCGGCAATGATCATCCACATCTATGCCTGACTTACCAATTCAATTACAATTTGTCATACCACCTTTGGGTTGAAGTTGTAGTCACTAGGGAAATGGAAGGCGACCCTAGCCGACCCAGAGATCTCGGATCAGATTATGCGTGGTGTGGATTGTCCTCTGCCTTTTTTTTTCTTTTACAAATCTCGCACATACGAAATCATCTCTCTCTCTCTCTCTCTCTCTCTCTCTCTCTCTCTCTCTCTCTCTCACAAGCATGGCGAGGATCTTTGCTAAGATTTTGAGCCTTTAAAAATTAGGCATATTCCCTTGGCCCAATAATTCTGAATTTCAGGCCATAAATCCAAAAGTTCTCCAATTGAACGAACGAGGGACACAAACACTTACAAGACGTTGTGTTATGTAGTCGAGTCAAGTTTGTGAGGTTATGATGACGTGCACATGTGGACTCCTTTCCTCTTCTTTCCCTTCTTCTTCTTCTTCTTCTTCTTCTTCTTCTTCTTCTTCTTCTTCTTCTTCTTCCTCCTTTTCCTCTTTCTCTCTCCTCTTTTCTCTTCCCGAACTGGTTCAAGCATCACTTAAATGAGCTAAGCACCCACCTTGCTTCTCTTCCTCCTCTTTTTCACTTTTCAACCATTTATATTCTTTTTCTTCTTTTTTATTTTTCAAAAATAAAAAGTGATAGCACCACTCCTTTATGACCCGGTAAGAAGTCCCCAATAATACACTCTCATTCGTGTAACTTTTATAAAAGGAGGCGCTTCCCCACCAATTTGCATGAGATGCTTTTTTTTGACCCAAACTTTCTAGTTTGATCAACTTTCTTCGAGCCATGAGCTTACTAAAAGAGCCCAAAAAATGAAAAGACAAAGCAAAGAAAGAAAGAAGGAAGGAAGATAAGAGAAAACATGACATGAAATCTTTCTTTAAGATTTTAAGGAAACGTTGCAAGATGTATGGATCCCGGAACAGATTATGCTCAATACAGATTAGGCACTTGGGGAGTGAGTGGGTGCCCACCTCGGCGAGAGTACATGTATGCTAGTTCGTCTTTTTCTTGAAAAAGAAGAGAGAGAGAGAGAGAGGGGCCACACGTGGGGTGACCGCTACACCACACACGTCAACCGATAGGATGCAATGGGGAGCACAGAGTGGTGTCGGTGAAAGATGAGAAAATATTAGGTCGGGCGGCCATGACATGTTAGCGTGCGTCCCGACCAACTAGGAAGCTCCATGTGGCTCCACATCAGCGAGTAGTCCCCACCGCCATTGGGCACATAAAATATGAATTTGTTCTTTCTTAATTAAAAATTTTCAGAGTTATTTCACTCCCTCTTACACACATGGACACAAACGACATGAGCGGTCCTGAGAAAAAGCCAAGAATCATTGTGCAAAATTTGAGGGCAAAAAGTTTCTTTGAGCATAATAGAGAGTCTATAGTCAAACCAAAAGAAAGAAAGAGAGAAAGATGGGCATTCAGCGATTGAGGCAAGAGAGGCAAAATCCTCTTAGATTTCGCATAATAGGCTATGACTCTGCGAGGACCTTTCTAATCAGTGCACACCACCTGCATGTTTCCTGCACGCCGTCCACACATTGCCCGCCCGCCACACACTCGCCCAACGCACTTCAATCCCTGAGCCCAAATGAGTTCTCATGTAATCCTCCATGCGGCGATGATCACCCACATCTATGCCTGACTTACCAATTCAATTATAATTTGTCATACCACCTTTGGGTTGAAACTGTAGTCACTAGGGAAATGGAAGGCGGCCCCCACCGACCCAGAGATCTCGGATCAGATTATGCGCAATGTGGATTGTCCTCTACCTTTTTTTTTTCTTTTACAGATCTCGCAAATACGAAATCCTCTTCCTCTCTCTCTCTCACAAGCATGGCAAAGATCTTTGCTAAGATTTTGAGCCTTTAATAATTAGGCATATTCCCTTGGCCCAATAATTCCGAATTTCAGGCCATGAATCCAAAAGTTCTCCAATTGAACGAACGAGGGACACGAACACTTACAAGACATTGTGTTATGTAGTTGAGTCAGGTTTGTGAGGTTACAATGACGTGCACGTGTGGACTCCTTTCCTCTTCTTCCCCTTTCTCTTCTTCTTCTTCTTCTTCTTCTACCTCCTTTTCCTCTCTCTCTATCCTCTTTTCTCTTCCCGAACTAGTTCAAGCATCACTTAAATGAGCCAAGCACCCACCTGGCTTCTCTTCCTCCTCTTTTTCACTTTTCGACCATTTATTTCCTTTTTCTTCTTTTTTCTTTTTTAAAAATAAAAAGTGATCACACCACTCCTTTATGTCCTGGTAAGAAGTCCCCAATAATACACTCTCATTCATGTAACTTTTATAAAAGGAGACACTTCCCCACCAATTTGTGTGAGATGCTTTTTTTTGACTTGAACTTTCTAGTTTGACCAACTTTCTTCGAGCCATGAACCTACTAAAAGAGCCCAAAAAATGAAAAGACAAAGCAAAGAAAGAAAGAAGGAAGGAAGATAAGAGAAAACAGGACATGCAATCTTTCTTTAAGATTTTAAGGAAATGTTGCAAGACGTATGGATCCCGGATCAAATTATGCTTGTTATGGATTAGGCGCTTGGGGAGTGAGTGGGTGCCCACCTTGGCAAGAGTACACGTATGCTAGTTCGTCTTTTTCTTGAAAAAGAAGAGAGAGAGAGAGAGAGAGGGGCCACACGTGGGGTGACCACTACACCACACACGTCAACCAACAGGATGCAGTGGGGAGCACAGAGTGGTGTCAGTGAAAGATGAGAAAATATTAGGTGGGTCGGCCATAACATGTCAGCGTGCGTCTTGACCAACCAAGAAGCTCCATGTGGCTCCACATTAGCGAGTGGTCCCCACCACCTTTGGGCACAGAAAATATGAATTTTTTCTTTCTTATTTAAAAATTTTCCCTAATAATAGACCTGCATGCATTAATGGCCCCACTAGACCTCAGAGTTATTTCACTCCCTCTTACACACATGGACACACACGACATGAGCGGCCCCGGGAAAAAGCCAAGAATCATTGTGCAAAATTTGAGGGCAAATAAGTGTCGACCATGTGGGCAAAAAGCTTCCTTGGGCATAATAAAGAGTCTACAGTCAAACCAAAAGAAAGAAAGAGAGAAAGAGCATTCAGCAGCCGAGGCAAGAAAGGCAAAATCCTCTTAGATTTCGCATAATAGGCTACGACTCTATGAGGACCTTTCTAATCAGTGCACGCCACCTGCACGTTTCCCGCATGCCGTTCGCACATTGCCTACCCGCCACACGCTCGCCCAACACACTTCAATCCCTGAGCCCAAATGAGTTCTCATGTAATCCTCCATGCAACAATGATCACCCACATCTATGCTTGACTTACCAATTCAATTACAATTTGTCATACCACCTTTGGGTTGAAACAGTAGTCACTAGGGAAATGGAAGGCGGCCCTAGTCGACCCAGAGATCTCGGATCAGATTATGCGCGGTGTGGATTGTCCTCTGCCTTTTTTTTTCTTTTACAGATCTCGCACATATGAAATCTCTTCCTCTCTCTCTCTCACAAGCATGGCAAAGATCTTTGCTAAGATTTTGAGCCTTTAATAATTAGGCATATTCCCTTGGCCCAATAATTCCGAATTTCAGGCCATAAATCCAAAAGTTCTCCGATTGAACGAACGAGGGACGCGAACACTTACAAAACGTTGCGTTATGTAGTCGAGTCAGGTTTGTGAGGTTACGATGACGTGCACGTGTGGACTCCTTTCCTCTTCTTTCCCTTTCTCTTCTTCTTCTTCTTCTTCTTCTTCTTCTTCTTCTTCTTCTTCTTCTTCTTCTTCTTCTTCTTCTTCCTCCTCCTCCTCCTTTTCCTCTTTCTCTCTCCTCTTTTCTCTTCCCGAACTAGTTCTGGCATCACTTAAATGAGTCAAGCGCCCACCTTGCTTCTCTTCCTCCTCTTTTTCACTTTTCGACCATTTATTTCCTTTTTCTTATTTTTTCTTTTTTAAAAATAGAAAGTGATGGCACCACTCCTTTATGACCCGGTAAGAAGTCCCCAATAATACACTCTCATTCATGTAACTTTTATAAAAGGAGACACTTCCCCACCAATTTGCGCGAGATGCTTTTTTTTGACCTGAACTTTCTAGTTTGACCAACTTTCTTCGAGCCATGAACCTACTAAAAGAGCCCAAAAAATGAAAAGACAAAGCAAAGAAAGAAAGAAGGAAGGAAGATAAGAGAAAACACGACATGCAATCTTTCTTTAAGATTTTAAGGAAACGTTGCAAGACGTATGGATCCCATATTAGATTATGCTCGATACGGATTAGGGGCTTGGGGAGTGAGTGGGTGTCCACCTCGGCAAGAGTACACATATGCTAGTTCGTCTTTTTCTTGAAAAAGAAGAGAGAGAGAGAGAGGGGCCACACGTGGGGTGACCACTACACCACACACGTCAACCGACAGGATGCAATGGGGAGCACGGAGTGGTGTCAATGAAAGATGAGGAAATGTTAGGTGGGCCGGCCATAACATGTCAGCGTGCATCCTGACCAACCAGGAAGCTCCATGTGGCTCCACATCAGCGAGTGGTCTCCACTGCCTTTGGGCAGAGAAAACATGAATTAGCATAATAGGGAGTCTACAGTCAAACCAAAAGAAAGAAAGAGAGAAATATGGGCATTCAGCAGCTGAGGCAAAAAAGGCAAAATCCTCTTAGATTTTGCATAATAGGTTATGACTCTGCGAGGACCTTTATAATCAGTGCACGCCACCTACACGTTTCCCGCACGCCGTCCGCACATTGCCCACCCGCCACACGCTCGCCCAACACACTTTAATCCCCAAGCCCAAATGAGTTCTCATGTAATCGTCCATGCAGCGATGATAACCCACATCTATGCCTGACTTACCAATTCAATTACAATTTGCCATACCACCTTTGGGTTGAAACTGTAGTCACTGGGGAAATGGAAGGCAGCCCCAGCCAACCCAGAGATCTCGAATCAGATTATGCACGGTTTGGATTGTCCTCTACCTTTTCTTTTTTCTTTTGAAGATCTCACACGTACGAAATCTTCTTTCTCTCTCTCTCACAAGCATGGCAAAGATGTTTGCTAAGATTTTGAGCCTTTAATAATTAGGCATATTCCCTNATGAAAACATCTCCACAAAAGGTTTTTCCGATTTGGGGCTCGAAAGGGAAACCTCAGCATAGTCTCCAAACCATTGGGCATTTTCCATCATAAAGTGCTCAAGCTACACAGATTTGCCGAGGCATCGGCAAATCATGCCAATTTGACTGAATCTCTTCATTGGGCCCAGGGGTTTGGTGGAGATCATTTGTTTGAATCTAAGCAAAAAAATACAACAACAAATTTAATTTAATTAGTGAATCACATGCTCTAGACCACATGATGGGGAACTTACAAGAATTGGGTCAGAAGGAATTTGTTGTTTCTTTTTTGAAATTCATTTGCTTAGTAATTTCATTCCCTATCAAATGAAATTTTAAGTCATTATCAAAATAATCGGATATTTCTTATGAAACTTTGTAAGGAAGACTTCATCTAAATGTGAAGTGAGACATTACATCCAGATTATGCTGTCAAAAAGGATTTCTACGTTTGGACTTTAACAAAGAGTGGAACTTCAAAAGGGTAAAGTATCCACAGACAAAAATGAAAGGGGAGTAACGTGTCCACTAACATTGGATTTGATAGGAATTGCATCTAAAATTTAGCTTATTTTACTATTGTCTCCATCGATGTCACAGATGAGGTTAAGAATATCACTAATGTTAATTGAGCCTACTACTCACTTTGATCATTATGAATTCCATGTAATTTGATCATGGGTTATATTGATAGGAAATTCGGTAAGTAGGTGGATTTAAATAAATCTTACCAAGCCTTGCTAGGCCATGTATCAATGACTTCATTTATCTAAAGAATTTCTTAGTTTGTTCGTCCTGCTTGGTAGGATGGAAGATTGATTAAAAAAAAGTGCATTTGGAGAAACTTGATGAATTAACGAGTTTTGAATTTTTTGGTTAAATTACATTAGAAAGCATATTTAAATTTATTAGTGAAGTCAAGTCGAAAACGAGAAACTCCCGTAAACATTACCCCTGATTCCCTTTGATTTAGGAGGGAAGAACCCAATCAGAATGCGCAGTGAGGAGGAAGAGGATGATTCAGAACCTCTGGCTCATTAAGAAATGCGTGGAAAAGGGATATGTTCAAGGTTTGCGGGTGACATTGGCCAACTAAAACTCAAAACAACAGCTTAGACTAGTGTCGCACAAGGAGAAATGCAAGAGGGAAACAAAAGTCTCCGGCCAATAAGAAGTCGAGAAGATACAACCCCTATGGAGTACAGATAGCTAGGGTTAATGTAATAGACAAGACTTGGCTACTTGAATTACTAAAATTTTGGCATTATTTAGTGGTGAAGCTAGTGGGAATCGGATAAGTATTAGTAGTTATGCGGAATGATTTGGTATTTCTTAATGTTGAATCAGCCTCAGGAAAGTTCATCAACGATAAGCTAGAGAACAAACCTAGGAGGATTGTTCTACAAAATAAGGAGGATTGTTCAATGGCTTTTTATTTATTTTCCTATCGCGTCTTGACAAGGTCTGAACAATCAGTTTTGATTTTCATTAAATTTTTTATTCGTTTATTTATTTATTTATTTATTTATTATTTTCTATTTTTTTTAAAGATGGGCTCGGCCTGAAAATGGACTGTACTGGGCCTTTGTGAATTTGGGCTGTGGACATAAATGAATTTATTATATCCAGCCCCTTTCAATTTTAAAGCCTCACCGAATCTCAAATATAATCATACTAACCTCATCTTTTATTATAGTTGCACCTAGTCCATTTTCAATTATATATATATATATATATATAATATAATTGAACAAACCTACTTTTAACTTCCTTCTATCGCGACCTATTTTTTCTCGTCCCGAGGGGAAAAGAAATATCTAAATATATAAATAGGTTTAAGGGTATTTTCTAAAGAGTGGGTCTAGAACCCTCATTAGACATAAGCTCTCACAAGCCCATACTCCACGTGACATTGGTGTTTATAAAAATTTTCAAATGAGAAGTTGCCACTAGCCTATTGGATTGGCTAAAAACCAAGCGGGGTATGAAAATGTGCCTCACTTTCTACACAACTAGAGATCCTAGAGTCGGGGACTTGATTACACTAATTAACCAATTAGTGCCCTTTCGGTACCTAATCATATTCATTTCAAAAAGACTTTTGTCAGGCAGTTTGGATTAATTTTAGACTTAACCACTAACATGTAAGGTGATCATGCAGGTGCGCAAATCATCAAAATAACAATCAGCAACATAAGGAAACATTAAATAAATTGCAAGAGAAAATAAGCACCTAGTGTCAAGAGATAAGTAAATGACAATCATAATTAAACTAAGGGGGAAACCATAATCATCGCATCCTAAGTATGCATTCAAGGGCAATTATATCCGAGGATTAAAACCCCAAGATGAAGCAATAAGAGTTTGTTCAATTTTAAGCACAATCTTAGGCCGATGATTTTCTGACATTTTTAAGAGAAAATTGTCCAATAATTATTTTAGAGCTTCTTAGGTAACTCTAAAACAAATTGGGATTTTTTGGGATTTTTTTTTTGGGGGATTTCTAATATTTTAATATTTTCGAATTAAAAAATATTTTTTTCCGAAAATTTTTATAAATTTTCAGGTTCTGAATTTTTCATGAATTTTCTGAAATTTAATTGATTTTTTTTAAATAATAATAATAATTCGGACTGGGTCAAAAGACCCGGCCCTAAATCACTAGAGACTAACAAAAAGGCCCACGAAAATTCTTTTTTTCTTTTTACTAAAAGAACGGCCCATTTCTAATTCTATTTTTCTAGCCCAGCTAAAAAAACCCGACCCGCGAAAAACTCAGCCCAACAGAAGCGGGTCCGTGGCGAAGCCCATCTCCTTGCCCCCTATTTTTATTTTCGGCATTTTGTTTTTCCCTTTTTTTGTTTTTCTTTAATCTTTCTCCTTTTTCGGTCTTCTTCCTCCTGTCTCCCTTCTGCTTCACGACCGCACGTTTCCTATGCACGCCCGACGTCCCTGCAGCAGCTTCGCCGGACCGATGCCGGCACCGCCGCGAGGTCTGACCATCCTAAGGGAATCGCCGTACCGTCACCAGGCGTCGGTCCTTCCGTTCGACCGACGCCGAGCGTTGCCGGCATCCAAGAGTCGCCGGATTGACTCTGGCGAGGGCGTGCTTCGGCCTACCCAAACAACGCGGATGACCTATCGAAAAGTTAGGAAAGTGACCGAGATGGTGTACGACAACGGTATGACTCTGAATGACGTAAAAGAAACCGAAAGCCGAGCTCTAGTCGGGGATTGGGTTCGGTTTTTCTCATTGGGGCATTTCGTCGAACAGTTAGCGGGCGCTGCCAAAATCAAAGGTTTCCGGCTCGACCGAGCCATGAACATGCTCTAGGGGTCTTCGGACATGTAATACAAGGAAAAGGGGAGCGAAATGCTAGGACGACGAGGGCCGGAGCTTGCGCGAGCTGGTCGGCCGTGAGCTCTGGCCCGGCATTCTCCAGAAAATAGAGCTACTGAGGTTTAGAGAGACCTACCTCGTTCGGGACGAGCTGCGGCAGACGACGGCAACGGACGGGCTTCCGGCGACAGCTAACTGCTCCTCGAGGTTTCCTTCTTCCTGCGGTTCTCTCTCTTCTCTTGGTCTCTCCGGTCTTCTTTCTCCTCGTTTCTTTTCTCTCGGTTCTCGGTCTCTTTATCTCCGTTTCCCTCTCTCTGGCTTCTCTCGGGTTTCCTCCTCTTTCCCTTTTTTTTCTTCCTGCAGAAGCTCTTTTTGCTCTTTTTTTGCTACTGACTTCTGATGCCTTTCTGCTCTGAGTCGCTGCTGCTTCTGCTCTGAGTTGCTGCTGCTTTTTATTTTCTTCGCAGGTTCACGCTTCTGCGCGGGGGAAGAAAGAGAGAAGATGGATGGGCCGGGCCGAGAAAGGAAAGAGAAGAAGAGAAAAAGGAAAGTGGGCCAGGCCCATGCGGTGGGAAAAGAAGGGGGCCGAGCAAATACTAGAAGATGGATGGGCCGGACCCGCCTTTTTCTCTCTTTTTTTAAATTTCGATTTTTTTTAAAAAAATTAATTTTAAGACTAGTGATGCAAATACTGCTAATGTCTATATGCAATGCAATTTTAATGAAAGAAATTTTTTGTTAAGGGGTTATAAATTAAACTCTAATTTTCTAATGCGATTATAAATAATTAAATGAGTAGCCAAAATTTAGGTGTCAACACCTTCTTCTCCGGTGATAGCCGGAGAATGCAAGTGGAGGAAGACACGCCAACATATGGTGGGAACAAAAAACACATAATATCAGGATGCATTTTAACGTGATCGATTTCCTAGAAAAGATGTCTGTTTCTCTCTCGTTTTCTCAGCTTTGAATGATTCAATTCAGTTATAGGAGGAGGGGAGAGAGAAGAAGAGAAGTTTCTAATTCAAATAAATCACATAATTAACTTCCTTCCCTATAGATTGCCATGTTAGCAATTACTAACGGCCACTGATCATCAAAGGATTTTGCTTTGGAATTTCATGCAAAATGGCAAAACTAAAAATCGTACAACGTGTTTAAAATTAATTTGATAATTTTCTCTAAATATATGAAAAATATATGTTTTCTATAATCACTATTTAGATTCATGACATTTTTCTCCTATTAATTGGAGACGTGTTAAAAAGGAAATGAGAGAGAAACACATGAAAGATCAAAAGTATATTATAATAAGTAGAAAATGTGAGATCATGAGTCATCACCCTTACAAAACCTGATTTAGTATAATCTTGTGAAATCATTATCAATTATTCTAAAATTTTGAAGTGTTGGATGGAAGTATCATCTAGTATATCAATAATGTAACAAGTTTAGTCTAAAGTTAATTGCAAGAACTTTTTGTTGGAATGGCATATGTGCTATAGGTTTCGACGGCATGCAATTCATTTATACACATTAGGAGAAGCTATACCAAAGGGCCTAAGTGTTTGGCCCAAAGTGGCAGCAGTGGCGCCACCCCCAAATCTTTAAATGTTACCTCCAGGGGCCATTGGTTTTCTTGTCTTTACGAAGAATCTGGAGATGCTTTCGGTGTCTTTTTTAAATAAAAAAGTTGATTTATTTTATGATGTGATGCGATGCTCTGTTGACACTTTCTCGATTGCTATTAAAAAATATCACATTAGATTTCCGACATACCATACCAACATCATTGATAGAAATTTCTCAAAAGGATAAAATTGCAAAAGCGCATGAATGATAAGGTCCATAAACTTGAATGGTGCAGCAACATGGAAGTCACTGCTGAAGATTGTGGTCCCCAGGAGCAAAATGTGGGAGAATCAGATTTTATAAGATGTTGGCAATTTATGGATCGGTTTCCTGTTGTTAATCTGTAATTATTTCAAAATTTAATTAGCAAAAAGAAAAGAAGTAACTTTTCAAAAGCATTGAGAAATTATCTAAATTAGAAACCGTGATCCCAACGTGTCTATAGAAAAGCTCCATATGATGGTGATTCATGATTATGCTCTATTACTCCGGTATATTTCCCAAAATTGTGTGCGCCAAACCTTTGGTAGGCTTATATATGGACAAAAATACATAATTATCATTGTTGACAAGAACTATGTAGATGAATAATTAAAAAAAATGACAAGGAGATACATATGTAAAAGTGGAGGGAAGATTTGCCATTAGCTCTACTTGCCAAATATGTTAAAAAAAAAAGGCAGCAAATCTAGAAAACAAAAAATTAAACCCGCTCGTACGAAGATCGGTGTTCTTAAAGATTATCTTAGCTCAAGCTTTTGGCATTATCGAAGCTATATAAATACATATTCATTCTAAATCCGATTTCCTTAATAGTCACTGGCCTTGGTTTTTTTTTTTTTTTTCCATAAAGCCAATGACATGGCAACCTGGGCCCGTGACGTGGACTCGAAGTAGGATTATGGTGTTGACATGGTTTTTTTTTTTTTTGATGACTCAGGGAACCCCGCACCCCGCCAACAGCTAGAGGAGTAAACCCTGGGGGCCGCACGTGCTAGCCACCACACACATGCAACCAGGTAAGTCACCCTATGACGAAGCTGGGATTCGAACTCTCGACCTTTTGCGAGAAAAAGAGAGCACGAACCAGCAACGCCACCCAGGTGGGTGGTGGTGTTGGCATGGTTTATCTCTTGATTATCCATTTTAATAAAAAGAAGCAACCAAAAAAGAGTTCTTGACCACTCAAATTGGAAAACAAGGTTTTCTTCCGCCCCCTACTGTGATTAAGGTAATTTTACTATTCTTCAACTTTGAGGGCATTCTTCGCGAGGTTAGTCACCGTTTGATCTTCGCGAGGTTAGTCAGCATTTGATCACCAAATGAGAGATCTCAATGGCTTTTTTTTGCATGTTAGTACAATGCTTTGCATGAAAATAAAGATAATAGATACAATTATGACGAATTGGTTATAAATGAGAATCGGTTGGCTGAAGGATTACGAAGTGTCCTCTTTTAAAAGAAAATTGAGAAATTAGTGAACATTAGGTATAAGCTTAAGGAAGGTTGCACTTGGCAAAGTGGTTGACGTAATGAATTGCGTCAAGGCACCCAAAAAACAATTGATTAAGTGTTCAAAATACTTAGAACTTGAAAGAATCTACTTGAGTTCATGTGACTCACAAGTTTGAATTTGAGTTGCTTGTCGGTGACTTGAATGCCCAATCCCTAGTCAGGACTCGAATTGAGGCATGCTTTTGTTGAGGCAATTAATGATAAATTAACGACATGTGATGTGTCAAATCACTTATAGTTCAAAATGTACGACAATTCAATTGCCGAGCTATTTCAAATACGTGATGACTTAATCAATGTCAAGTTATTTTGTTTCCTCATGCAAGCAATGTAAAACAGAGTATTTCTTTGGCATTTGTTATGGTATATTCTTTGAACTTTTACTGAACAATTAACAATATCGGTAGGGACTAATTGATTAATCCAATCTGCTCATGGGCATCCCATGCATCTAGATTAAATTAGCACGATATAGAAAAAAAAATAAAGTTGACTATGGAGTCTGGATCGGGGCAACAAGTCAAGAACTAATCAAGAAAAGAGGACATTTTTCTTTATAACAGGGTTGTTTATAAACAGGCATGACCTCGGAAGAAGGAGAGAAGGTCTGAAGGAAGGGGGGAAGTGGGGCTAGGGGTGTAAACGGTTTGGTTTGGTTCGGTTTTTTAGAAAAACCGAACCAAACCGAACCGATAAGAGATGATCCTGAACCGAACCAAAACCGTCCCGAACCGAATACGAATCGAACCAAAAATGTGGTTCGGTTCGGTTCGGTTTAGGATAGTTTTTCAGTTTTCCTATTTTTACTTTGTTTATTGGAATTTAAGTAAGAAGAGATGATAAAGAAGAGAGATTATTCAATTTTTATTAAGAATTCCAATTTGGTTTGGTTAACTGAACCGAACCAAAAACCGAACCGAGCCGAAAAAGTTAATAGTTATTTTTCGGTTAACCGAACCGAAAACATATGAAATTTCGGTTTGGTTCGGTTTAGTTTTATATTTCGGTTCGGTTTTCGGTTTGGTTTTTAACACCCCTAGCGAGCGCATTCCTCTTGGATCCGGTGCCGGCAACCACCACCCACGTGCAGTGTTGTTGGCCCCATCCAAATTTTTTTCAGTGCCCTAGGGTTTACTTTGACCTATTTTGGTTGATTATTTTGCGATTCCACTAACTTTTTTTTACGGAAAAAAGGTGAGAGTGTTGTCATAGGTTAAAAATAATGTTCGATATAAGTCATAATTTCTTCCCACTGAATCCAAAAATCTAAATAGGGTGAACCTGCCAAAGTGCTAGCAACTGATACGGATATCAATGGAGCAGTTTCAATTTGGGCTCTTAGCAATACTCGACCCAATCTGGGCATGTGAGATATGTGTTTTCTTTGTGGCTTGACCCAAGACCTGAGCTGCGTAGCACCCGAGCTAGAAAGAATACGATTTGAGTCGGGTTGGGTTATCATTTGTCAGAAAGCAGGCCCATTTAGCATGAAGTAAGCCCAATACGAATTTCAAAAGTATAAATGCGGATGTATTTGAACCAGATAATTTTTCCTTCTAAACTTTGCATGTTTCCAGAGTATTTACTGAAAAAATAAATATTTCTTCATGCATGTTCACATTCTCTATAGAATAAGTGGCTTTAATTTACATAGTAAAGTTACACAACATATTCTTGTGTTAGTATGCTTTGCATGTGTGGAGATGTCATTTCTCATTAGACACAAGATTTTTGAAGAGGACGGCATAAGCGATCTTAAAAGTTCAAGGCAGGGTCGTTCGTTATCGACAGATCACTTATTCACTTCCTTTTTAAGAGTAATGTCTCATTATTCTCGAGACCTAAAAAGATATTTTCTCATTAATTTCGACATCCACACAGTTTTTGATCGTTTCTGGAAAACTTTAAATGAACTAAAGAGGTCGCCTTTGCTCATTTGATTTTCGTGGGTTTGGTAGGATCACGGGTGGACATACTTTCTTGGAGAAGATTGAGGGAGGGGGCGGGGTAAAGGGAAGACCTACTTGACTTCATGGAACATTTTTTGTCCTTTTGAAAAGAACTTTATGGACATTTTTGTCCAAAAGCATATAAAAAAAAGTGTCAATCCTTGCCCAGCATAAGCGATCTTAAAAGTTCAAGGGAGGGTTGTCCGTGATCGACAAATCACTTATTCACTTCCTTTTTAAGAGTAATGTATCCTGATTCTCATGAAAAAAGGTTGAAAAGTCAAAAAAGAAGGAAAAAGAGAAGAGGGGGTGGAAGTCTGGTGAGCAAGGATGGGGTGGGCATTGTTCACGTGGTGGCATTGCACTTGTTGGGTTTTCCTTAATCAAAAGGCAAAAGAAAAGAAGAAAAAGAAAAGAGGCTTTTACTATCAAAGGAAAAAGAAAGGGGCACCGTGAGCTCATGACAAAAACAAAGTGCCTTTTTTTTCTCTTACATATCTCACACGTACGAAATCTTCTTCCTCTCTCTCACAAGCATGGCAAAGATCTTTCTAAGATTTTGAGCCTTTAATAATCAAGCATATTCCCCCGACCCATCCTAAAGAAGGTGAAAGACATTCCACAAGTCCTTGTGTATTTACAGGCCAACGTCTCCCGCTCTCAACCACCATCTGCATGCCACCTGCACATTGCCCGCACGCCATCCGCAAGATGCCCGCCCGCCACACCCTCACCCAATGCACTTCAATCCTTGAGCCTAAATGTGTTCTCTGAGTAGCTGAAGCTTATCAGTGTCCGAGGCTGAAACTACGCTTAGAGAGAGGTGGAGCATCAGCAGTCCCCCAAAAAGAATTCGAGTATTAATTAGGGCTTCTGTCTTCTTGTCGTTAACCATCTTCTTGAGCCAATCAACTTAATTCACCGGTCAATTTCTCTCAACTTATAGCGAAAAAGAGAGGGCGGAAAATTGATGAAGTCCAGTTAATTGGCAAACAGATAATATTTTTTATTATTAATATAATATAAAATGAACCTGGGTCGGATATCCACATCTGAACAGGGTTAGGATCGACCGGGTCCACGACTGGACTGGGCTCATCAATTGAGCCTGGTCCCCCAAGCCCCCAAAAACAAAAGGATAAGAAGGAAGAAGCCCATCCCAAAACCTATTATAAACTTAAGCCTAATGAGCCCAAATTTCAACCAGCTCGAATAAGCCCGAATCCCAATAGACCAATTAAGCCCTTTTTTATACCAACTATTTTCTGCTTATTTCTTTCTTTCTTTCTTTCCCTTCGTGGCTTCTTCTTCCCCGCAACGACCCGAAGGACGTCTCCTGCCCGCACCTGTGACACCACCACCACGACCCCTCACTAGAGTTTGAGCATGCAGCCAAGACGCTACCGGCACCGGTCACTTAGTCTGGCCGATGCTCTCTAGAATCGCTGAATCTATTATGGCAAAGGGGATGCACACAATGACTGGATCAAATAGTGCGAGCTACACCACTAAAATATCACAAAAGACATCAATAACAGTGTCGTGGGAACAAAAAAATAGTAGGTCACGAGAATAACGATGACCTAGGCTTTGGGTCAAGGACTCGAATGTGGTATTCCAGTGAAGCATTTCATCGAACATTTGGTGTACACAATAGAAACAACATACCTCTGGCTCAAGCTCAAGCTGAGTCCCTTAACAAACAAACATACATGCACATACAACAAGCAGACTAAGGGGAAGCTACCTAGTTTGGGTGCGATGCTGGGGTGGTGGACGACCAACGGGCTGGCCTCCAACAAATGAGAGCTTTTTCTCTCTCGCTCTCTGCTCCCTCTCCCTCTTGGTCCAAGGAGTGGAGCTCCTAGGGACGATGGGGACGCGGTTTAACGGGAAAAAAAATAAAAATGAAAATTGAAAAAAGGTTGAAAAGTCAAAAAAGAAGGAAAAAGTGAAGAGGGAGTGGAAGTCTAGCGAGCGAGGATGGGGTGGGTGTTGTTCACGCGGTGGCATCGCACTTGTTAGGTTTTCCTTAGTCAAAAGGCAAAAGCAAAGAAGAAAAAGAAAAGAGGCTTTTACCATCAAAGGAAAAAGAAAGGGGCACCGTGAGCTCATGACAGAAACAAAGTGTATTTTTTTTTTCTTTTACAGATCTCGCGCATACAAAATCCTCTTCCTCTCTCTCACAAGCATAGCATGGCAAAGATCTTTGCTATGATTTTGAGCCTTTAATAATCAGGCATATTCCCTTGGCACATCCTAAAGAAGGTGAAAGACATTCCACAAGTCCTTGTGTATTTACAAGCCAACGTCTCCCGCTATCCAATCGCCATATGCACGCCACCTGCACGTTGCCGTCATGCCATTCGCACGATGCCCGCCCACCACATCCTCGCCCAAGACACTTCAATCCTTGAGCCTAAACATGTTCTCCAAGTAGCTAAAGCTCATCAGCATCCGAGGCCAAAACTACACTTATAGAGAGGCAGAGCATCAACACTCCCCCGAAAAGAATTCGAGTACTAATTAGGGTCTCTAGCTTCTTGTCGTTAACCATCTTCTTAAGCCAATCAACTTAATTCACCGGTCAATTTCTCTCAACTTTTAGCGAAAAAGAGAGGGCGGAAAATTGATGAAGTCTAGTTAACTGGCAAATAGATAATATTTTGTATTATTAATATAATATAAAATGGACCTAGGTCGGATATCCACATCCGAACAAGGTCAGGACCGACTAGGTCCACGACTAGATTGGGCTTATCAATTGAGCCCGGTCTTGCAACCCCCCAAAAACAAAAGGATAAGAAGGAAGATGCCCAGCCCAAGACCTATTATAAACTTAAGCCTAATAAGCCAAATTTCAACCAGCTCAAATAAGCCCAAATCCTAATATACCAATTAAGCCATTTTTTTTTATACTAACTATTTTCTGCTTATTTCTTTCTTTCTTTCTTTTTTTTCCCTTCACACCGCGATGACCCTAACAACGTCTCCTGCCCGCACCTACAACACCACCACCACAACCCCTTACCAGAGTTTCAAGGCGCAACCAAGCCACTACTAGCGCCGATCACTTAGTCTAGCCGGCACTCTCTAGAATCGCTGGATCTATTATGGCAAAGGGGATGTACACAATGACTGGATCAGACAGTGCGAGCCATGCCACTAAAATATCACATAAGACATCAATAGCAGTGTCATGGGAACAAAAACATAGCAGGTCACGAGAATAACGACGACGTAGGCTTCGAGTTAAGGACTCGAATGCAATATTCCTGTGAAGCATTTCATCGAACATTTGGTGTACACAATAGAAACAACATACCTTCAGCTCAAGCTCAGGCCGAGTCCCTTAACAAACATACACGCACATACAACAAGCAGACTAAGGGGAAGCTACCTGGTTTGGGTGCAGTGCTGTGGTGGTGGACGACCAATAGGTTGGCCTCCAATGAACGAGAGCTTTTTCTCTTTCACTCTCTGCTCTCTCTCCCTCTCAGTCTAGGGAGTGGAGCTCCTAGGGACGTTGGGGACACGGTTTAACGGGAAAAAAATAAAAATGAAAAATGAAAAAAGGTTGAAAAGTCGAAAAAGAAGGAAAAAGAGAAGAGGGAGTGGAAGTCTGGCGAGCGAGGATGGGGTGGGTGTTGTTCACGCAGTGGCATCGCACTTGTTGGGTTTTCCTTAATCAAAAGGCAAAAGCAAAAAAGAAAAAGGAAAGAGGCTTTTAATATCAAAGGAAAAGGAAAGGGGCACTGTGAGCTCATGATAGAAACAAAGTGCCTTTTTTTTTTCTTTTACAAATCTCGCACGTACGAAATCCTCTTCCTCTCTCTCACAAGCATGGCAAAGATCTTTGCTAAGATTTTGAGCCTTTAATAATCAAGCATATTCCCCTGGCCCATCCTAAAGTAGGTGAAAGACATTCCATAAGTCCTTGTGTATTTAATGGCCAACGTCTCCCGCTGTCCAACCGCCATCTACACGCCACTTGCATGTTGCCCGCACGCCATCTGCACGATGCCCGCCCACCACACCCTCGCCTGACGCACTTCAATCCTTGAGTCTAAACGTGTTCTCCGAGTAGCTAAAGCTCATCAACATCCAAGGCCGAAACTATGCTTAGAGAGAGAGGCAGAGCATCAGCAGTCCTCCAAAAAGAATCCGAGCACTAATTCGAGCCTCTGGCTTCTTGTCATTAACCATCTTCTTGAGTCAATCAACTTAATTCACCGGTCAATTTCTCTCAACTCTTAGTGAAAAAGAGGGCAGAAAATTAATGAAATCTAGTTAACTGGCAAACAGATAATATTTTTTATTATTAAGATAATATAAAATGGACTTGGGTTGGATATCCACATCCGAACAAGGTCAGGGCTGACCGGGTCCACGACTGGACTGAGCTCATCAATTGAGCCCGGTCCCGCAACCCCCCAAAAACAAAAGGATAAGAAGGAAGACGCCCAGCCCAAGACCTATTATAAACTTAAGCCTAATAAGCCCAAATTTCAACCAGCTCAAATAAGCCCAAATCCTAATAGGCCAATTAAGCCCTTTTTTATACTAACTATTTTCTGCTTATTTCTTTCTTTCTTTCTTTCTTTCTTTCCCTTAGCGGCTTCTTCTTCCCTGTGACGACCCGAACGACGTCTCCTGCCCGCACCTACGACACCACCACCACGACCCCTCACCATAGTTTGAGGGCACAGCCAAGCCACTGCTGGCGCCGGTCACTTAGTTTGGCCAGCGCTCTCTATAATCACCAGATCTATTATGGCAAAGGGGATGCACACAATGACCGGATTAGACAGTGTGAGCCATGCCACTAAAATATCACAAAAGACATCAACAGTAGTGTCGTGGGAACAAAAACATAGCGGGTCACAAGAATAACGACGACCTAGGCTTCAGGTTAAGGACTCGAATGCAGTATTCTAGTGAAGCATTTCATCGAACATTTGGTGTACACAATAGAAACGACAAACCTCTAACTCAAGCTCAGGCTGAGTCCCTTAACAAACATACATGCACATACAACAAGCAAACTAAGGGGAAGCTACCTGGTTCGGGTGCGGTGTTGGGATGGTGGACAACCAATGGGTTGGCCTCCAACAAATGAAAGCTTTTTCTCTCCCGCTCTCTTCTCTCTCCCTCTCAGTCCGGGGAGTGGAGCTCCTAGGGATGATGGGGACGTAGTTTAATGGGAAAAAAATGAAAATGAAAAATGAAAAATGTTTGAAAAGTCAAAAAAGAATGAAAAAGAGAAAAGAGAGTGGAAGTCTGGCGAGCAAGGATGGGGTGGGCGTTGTTCACGCGGTGGCATAGCACTTGTTGGGTTTTCCTTAATCAAAAGGAAAAAGCAAAGAAGAAAAAGAAAAGAGGCTTTTACTATCAAAGGAAAAAGAAAGGGGCACCGTGAGCTCACGACAGAAACAAAGTGCCTTTTTTTTTCTTTTACAAATCTCGCATGTACAAAATCCTCTTCCTCTCTCTCTGACAAGCATGGCAAAGATCTTTGCTAAGATTTTGAGCCTTTAATAACCAGGCATATTCTCCTGGCCCCGCCCCCCCTCCCAAAAAAATAAAAACACCCATCAAATCTCCACAAAAGATTTTTCTGATTTAGGGCTCAAAAGGGAAACCTCAGCATAGTCTCCAAACCATTAGGCATTTTCCATCATAAAGTGGTCAAGCTACACAGATCGGCAAATCATGCCAATTTGACCGAATCTCTTCATTGGGCTCGGGGGTTTGGTAGAGATCATTTGTTTGAATCTTAGCAAAAAAACAACAAAAAATTTAATTTAATTAGTGAGCACATGCTCTAGACAACATGACGTGGAACTTACAAGAATTGGATTGGAAGGAATTTGTTGTTTCTTTTTTGGAATTCATTTGCTTAGTAATTTCATTCCCGGTCAAATCAAAATTTAAGTCATTATGAAAATAATCGGATATTTCTTATGAAATTTTGTAAGGTAGACTTCATCTAAGTGCGAAGTGAGACATTACATTTAGATTATGCTGCCAAAAAGGATTTCTACATTTGGATTTCAACAAAGAATGGCACTTCAAAAGGGTAAAGTATCCACCAACAAAAATGAAAGGGGAGTAACGTGTCCACTAACATTGGATTTGATAGGAATTGCATCTAAAATTTAGCTTATTTTACTATTGTCTCCATCCATGTCACAGATGAGGTTAAGAATATCACTAATGTTAATTGAGCCTACTATTCACTTTGATCATTATGAATTCCATGTAATTTGATCACAGGTTCTATTGATAGGAAATTCGGTAAGTAAGTGGATTTAAATAAATCTTACCAAGCCTTGCTAGGCCATGTATCAATGGCTTCATATATCTAAATAATTTCTTAGTTTGTTTGTCCTACTTAGTAGGATGGAAGATTGATTAAAAAAAATGTGTATTTGGCAAAAGGACTAAAGAAGGTGAAAGAGATTTTGCAAGTACTTGTGTATTTGGAGGCCAATGTCTCCCGCTATCCAACTGCCACCTGCATGCCACCCGCACGTTGCCCGCACACCATTTGCACGTTGCCCGGCCGCCACACCCTCACCCAACGCACTTCAGTCTCCAAGCCCAAACGTGTTCTTTGAGTAGCTTTTACAAGGAGCTGGTGTGGCTAGAGTTCGCGTGAGCCGGATGGGCATGAACTCCATCCCAAAATGCCCAAAATAGAGGATGCACAGACGAAGGGGAAGCTACTTGGTTTGGGCGCGGTGCTAGGGTGGTGGAAGACTAATGGGTTAGCCTCTAGTGAATGAGAGCTTCTCCCTCCTTTTTCGTGCAAGTGGGCTTTCTTGCTTTCTCTCTCTTGCTCTCTGCTCTCTCTCCCTCTCGGTCTAGGGAGTGGCAGTCTTGGGGACGACGTGGGCGCTATTTAATAGGAAGCCACCTTTGTAACAAAAAAAATGAAAAAAGGTTGAAAAGTCAAATATTGTTGGAAGATATGTCTGAAGATATCGAGAATATCGAGAATATTAATTAAGTCAAGTTAGGATTAGATTTTGATACACGTAGAATAGAGTATATAATATTTCCTTCTTTATTGTCCTTTCTTTCACTATATATTGGTGCCTCTGTACATTGTTTGATATATATAAAAATACAGAAAACCTTTCTACAATTTTTCTTCTCTCCCGTCAATACTTCCTCGTCTTCCTTGAATTTTCTTAATTCATTTCATGGTATCAGAGCCCTATTAGCTCCTTATACAGCTTCTGCCTTGTGATTACCAGCACTGTATTCTTGTTACAACAAGAAAATTTAACCTGCAAAGCAAGGTTATTATTAGTGCAGAAATCAAATCTGTCAAAGGAAATCAATTGAAGAAAGGAACTTCTCACCATGGAGCAAAATTAGCAGAACCTTCCCACTACATCCGGTGACCAAAACATGCGAGCTCCAGAAGACCAGAATCCAATTTCAGATGTTCGGGCCCAAGAAGAAGTTAATACGGCCCAACATATTCAGTGGCAATTTCCCTAGGCTTAATCTAATCTGGGGCAACCCACTATGGGCCAGCCCACCACGGGCCAACCTTACTAGTGGCTGCCATTTCAGATGCAGCCCTACCCATTATTTTTTGGGCCAAGCCCAAATGCATTATTGCCAGGGGTTCAAGGATACAACATCCAGCTCGATGGAGGCCCACCAGCCGCAAGCGGGGCAAGCCCATCCACCGGGTCCGGTTTTTCATATGCGGGTCATATGGGTGAGTCGGGTAATTCGGGCCCGGGTCTGAATCCCTACCCGGTTGCTCAACCCGGTGTCTTTCCATACCCATTTGCTGGGACCAGCGGCCGCCCGGAGCCCGATGACCCGCTCTACACGTCGACGGCCGACGGACCGGAACTGCGAATCATCACACAGCAATTATCCGGAGCCGACAACTACTCAAACTGGTCGCGGGAGTTCCGGCGAGCATTGGTCACCAAGGACAAGGATGGTTTTATCGACGGAACAGTCCCGTTTCCATCTGACGAGCGAGCGGCACGATTGTGGAGGAAATGCAATCAACTCGTCCAAACGTGGATCGGAAACTACATCACCCCCGAAGTCGCGGCCGGGCTACCCCCGACGGAGGATTCAAAGAAAATGTGGGAAAATATCAAAGAAATGTATGGGAAACTGGATCGGGTCAAGATTTTCTCATTAACCCAGCAACTTTCAGATCTGAAGCAAGGAAACATGAGTATAACAGCAACATTCAACAAACTCTTGGCTTTGTGGAACGAACTGGAAGCGGTCGAGGAAAAGCTAGAGGGGCCAGACTCAACATTGCAGCGGTATAGAGACATAAAAGATCAAGAAAAGGTGACTCGATTCCTCTTAATGCTGAATGAATCTTACTAAGGTTTTCGCTTACAGATTCTGACGATGGAGCCCATGCCACCACTCGGACAGATTTACCAACTTGCCGTCCAGGAGGAGAACCAGTGCCTCGCCACCTCCGACCACCTGAACGCCGGAGAAGGGATGACCCTCTCTGCCTATATGGGCGAAAACAGAGGAGCGGCGACAAAGGGATGGGGGGAGAGACAAAGTGAAACCCTAGGGTTTCCCTCCGTCAAAGAGAGAAAAGGGAGGATGGACGGCGCAGATCTGACGAGGAGATCTGACGGCTCGCGGCAACTTCATCCACTAACTGGATCGAACGGTCCATATTCGCCCTTTGGATCTGGAACGGACGGCTCATATACGATCGCTTCATCTGGATCAGACGGCGCTCGTGGTGTCCAATCGTCCACAGGATCGGACGGCCCTCATGGAGCCACGATGGCATCGAATTTTAAGTCATCCAACGGCCCTCCTTTTGCCACGTCATCAAGGGGTAATTTTAAAGAAAAAAGAAAATTATACTGCGATTATTGTCGACGTCCAAATCATATGATCGAAAATTGCTGGAAATTGCACGGCAAACCGGGAGAAAAAGGAAAAAGGGATCCTTCGACAATTTTGCAGGTCACAAGTCAACATCCGGACAGATTGCGTCCAACAATTAGTGATGACCAGTATCAATAACTTCTGAAGACCTTAAAGAGATTGGACACTTCTGATCAAAGCGGGAGTTTTACAGGTACTTCATATTGCCTAATGAATTCGATTTCCAAGGATGCATGGATAATAGATTCCGGAGCTAGTGACCACATTGTCTGCAATAAAAATTTCTTTTCAAAAATCGAAAAATTGCACTTACCAATTTCAGTGCAACTCCCGAATGGAAATACCACACATGTCATGATGATTGGCACAATTGATCTTAGTCCACTCATTACCCTTTGAAATGTGCTCTATGTTCCAGAATTCCATTTTAATCTCATATCAGTTTCTCGAGCTTGTGAGGAAAATTCTTGTCGAGTTTTATTCAATTCTAATAATTGTTTCTTTCAGGCCCTTTCGACTGGGAAACTGATGGGCTTGGGTAGTGTCTCGCAAGGACTATATTTCTGTATCAATTTTTCTAGTGATTTCAGATTGTCTCCTGTTGAATTGAATAAAAAATCATTGTGTAATACTGCTACCAATGATAAAAATTTTCTTAGTCATCAAAGATTGGGTCATACTGCATCTTTTCCTTATCCTCAATGCCCTATTTGCCCCTTAGCAAAGCAAACTCGTGCGCCCTTTCCAAATAGTACTTCCCGCACTACAAGCTCTTTTTCCTTGATTCATGTCGATATTTGGGGGCCATATCACACACCATATCGTGATGGCTCACATTTTTTTCTCACAATAGTAGATGACTTCTCACGTGCTACTTGGGTATTCCTCATACAATCTAAAAGTCAAGTTCTATCTCATTTAAGAACATTTTTTACTCTATCCAAAAATCAATTTGGAAAATCTGTGCAACGCATTCGTACTGATAACGGCAAAGAATTTTTCAGTAGTGAATGCATGTCCTTGTTTTCTTCCAATGGGATTTTACATGAGAGCTCATGTGTCTATACCCCACAACAGAATAGAATTGTAGAATGTAAGCATCGTCATTTATTAGAAGCAGCACGTGCCCTTAAATTTCAAGCTTCTATTCCTGAAATTTTTTGGGGAGATTGTGTGGTCACAGCTACTTATCTAATTAATCGCATGCCAAGTCGTATTCTTGATGGGAAGACACCCTTTGAAATGCTTTATGGAAAGAAACCGGAACTTCAACATTTGAGGGTTTTCGGTTGCTTATGATACATGACTACAGTGGGGCCTCGGGATAAGATGAGTCCTCGAGCTCGTAGATGTATATTTATGGGGTATCCGAATCTAAAGAAAGGATATCGGATTTACGAACCATCCAATGGGGATTTCTTTATAAGCAGGGATGTTACTTTCCATGAAGACGTATTCCCTTTTCGTGAAGAATTATCCTCTTCTCAAGAATTGGACCAGAATACAAATATTCATCGTTTCCTTTCTGAAGAGGACTTATCCCCTGGACAACCCTACGTTATTGCACCTACCGAGCACCGATTAGAAGCTGCTACACCTTCATCTAAAGAGACTTCTGCGCCAATAATAGCTATGGACAAATCAAATAGGCAAGAATATGCATAATCCAATTTTTCTCCAAAGACATCTCCTTCAACCATTGAGGATGCACCCAGGAATGCGGATGCACAGCAGAATGCGCCTCGACGATCCGGGCGTATTAGCCGTCCACCTACATGGACGAAAGATTATGTTTGTGCCTCCTCAAACTCATCAGGTACTCGTTACCCTATTTCTTCATATGTATCTTTTCATCGGTTGTCGTCAGACCACATGTGCTGCATTAGTCGGGTATCTGAGGAGCATGAACCATCCCATTATTATGAAGCAGTAAAAGATCCGAGATGGCAGAAAGCTATGGAAAATGAACTCCATGCCTTGATGGAAAATAATACATGGGACATTGTTTCCTTACCCCCTCATTGTAAACCGATTGGTTGCAAGTGGGTGTACAAGATTAAGTACAAGGTAGATGGCTCTATCGAGAGATATAAAGTTCGGTTAGTGGCCAAAGGTTCTACTCAACGAGAAGGTTTCGATTACCATGAAACCTTTTCTCCGGTAGCAAAGGATGTTACGGTCTGCACTTTTTTGTCAATTGCAGCATGTCATGATTGGTCTCTACACCAAATGGATGTCAACAACGCATTCCTTCATGGTAACTTAGATGAAGAAATCTATATGGAGCTTCCACCAGGTTTACGGAGACAGGGGGAGTCTAAAGTATGTCACCTCCGTAAATCCTTATATGGTCTCAAACAAGCGTCACGCAAATGGTACGCTAAGTTCACCAATGCACTCACTGCTGCAGGATTCAAACAGTCCAAACATGATTATGCTCTCTTCACATGGACAAAAGGTATGTCATCCATTTACTTGATGATATATGTTGATGACATACTTATTATGGGAAATGATGAACCTGCTATAAGAAAGCTCAAGGAATATTTGCATTCTGCTTTCCATATTAAAGATTTAGGGTCATCAAAATATTTTCTTGGAATTGAGATAGCTCGTTCAGATCAAGGGATTTCTCTTAGCCAACGAAAATATGTACTGGAAATTATATCAGAAGCAGGTTTATCAGGATGCAAACCAGCTGTTATTCCCATTGAGCAAAATGTGAAGTTGACTACAGCTGAATATGATGTGGGACTCCAATCTAGAATTGATGATCCATTGCTCGATGACCTATCAATTTATCAGCGATTGGTTGGTAAACTCATTTATCTCACCATGACCAGACCGGACATTTGTTATGTAGTTCAGACCTTGAGTCAATTCATGCATAATCCCAAGCAGTCTCATATGAATGCTGCCTTAAAGGTTGTAAAATATTTGAAGAAATGCCCAGGACTAGGGATTCTACTTTCTCGCAAATGCAATATGGAAATGACAGCTTATTGCGACTCTGATTATGCAACTTGCCCTATAAGTCGACGATCTATCTCTGGTTTCTGCATTAAACTTGGAGATTCATTACTTTCATGGAAGACGAAGAAACATTCCACTGTGTCCTTATCATCCGCTGAAGCTGAATACCGATCCATGGCCAAAACTGTTTGTGAAGTGATTTGGCTACGAGGATTACTCTCGGACCTTGGAATACAGGTCAAGGGATCAACCTTATTGTTTTGTGATAATGAGTCTACACTCAAGCTTGCGACGAATCCTGTATTGCATGAAAGAATGAAGCATATAGAAGTTGATTGCCATTTCACCAGAGAGAAGATCCAAGAAGGCATAATTGAAGCAAGAGGAATCAAGACTACTGAACAGCCAGCAGATATATTCACCAAACCTTTATGTCAAAGGCAGCATACATATCTCCTGAGGAAGCTTGGTGTCTTAGATATATATAAGCCACTAGCTTGAGGAGGAGTGTTGGAAGATATGTCTGAAGATATCGAGAATATCGAGAATATTAATTAAGTCAAGTTAGGATTAGATTTTGATACACGTAGAATAGAGTATATAATCTTTCCTTCTTTATTGTCCTTTCTTTCACTATATATTGGTGCCTCTGTACATTGTTCGATATATATAAAAATATAGAAAACCTTTCTACAATTTTTCTTCTCTCGCGTCAATACTTCCTTGTCTTCCTTGAATTTTCTTAATTCCTTTCAAATATGAAGGCAAAAGAGAAGAGGGAATGGACGTCACCTCGAAGATCGAAGTTCCGCCAATTTTTTCTTTCAATTTGTTCTTAGGTTTCCCTTTCTAGCCCCAAAACAGAAAATTCTTTTGTGGAGATTTGATGGGTCCTTTCTACATGCGGGGGGCAATCATGTCTGACAAAGAAGTCTTGATCGCTTGTTCGTGTCGGAGTGGAGTGGTTGAGGCTTCTTTATCTTGAAGAGGAAAAAGAAGCAAGCATTCACACATGAAGGAACCAAACGGAGGGGAGGACCCCAATCTTCAAATAGGAAGCGATGACCACCAAGCACGAACAGGAAGCAACTTCTACGAGACTTCTTACACACACGAACACACACGACATGAGCAGTCCCGGAAAAAAGTCAAGAATCATCGTACAAAATTCAAGGGCGAGTAAGTGTTGACCATGCGAGCAAATAGCTTCCCCGAGCATAATAGGGAGTCTACAGTCAAACCAAAAGAAAGAAAGAGAGAAAGATGGGCATTCAGCAGCTAGGGCAGAAAAGGCAAAATCCTCTTAGATTTCGCATAATAGGCTACGACTCTGCAAGGACCTTTATAATCAGTGCATGCCACCTGTACATTGCCCGCATGCCATCCGCACGTTGCCCGCCCGCCACATGCTTGCCCAACACACTTTAATCCCCAAGCCCAATTGTGTTCTCATGTAATCCTCCATGCGGTGATGATCACCCACATCTACGCCTGACTTACCAATTAAATTACAATTCGTAACACCGCCTTTGGGTTGAAACTGTAGTCACTAGGGAAATGGAAGGCGAGCCCAACCAACCCAGAGATCTCGGATCAGATTTTGCGCGATGTGGATTGGCTGTTGAGAGTGGGCGGGGGCCCACCTCGGTGAGAATACCTGTCGTCACACGTGGGGTGACCATGACACCACACGCGTCAGCCAACAAGATACAGTTGGGAGCACAGGTTGGGTGATGTCAGTGCGTCCAAGAGCCTTCTGCTCAAAATCCTAAGACATCGCATGTGTTCTACAACTCTTTTGACTACCTCAATGAAGTTATGGCTCCCCTCTTTGGTTTTACGCAGAGTTTTGTTGTTCAAGGTTGAACTTCTCGCAATAAACTTAGCGTTGGACGGCGGGAATTTGAATTGAAAGAGCAATATGAGGAAAATTTTACAATATCTTGATTCATCAGAAGATATATATGATTTGTACGGCGAAATTCAATTTTAGATGTTTATGGTTTATGTATTATGTGTTTGAGCCGGGATGGATGTTGGATAGCCTGCGCAAGAACTGAGGTAAGAACCCGCCCTTTTTTCAATCTAGTTTCTTACGTCTCGGTCATCTTCTGTTGTTTCCTTACCTGGGATCGGATCCCGCATAAATTTCGACTTTAATGCCCATGTTGGGCCCGAAAATTTCAACACACGGGGGCTTTATGGGTAAATCATGAGCGTCTTGACTTGTCGTTGACCCGGGGGCATCGATCGCGACCATTCGTTCTCCTGAGGTCTCTCCATGAGGAACGGCTGGGATGGACTCACTGAAGCCCTGCTCGGCGACGACTAAGTGTCTGCGCTTGGATGAAGTCATATTTCACCTTTATGGCAGATTTAATTCCATGCGGTGCCAGGTACTACATCAATAGATGATGTAGTGCTCTGGGATGGTCTTCGTGTTGGTGTAGTTCGTGTACTCGACCATGCTGGTGTTGAACTCCTGGAGGAGCACCGACATGCTCTCCACGGCCTTCTGGAGCTCGGACTCATCCTTCTTGTCCAAGTCGATGCTCAAGAGGACGTTCTTCCGTCACATGAAGCGGAAGTGCAGGGCAGCATTGTGGAACCCGATGGCCTAGAGGATAGGGGTGTCAATGGGTCGGGTCAGGTTGGGTTTTGATGTTACCCGACCCGACTCGAAACGCATTAGACCCAAATAAAAAAATCGGGTCAAGTCGAGCAAGAGCGTGACCCTTTAAAAGTTTGGTTTCAATTTCGTGTTTAGCTCAAAAACTCTAGAGGGTTGAGCAACGGGTGATGACCAAAATGCACAAAGAGAGGGGATTGCTTCTTTTTTTTTGTTTATTTTATCTTACTTTACCATTTTCTCTTAACGGATGAGAGCCAAAACGCATGGGCGGTACCGATGTCAAAAAGGCCCAACCCGACCTAACCGACCCTAAACTTAAGGGATTTTCGGGTCGGGTCAAAATCTTATCCGAGTATGGAACTGATATCGGAAAATACCCTAAGTTTATGACCAGGTCGGCTTGGGCCTTTTTAACACCCCTACTGGAGGATGTGACCGACCCAATACCGGCAAAGGCCCATGTAGGTTGTGATGACGAGCTCATACTCCTTCCCAACCTTGACATCCGCGAGGTCAACGAGTCAGGGAATGGAGTCCCGTCACAGGGGAGGACCAACGGGTCATCGGGGGAGGAACTGGAAGTATGCCATGTTCGGCATGATCGTGTACGGAAACCTCTTAGGGCTTGCACATGGGTTTTAGGTTTAGCCCAAAGTAGCACTCGGATGATGCATACATAGTGCATGCCATGGGCAAGCCACCATTATAATACTCTAGGATTGGTATGTATTGAGCCATAGCCCTAGTCACAATCACATCCAAGTACCTAGTATTGGGCCAAATCCTAATTATGATCCCATCCCAATTTTCCCCGGAACATCCCTTCCGAATGAACTTGGCAAGACCCGGTTTAGGGCTTAGGATCTTGGACATGCACTCCTGGATGGCGGGGTTTATGACCTTGGGGTTCAGGGAGCTGGTGGCTATGTCGTGGGCTAGCTGTTGCCAGTTGAGCTAGAGGAACTTGATGGCACAAAGGAGGGCAGAGGCGAACATGGCGCCGACCCGAAGGACTTCCTCACACATGAGGAGGCCATAGAGCATATGGGTGTACATGCTCTAGAAGGAGTCCGCGCAAAGGATGGCCTCGTGTAGTACTTGGTACGAGTCATAGGGGCAGGTCTTGAAGTGGTTGCTCTTATAGTGGCTCGTGAGCACCGGGCGTGCCACCAAGCCAATCAGCGTCGTGGTCTCCACCTTGATGAAGAGGAAGTAGAGGCCCTTGCCCTTGTCCAGTCTAGGCACATGAGTGCGCATCAACCAAATAAAATTTAGATACCACTTCCAAAATAACTTTAATGATAAGAGGAATATTATCTTGAATCATCTCATTTATTAAGCATAGTTGTCTGAAATTTTCATTTTTTACCTCAACATTCTTTCTTCGTTGCAACTTTTAAAGTTTGAGAGTTGAAATAAATAAAAAAATTGAAAATCAATTATTCAATATTTGTGTTGTGAAGTTTACACATTGAAATATGAACAATTTAATTTTTTAAAATAATTTATTCTTCCCATTTTGATGTGACATGACAAAATGTCGTAATTGCAAAGATGGTAAGAGGGTTGCCATGGATTTTGCGAAAAAGGGCATTCCAAAATGATGCACAAAAAGATTCCCCAAGCTTGGTTGTACGGGAAAAAATTGAATTTTTCTACTATTTTTCTAATGCAAAGAATTCAACGTTGGCATTATTATTGTCCATCCGTAATTTCATGCCCTCCAATGCACAGAAGAATTCCCGCCATCTCGAGACTTCCAAAATTGAGGATTTTATTCTTGCCCTTTGAAACATCCTTCTCGACAGAGGCCAGTTTTTCAGATGAGCTACATATAGTGCTTTTTGACATGCGCAATGGGGTGTCAATGACCAGGTTTTGAAGACCATACTTGCAACCCGAGCCAAAAAGGTGGATTGGTTTGGGGTTTTTTTGATAGCTTTTAATAAAATTAGAAGTGTAAAAAAAACTCATCGGATACCCGACATGAACACAATCTGAACAAATAAGTAGAATATATGTTTGGGCCTTATTATTGTTAGGGTAACGATCAGTTTTGGATCGGATTAGGATTGGAACGTTGTTGGACCAAACACATGAAGTCCCAAATTTATTATTTGCAAACTCATTCAGCAGACAGGTTAGGGTCGAAACCTTTGTTCTGAACGGTGACTTCCGAGCCCTCTTCTCCTCCCCGTCGACTCCTCCGCCGTCGGCGACGGCACTCTGCGTCTCTGACTCGACGGCCTCCTCTCGTCCCTTGCGTCTATACCCTCGCATTCTAGGGTTTCGATTTGCTTTGATTGCTGCTGCTGATCGGCCTCCGCCTTGGCGCCGGTGGCGTCCATGTTGGTGACGGTCAACAACGCGGAGTGCGTCTACGAGTACGTGCACCAAATTGTTCGTCGGAGGTATCGCCCTCTTTATCTTTTCTTGGTTGGGTTTATGGTTTGCCTCTCTGCCCTGTTATTGGAAACTGCTTTTTATTTGTTCGCTGGATTCTGAATTTTCATTCTTGAACTTGTGGGTGCCCATAAAGGTTTGAAGCTTTCTTTTTGTTTTTTCACCGGATTCTGAATTTTCATTCTTGAACGTGTGGGTACCTCTTAAAGGTTTGAAGCTTTTCTTTTTATTCTTAATCGAGTGGGTACGGTCTCTGATTCTGCATATTCGAGTCAATTATGGGATTAATCTTCTTTGTGGATGATAGAGGTTGGGGCAGTAAATTCATAAGCGCGGTTATTGTTGAATTGAAGGGCTATGCGTTAATATTGAAGAGCCTCTGAGTGTTTTTTGGTCGAGATGGTGCTCAATGCGCATTTGAATAGTGGGCATAGCAGTGAGAGTTTTTGATGCATTACAACTTTTAGGCAAGATGTGAGAAAGAACAAGAAATTTGAGGGAATGAGCGAGATCAAGGAGGAGGGGAATGAGGGATGAAACACAGAGAGAGAATTGGAAAGCTTCGTGTATTCTCATTTGTGGATGATCTTGCCTACTGAAGATAGATTTACTCTTCGATTATGACAATTATCTTTTGGCTAGACAATCACAACAACTATCTGAACGCATAGATTAATAATAGTTAAGTTCCTATATGATGTATGATGGTAGATGACTTGTGGCTTGGTTGTCCTTGCTTGGTCTTCCTCAAGCTTCTTATTGAGCTTTACTGAGGTTGCCTTCGCTTCAACTTCCCATCAGATACTTCCATTTCTTCAACATGCATAAGCTCTTCGGTTCTTGGTCTGTGAGATTTATTCCAGTTCATAAGCCACTTGCCCTGTGTCTCAAAGTCTAGTTGAGATGATAATTCTGAAAGTTGGACATAGTTCATTAATGCCATAAAATGGATCAAAATGCACAAAATCAGCGTTTTAGCTAAAAGATATCAACTAAAGTCTATGATTTTCTTTATTCCTTGTTTTGAGCCATGGCAGAACCTCTCTTTAGTATCTCCAGGATCTAGGCAATGGTTGATTCCTCTGGCGAAAAATTTTAAACTCTTTGCATTGCCCAGATTGGTGAGTTGTTTGCTCCCTTCAGTGAACACTGAACATTAAGGCAAAGAAATAGCAATGTTCGTAATCTGCAACAAAGGATGGTCTTTGTTCCACCTCTCTATTTTGAATTATTTCATGCTGAAGCTGAACCCATGATTTCACATACTCATAGCTGAGATTTTCCATTCAGTCACTGTTATGCAATTGTAGCCATTTCTTTGACATGTTAGAATGTGAGATCATAGATAAACTGCACCTCGAAGAGAATGAAGTTTCAAATAGCTATACAAGCAGCAAGATCTTTCTTGTTTGATCTGTCATTTGCTGAATGTGCATGGAGGGTTATGTTGAGCCCGTTCCTTCTCATAGAAAATGAAGTTTCACCATTTTGTGTTGAGTGGTTGAGTCATCACACATATGATGCTGTCTTGCAATGGAACGAGCTCAAAATTGTCTGTACCTTAGCTGTAAATTGCATGGCACCATTTCATGTCTAAATAACCTCTTCTGATTCGTGTTTTAATCAATCTGCAGGTTCCTACTACATTTGTTGACGGAGTCTTTGGAAGTTCAAAGCTTGGGGGATCCGAAATCATTGAATATATAAAAGGCCTTGCATATCTACTGGCCACAACATGAATTTGACGATCGTTTTCTTTAGCATCTCAGTTCACTAACTTTCCATGATACGAATTAGTTAAGGCTATAGATGAGGTGTTGTGGCAGTTGTTGTTTTATACTCTCTCCTGTTGCTTGGGTTTTTCACCGACTTTTCTTGCAGTTTTAGCCGAAAGAAAGATTCGACTCCTACTGGAATGCTGGAGGGCATGACATTTGAGTTGAAATAAGACACTGCCGTTACAGTAGGCATAATGATTGCGTTAGTAAAAATAGGTGGTTGCTCGAAGCATTACTATTACTATGTTGTGTGTGAAGGAATTGATCCTGCAGCTTCTCTCTGGAGGAAGGTTCTACCTTAAACAAAGAGTGGGGGAGGAGTAAACGAAACCCAACCAGAATTTTGGTTTCAGGTCTTATGGTTCTTGGAAAGGGTCGGGTCGGGTCGGAGCACACTATCTTATGATTCGGGTTGGGTAGGGGTATCATCAAAACCCGACCCATTCACAGCCCTAAGTAAAAGAATGCCCTCTGAAAGTCACCCAAAAGGCTGCTATACACACAATACACAAGATTCAAATGGGTCGCTTCTATTAAGAATTGCCGCAATGTTACTGAAGTGCTAAAAGTCCATAAACTTATTCATCGGCAAAGTAACCACGCATTACCTATGAGCTGGTTTGACCCTTTAAGCTTGTGGATTGGGAAAGTATAGTGATGTATCACAAGAGTACTGACATATAGGATGAAGATTTTATGAAAGTAGAATGAAGAGGTTAATTGAATTTCACATTTTCAGCAACATGTCATATATAAATAATGAATGAGAGAGATCCTTAATTTGCAAGATGTATATGCTATATCATTAAAGCAAAGTTCAATCACAATATCGTTGCTTAGATAATTATTCAAAAAATCTTAAATTATTATATGGCAGTGAATTGAATCCTAAATCTTTTAATTTTATCAATTTTTTATAAACCTTTTGAATTTATCAATTTGTCATTCTAATCATTTTTAATCAAAAATCGCTAACATAAATGGTTTTTGCAATTTTTTACATTTTTTTTCTTTAATTGGATTTCCAACAGGCGAGGGCTACTTCCATCAATTGATAAAATTTGGGCCAATTGCCTTTTTTTCCCTCAGAATATTATTAAAAGTCAATTTTTGCCCCCATTATAAAATAAAACCCTACCTCTTTGTTCCCTCGCTCTTTTTGCTTCGCTCTATTCCCTCGTTCGTTCACTTCGCTCGACTTCGCACTAACCGCTCATTGTCTCCCACCGACTGCTCTGTTTCCTCACTCGATTTTTTGTTTTTGCTTTGCATATCTCCGCAAGTTCTTTTCTTTCTCTTTCTTCAGTTTGTGGGCAGTGGCTCCTCGCTGGCAACTAGATCTGCGAATGTCCTGCTTTAACCAATGATCAAATGAATAATTACGTCAAATTAAATGTTAAATTATAGAATCACTTTTGGGTGCATTAGATTCCCCTTTTCCTTATTGATCTCGTTCTCAAGTGATAGGATTATACATATCAAGAAAATTTTAATTGGTATAATTGAAAAGTTTACGACTGAATTGATATAAATACAATAGATTTATGACTTTTTTAATACTATTCCCCACGAAAAACAGTGCATTAGAAAGTGCAGAATTTTCAACTGTGAGCAACTCTGTGATAGAGGTTGCCGAGCCTCACGACGACCAGTGGGAGATTGTCAGTTGGCAATAACTTAGCGTGAGTTGCTTTGATTTTAAGTTCTGTCATGACTTCTGGTGTTGGCAAATCGTCTAGGATGGTAAATGCTTGTCTATCCACTTATATTAGTATTTGTATTACATTTTACTAAACTTCACGCAATAAACGGAGATAGATAATGGATTCAGTTATATAAGTATTCGCATTACTTTTTACTAGACACTCCACGCAAAAAATACACTAGGCAGATGTTAAGTAGAAACGAGTCATCTTACTTCTCAGCAAAAGAAATATGCTCAGTTGTATTTACATGACAAATGAGACGTTCTCACGTTCGCACTCCCCCATAGAATTGTAGGCGCAGGCAGAGAAGTAAAGTGTTACAATTGCCAGTAATTATACATTATAACAAGTGAAAAGTTAGTATAACAAAGCCCTAAAAAAACTTGGTTCCAAGTATCAGGCAAGCCGAGAAGGCGTTGATGGCTGCAGTTAGCATAGCGTTGTGGGCGAGCCCTTTGCAATTCAGCTGCTTCACAGCAACGTCCATTCTGGAACCGGAGCCGTCAGGGGCGCCGCCAGGGACAACGCCCCTGTAGACGCTTCCAAACCCTCCCTCGCTGATCAGGAGAGCCCTGCTGAACTCTCTGGTGGCCGACTTGAGCTCGGCGAAGGAGAAGACCCGCAGATCGTTGGCACGGCGCTGGGAGAGCAGCTCGTAGAAGGCCACAGAGTCGCTGAAGTCCCTGGTATCGGAGTCGAACTCAGAACGCCAGGTGTCGGCGGTGCTGGAGGCAACACTGAAGGAGAAGGCCCACGGCACCTTGGAGGCCCGGGAGACGACGCCGTCCTCCTCGTCCCGTCTCTCTCCGCTGGTGAAGTGGAAGCACTTCATCTCCTCCCTCTCTCTCTCTCTCTCTCGCTCGCTCGCACTCGCAGTCACAGTCGTAGGCACATGTTCGGGTCAACTCACTACAGCGGCTTCTATGTCGAAGAAGCTGAATCTGCGATCAAAACACAAAAAATCAATCGGCAGAGAAGAAGGGAGGACGACAGAGAGAGAGAGAGAGGGGGCGGCAAATGGAGAGAGAGAGGGAAGGCAAAGGACGTGGCATTTAATAATAGACATGCACGCATGGCTCCACCAGACCACAGAGAGTAGAGACGAGGGAACTGAAATTTTGAGGAAAGGAGAGAAAAATAAGAGTCGGTCTTCCTTTTTCAGAAGGAGAAAAAGGAGGAGAGATAACTCTGATCGCAATAGGTCTGGTGGAGCCATGCGTGCATGTCTATTATTAGTGAAAAATCTTAAATAAGGAAGAAAAAATTCATATTTTATGTGCCCAAAGAGCGGTGGGAACCACTCGCTGATGTGGAGCCACATGGATATTTTCCTCTTCCTCTGCCGAATCACTTTCAACACCCTCTTCATCTTTATCTGCAGTACCCCTGTCGACGTTATCCAACCCCACCTTCGAATATGTCTTTGATGACTCTCAAAAGAGGGTTTGTGGAAAGGTCCTCGTAGCATAGCATGCCTTTCATGGCATTTGTGGACAAGGTGCAGCATGATTTCATGCCTTTCATGCCTCTTTTGAGAGTCATGAAAGGCATATTCGAAGGTGGGCTGGATAATGTCGGCAAGGGCACTACAGATGAAGATGAAGATGAAGAGGAGGTTGAAGGTGATTGGGGAGAGGAATTGGAAATGGTTGATGCGAATCATTTACCCAATGGAGGAGAGGAGGGTGCGGGAGAAGGAGGGTAAAGCTGAGATAATTTTTAGAGGAAGGGAGGGGGGGTGTTTCAAGGAATGCATGGGAGAGAGGTGCTCCGAAGAAGAGAGCGAGTCAGACAAAATCTTAAAGAGAGTGAGAGAGAGAGAGAGAGAGAGAGAATGTTCTTCTTCGACAAGAAAATGCAGAGGAAAATGGAGACCTAAAACCCAGGTGAGACACAGGAAACAAAAAGGTATCGGAGAGACGAGAGAGACAAGAAAACTTTAAAGCTATGATGACAAGTGGGGCCATGCGGGTGGTGGTGCTGGTCGGGGCATATATAGGTCATGCATGTGCTGGGGATTGAGGTCAAATCCCCATGCAAAAGATGGAAAAGGGAGCATATTCATGGAGTTGAAGTTTCGAAGTACATCAACAACAGACTTTGTACACCTTTGAAAATAGAAGAGACGTCCGAGAAAGAGCCAGTCTCTCATCCGTTTGCATAAAGTCCGACGTCTAATCGATACATAAAGGTGCTTTCTGTCGTACGAGATTTCCCCGTCCTTCCCCGCATCGAAGAAATGTGAACACGAATCTTGTGCCCCCGTTGTTCATTTTTTTGCCTGGCGGTGACTTGAGTATTTCAACGCTTTTACAATTTGATTTCTCTCTCTATCCAGTTTTTCGCATCGTTCGATTTCATGCCATTATGTCCCCTACAAGATTTCGAAAATAATCATTTGCATCGTTCACAAAACTAAGACGAACGGTTATTGCACTTTCATGATATAACGATATTTAGAATTGGCGCTTCTCCTTTTATTTGGTATTCTCCTTCGAAAGGAAAAAAACACGAAACTGAGTTAAGACACAAAACTGCATCATTGAGCAACATAATATTGCAGCTGAGTCATCTACATAATGGTTATAAATTGACCATGATCCATTGAAGAATGAGCTGCGAGAAGTGATGGAAATGGAGAAGACCTCCCAGAGAGGTGTAATGTACTGAGAAAGGACTCAATTGTCTTTCATCACTTTGAATTCACCATGGCCACTTACAAACACACAGCAGCATGACTATACAATACGATACAAGCACACCATCTGTTTAAATATTTATGGAACAACAATGACGGAAAAAAAAAATCGGACTTACTTCGAAATTTTGTTTCGGGCAAATTATAAGCTCAAATCAAGTTTTGTAAAATCGGACGGTTCTACGATACCCTAAACAATCGTTTCTATATGAATACATAGCTCAACGACTCAAAAATTGGATTTCGCCGTGCAAATCTCAATTTGAAACTACTCCGATTAAATAAACGAAGGGCACGAACACTTATCGGCATTGCATTACGTAGTCGTCGGCTTAGTGAGGTCGCAATAGTGTGCCCATACGGACCCCTTTCCTCTTCTTCCCCTTTCTCTTCTTCTTCTTTCTTCTTTTCCTTTCCCTCTCTGTCTTCTTTTGTCTTCCCAAAACTGATTCAGGCTTCCCTCTTAAATGAGCCAAGCGCTCATTTTGCTTCTCTTCCTCCTCTTTTTTACTCCTTAACCATTCATTCCCTTTTTCTTTTTTAAAATAAAAACCGATCCCACCACTCCTTTTTGACTGGTCAAAAAATTCCTACATGACGCCCATTCGTGTAACTTTTACAAAAGGAGATGCTCCCCCATCAATTTGCGCGGAATCTTTTTCCCAAACTTTCTAGCTCGACCAACTCTCTTCAAGCTATGGGCCTACGAAAACAGGCCAAAAACTTAAAAAGACAAAGCAAATAAAGAAAGAAGGAAGAGAAGGGAAAAACCAAATGCGATCTTTTCTTTAAGATTTCAAGGAAACGTTGCGACTTGCAACAAACGACAGAGACAAAGCGGGGAAGGGAGGGTTAAGACTTAATGGGAAATGGAAGGCGACCCCAGCCGACTCAGAGATCTCGGATCAGATTATGCGGTTGGGGAGTGGGCAAGGGCCCACCAGATCAGGACCGTCTGTCTCTTTTCTGACCATCTCAGCCACTCGTCATTCAAAACTCACGAGCACAGCTACTGCATGACCCAAACAAACAAATTTAAAAGGAATGTGATGAACAAACCGGTGCCAATGAGTTTAGAGATCAGCATGAACGCCATCGTTTTCCAGTTCCTTCCTCTCCGGCAACAGCCGGAGAATGCAGCAGGAGGAAGACACGTCAACATATGGTGGGAACAAGATCACATAATGTCGGGATGCATTTTGACGTGATTGGTTTCCTAGGCCGAGAAGGCCAATTGTAGCGGCAGCCAGTACCTATTTCACAGCCTCAACTTCAACCATGCATGCATGCACGCACACAGAAGGCCACTCATGGAGAGGAAGAGTAGTTTGAGCAGCAGCTTGAAGGATCACTGCACTAGAGACTCCTCCACCACCACCCACCACCGCGATGACTACCACCGTTAGAGGCTGAACATGACAAAGGTGGGCTCTTCTTGGATCGGCAATGACCCGAGCCACCCTGAAGATTACCAGAGTGGACTCTTTTCACCTCTGAGGTCTTACTCGTGTAGGATCTGTAAGAAGGAGTTCAGATTGCTCTATGCCCATGGCAGCCACATGAAGGCCCACAGAAAGGACCGGGCGAAGCTGCCACCGTTGCCTGCCTCTCTACTGCCAGCCAAGGCCGAGAAGGCCGATTGTAGCGGCAGCCAGTACCCGTTTCTTGGCCTCAACCTCAACGATAACCCTAAACCTAACTCCAACAGCTTTGAAGAATATGAGGTCGATTTGGAACTTCGCTTGGGGTAATCCAATTAAGTGAGGCTTTTAATACTTGCCATCCTAATGGTTTTCAGTTATATGTTAGCTTGTAGATCTCTGTGAGAAGAGTATTATGATTAAGAGTTTATCTTAGATTACAAGTACCCAGATCTAAGTTCACATATTGCTATATATCCTTTTGTTTGAAATCTATCTTCGGAATAGAGGACCGAAAAGAGATGGAGTGTAGGCCACTTGACATCACCATAGTCTTGGCAAAAGGACTAAAGAAGGTGAAAGACATTCAACAAGTACTTGTGTATTTGGAGGCCAACGACTCCCGCTGTCTAACTGCCGCTCACACGACACCTGCACATTGCCCACACGCTAGCCGCACATTGCCCGCCTGCCACACGCTCGCCTAATGCACTTCAATCCTCGAGCCCAAATGTATTCTTCGAGTAGTATTCACAAGGAGCTAGTGGGGCTGGAGTTCGTGTGAGCCGAATGGCCACGAACTCCATCCCAAAATGCCCAAAACAGAGGATTCTTAGAAGATGGAGGTGCTACCTAATTCGGGCATGGTGCTGAGGTGCTAGACGACTAATGGGTTGGCTTCTAGGGAATGAGAGCTTCTCTCTCCTTTTTCGTGCGAGCGGGCTGCTTTGCTTTCTCTCTCTTGCTCTCTGCTCTCTCCCCTCTTGGTTCGGGGAGTGGGAGAAAATATTAGGTGGGCTACAGGAAATGACTAGTACCCAAATCTAAGTATGATTAAGAGTTTATCTGTGAGAAGAGTATTATGATTAAGAGTTTATCTTAGATTACTAGTACCCAGATCTAAGTTCACATATTGCTATATATCCTTTTGTTTGAAATCTATCTTCGGAATAGAGGACCGAAAAGAGATGGAATGCAGGCCGCTTGACATCATCGTAGTCTTGGCAAAATGACTGAAGAAGGTGAAAGATATTCCACAAGTACTTGTGTATTTGGAGGCCAACATCTCCTGTTGTCCAATCGTCGCTCGCACGCCACTTGCATATTGCCCACACGCCATCTGCACGTTGCCCGCTCGCCACACGCTCGCCCAATGCAATTCAATCCCTTTGCCCAAGTGTGTTCTTCGAGTAGCATTCACAAGGGGTTGGTGGGGCTGGAGTTCGCGTGAGACGAATGGCCACGAACTCCATCCCGAAATGCCCAAAACAGAGGATTCTTAGAAGATGGAGGTGCTACCTAATTCGAGCGCGGTGCTGGGGTGCTAGATGACTGATGGGTTGGCCTCCAAGGAATGAGAGCTTCTCCCCCATTTTTCATGCGAGCGGGCTGCTTTGCTTTCTCTCTCTTGCTCTATGCTCTCTCCCCCTCTTGGTTCGGGGAGTGGGAGAAAATATTAGGTAGGCTACAGGAAATGACTGCATGAAGCTGTCGTCGTTGACCCCCTCTCCGTTGCTAGCCAAAGCCAAGAATGCCGATTGTAGCAGCAGCCAGTACCCATTTCTCGGCCTCAACCTCAACTACGCACGCACGTAGAAGGCCACTCATGGAGAGGAAGAGTAGTTTGAGCAGCAGCTTGAAGGACCATTGCACTAGAGACTCCTCCACCACCACCACCCACCACCGCGATGACTACCACCATCAGAGGTTGAACATGACAAAGGTGGGCTCTTCTTGGATCGGCAAGGACCTGAGCCACCCTGAAGATTACCAGAGTGGACTCTCTTCCCCTTCGATGTCTTACTCATGCAGCTTCTGCAAGAAGGAGTTCAGATCGCCCTATGCTCGTGGCGGCCACATGAAGGCCCACCGAAACGATTACGCGAAGCTACTGCCGTTGCCCCCCTCTCCACTTCCAGCCAAGGCTAAGAAGGCCGATTGTAGCAGCAGCCAGTACCCATTTTTTGGCCCCAACCTCTATCTTCTGAATAGATGACTGAAAAGAGATGGAGTGCAGGCCGCTTGACATCATCGTAGTCTTGGCAAAAGGACTGAAGAAGGTGAAAGATATTCTACAAGTACTTGTGTATTTGGAGGCCAACATCTCTTGCTGTCCAATCGTCGCTCGCACGCCACCTGCATATTACCCACATGCCATCTGCACGTTGCCCGCTCGCCACACGCTTGCCCAATGCAATTCAATCCCTTTGCCCAAGTGTGTTCTTCGAGTAGCATTCACAAGGGGTTGGTGGGGCTGGAGTTCGCGTGAGACGAATGGCCACGAACTCCATCCTGAAATGCCCAAAACAGAGGATTCTTAGAAGATGGAGGTGCTACCTAATTCGAGCGTGGTGCTGGGGTGCTAGACGACTGATGGGTTGGGCTCCAGGGAATGAGAGCTTCTCCCCCATTTTTCATGCAGCGGGCTGCTTTGCTTTCTCTCTCTTGCTCTCTACTCTCTCCCCCTCTCGGTTCGGGGAGTGGGAGAAAATATTAGGTGGGCTACAGGAAATGACTGCATGAAGCTGTCGCCATTGACCCCCTCTCCGTTGCTAGCCAAAGCCAAGAATGCCGATTGTAGCGGCAGCCAGTACCCATTTCTCGGCCTCAACCTCAACTACGCACGCACGCAGAAGGCCACCCATGGAGAGGAAGAGTAGTTTGAGCAGTAGCTTGAAGGACCATTGCACTAGAGACTCCTCCACCACCACCACCCACCACCGTGATGACTACCACCATCAGAGGCTGAACATGACAAAGGTGGGCTCTTCTTGGATCGGCAACGACCTAAGCCACCCTGAAGATTACCAGAGTGGACTCTCTTCCCTTCCGATGTCTTACTCGTGCAGCTTCTGTAAGAAGGAGTTCAGATCGCCCTATGCCCGTGGCGGCCACATGAAGGCCCACCGAAACGATTACGCGAAGCTATTGCTATTGCCCCCCTCTCCACTTCCAGCCAAGGCTAAGAAGGCTGATTGTAGCGGCAGCCAATACGCGTTTCTCGGCCTCAAACTCACTAATAACTATAAACCTGACTCCAACAACTTTGAAGAATACAAGGTCAATTTGGAACTTCGCTTGGGGTAATCCAATTAAGTGAGGCCACCTCCTTATGTTCGAAATCTATCTTTGGAATAGATGACCGAAAGGAGATGGAGTGCAGGCCGCTTGACATAACCGTAATCTCGCAAAAGGACTAAAGAAGGTGAAAGACATTCCACAAGTACTTGTGTGTTTGGAGGCCAACATCTCCCGCTGTCCAACCACCGCTCGCACACCACCTGCACATTGCCCACACCCCATCCGCACATTTCCTGCCCGCCACATGCTCGTCCAATGCACTTGAATCCTCAAGCCCAAATGTGTTCTTCAAGTAGCACTCACAAGGAGCTGGTGGGGATGGAGTTCACGTGAGCCGAATGGCCACGAACTCCATCCCAAAATGCCCAAAATAGAGGATGCTTAGGAGGAGCTACCTGTTTCGGGTGTGGTGCTGGGGTGGTAGACGACTAATGGGTTGGCCTCCAGCAAATGAGAGCTTCTCCTTCCTTTTTCGTGCGAGCGGACTGCTTTGCTTTCTGTCTTTTTCTCTCTGCTCTCTCTCCCTCTCGGTTAGGGAAGTGGGAGAAAATATTAGGTGGGCTACACGAAAGGACTGCACGAAGCTGCCATCGTTCACCCCCTCTCCGTTGCTAGCCAAAGCCAATTTTAGTGGTAGCCAGTACCCGTTTCTCGGCGTCAACCTCAACCATGCACGCACGTATGCACACAAAAGGCCACTCATGGAGAGGAAGAGTAGTTTGAGTAGCAGCTTGAAGGACCATTGCACTAGAGACTCCTCCACCACCACCCACAACCGCGATGACTACCACCATCAGAGGCTGAACATGAGAAAGGTGGGCTCTTCTTGGATCGGCAATGACCCGAGCCACCCTGAAGATTACAAGAGTGGACTCTCTTCGCCTCTGAGGTCTTACTCGTGCAACTTCTACAAGAAGGAGTTCAAATTGCCCTATGCCCGTGACAGCCACATGAAGGTCCACCAAAAGGACCACATGACGGTGCTGTCATTGCCCTTCTCTTCACTACTAGCTAAGGCCGAGAAGGTCGATTGTAGCAGCAGCCAGTACCCATTTCTCAACCTCAACCTCAACGATAACCCTAAACCTAACTCCAACAGCTTTGAAGAATACGAGGACGATTTGGAACTTCGCTTGGGGTAATCCAATTAAGTGAGGCTTTTGATACTTGCCATGCTAATGGTTTTCAATTATATGTTAGCTTGCAGATCTCTATGAGAAGAGTATTATGATTAAGAGTTTATCTTAGATTACTAGTACCCAGATCTAAGTTCACATATTGATATATATGTATGTATATAGCAATTGTCCTAAGTCATCCATTGTTCTCGATCAACCTTTTCTAAATGTGCTTCCTTCTTGTTATGAGTCGTTAGACCTAATTACTTAAATTTCAACCTTTTCATAATGCTTGCTAGGGAGGGTGCATGAACGATCTTTACGTCATGTAGAGACGAGGGAAGTGCTATCTTGCTGCACTCATATGCATACAATAATGCCTAGTCAAATTAAATTAAAATGCGTGTATGTTGAGGAATACATGCATACATATATCGTCTATATTTCTATGTGTATGTCTGTATGCAGCATTTCACTATGAGAACTATAGATGTATTAATAGGACCCTCGTATTGTCAATGAAGTGTTTAAGCAATAAGAGTTGCTCGCGGTTTCTCGCCTCCTTATGATGGAAATCTATCTTCGAAATAGAGAATCGAAAAGAGATGGAGTGTAGGCCGCTCAACATCACCATAGTCTCAGCAAAACGACTGAAGAAGGTAAAAGACATTCCACAAGAACTGGTGTATTTCGAGGCCAACGTCTCCCGCTGTCTAACCACCACTCACGCACGGTACCTGCACATTGCCCACGCACCATTCACACATTGCCCGCCCGCCACAGGCTCGCCGAATGCACTTCGATCCCCGAGCCCAAGTGTGTTCTTCGAGTAGCATTCACAATGAGCTGGTGGGGCTGGAGTTCGCGTGAACTGAATGGCCGTGAACTCCATCCCAAAATGCCCAAAACAGAGGATGCTTAGAAGATGGAGGTGCTACATGATTCGGGCACGATGTTGGGGTGGTAGACGACTGATGGGTTGGCCTCCGAAGAATGAGAGTTTCTCCCCCCTTTTTTCGTGCGAGCTGGCTACTTTGCTTTCTCTCTCTTACTCTCTCCTCTCTTCCCCTCTCGGTCTGGGGAGTGGGAGAAAATATTAGGTGGGCTACAAGAAAGGACTGCATGAAGTTGCCGCCGTTGACCCCCTGTCCATTGCTAGCCAAGGCTGAGAAGGCCGATTGTAGCAACAGCCAGTACCCATTTCTCAGCCTCAACCTCAACCATGCATGCGCGCATGCACACAGAAGGCCACTCATGGAGAGAAAGAGTAGTTTGAGCAACAGCTTGAAAGACCACTGCACTAGAGACTCCTCCACCACCACCCACCACCACGATGACTACCACCATCAGAGGCTGAACATGACAAAGGTGGGCTCTTCTTGGATCGGCAATGACCCGAGCCACCTTGAAGATTACCAGAGTGGACTCTCTTCACCTCCAATGTCTTACTCGTGAAACTTTTGATAGAAGGAGTTTAGATCACCCTATGCTTGTGGCGGCCACATGAAGGCTCACCGGAAGGACCACGTGAAGCTACCGCCGTTGCCCCCCTCCATTACCAACTAAGGCTGAGAAGGCCGATTATAGCGACAACCAGGACCCGTTTCTCGGCCTCAACCCCACAGATAACCCTAAATCTAACTCCAACAACTTTGAAGAATACGAGGTCGATTTGGAACTTCGCTTGGGGTAATCCAATTAAGTGAGGCTTTTAATACTTGCCATGTTTTTAGTTATTTGTTAGCTTGCAGATCTCTATGAGAAGAGTATTATGATTAAGAGTTTATCTTAGATTACTAGTACCCAAATCTAAGTTCACATATTGCTATATATGTATGTATTTAGCAATTGTCCTAAGTCATCCATTGTTCTCAATCAACCTTTTCTAAATGTGCTTCCTTCTTGTTATGAGTCGTTAGACCTAATTGCTTAAATTTCAACCTTTTTCATAATGTTTGCTAGGGAGGGTGCATGAATGATCTTTACGTCATTCAGAGACGAGGGAAGGGCTATCTTGCTGCACTCATATGCATACAATAATGCCTAGTCAAATTAAGTTAAAAAATGTGTGTATGTTGACGAATACACGCATACATATATCGTCTATATTTCTATGTGTATGTCTATATGCAGCATTTCGCCATGAGAACTGTAGATGTACTAATAGGACCTACGTATTGTCAATGAAGTTTTTAAGCAATAAGACATGCTCGCGGTTTCTTGCCTCCTTATGTTCGAAATCTATCTTTGGAATAGATGACCGAAAGGAGATGGAGTGCAGGCCACTTGACATCACCATAGTCTCGGCGAAAGGACTAAAGAAGGTGAAAGACATTCCACAAGTACTTGTGTATTTGGAGGCCAACGTCTCTCGCTGTCCAACCACCACTCGACACCACCTGCACATTTCCCACACACCATCCGCACGTTGCCCGCCCGCCACACGCTCGCCCAATGAACATCAATACTCAATCCCAAATGTGTTCTTCAAGTAGCACTCACAAGGAGCTAGTTGGGATGGAGTTTGCGTGAGCCGAATGGCCACGAATTGCATCCCGAAATGCCCAAAATAGAGGATGCTTAGAAGAAAGAGGAGCTACCTGATTCGGGCGTGGTGCTAGGGTGGTAGATGACTAATGGGTTGGCCTCCGACATTTGAGACCTTCTCCTTCCTTTTTCGTGCGAGTGGGCTGCTTTGCTTTCTCTCTCTTGCTCTCTGCTCTCTCCCCCTCTCAGTTCGAGGAGTGGGAGAAAATATTAGGTGGGCTACACGAAAGGACTACACGAAGCTGCCGCCGTTCACCCCCTATCCGTTGCTAGCCACGGTCGAGAAGGCCGATTTTAGTGGCAACCAGTACTCGTTTCTTGGCCTCAACCTCAACCACGCATGCACGTATGCACACAGAAGGCCACTTATGGAGAGAAAGAGTAGTTTGAGCAGCAGCTTGAAGGACCATTGCACTAGAGACTCCTCCACCACCACCCACCACTGCGATGACTACCAACATCAGGGGCTGAACATGACAAAGGTGGGCTTTTCTTGGATCGGCAACGACCCGAGCCACCTTGAAGATTACCAAAGTGGACTCTCTTCACCTTCGATGTCTTACTCGTGAATCTTCGGATAGAAGGAGTTCAAATCGCCCTATGCCTGTGGCAGCCACATGAAGGCCCATCGGAAAGACCGTGTGAAGTTGCTGCCGTTGCCCCCCCTCCACTACCAACCAAGGCTGAGAAGGCCGATTATAGCGGCAGCAAATACCCATCTCTCGGCCTCAACCTCACTAATAACCATAAACCTAACTCCAACAACTTTGAAGAATACAAGGTCGATTTGGAACTTCGCTTGGGGTAATCCAATTAAGTGAGGATTTTAATACTTGCTATCCTAATGGTTTTCAGTTATATGTTAGCTTACAGATCTCTGTGAGAAGAGTATTATGATTAAGAGTTTATCTTAGATTACTAGTACCCAGATCTAAGTTCACATATTGCTATATATGTATGTATATAGCAATTGTCCTAAGTCATCCATTGTTCTCGATCAACCTTTACTAAATGTGCTTCCTTCTTGTTATGAGTCGTTAGACCTAATTGCTTAAATTTCAACCATTTTCATAATGTTTGCCAGGGAGGGTGCATGAACGATCTTTACGTCATTTAGAGACAAGGGAAGGGCTATCTTGCTGCACTCATATGCATACAATAATGCCTAGTCAAATTAAATTAAAAAATGTGTGTATGTTGAGGAATACACATACATATATCGTCTATATTTATATGTGTATGTCTGTATGCAGCATTTCGCCATGAGAACTGTAGATGTACTAATAGGACCCACGTTTTGTCAATGAAGTGTTCAAGCAATAAGACCTGCTCGTGGTTTCTCGCCTCCTTATGTTCGAAATCTATCTTTGGAATAGATGACCGAAAGGAGATGGAGTGCAGGCCGCTTGACATCATCATAGTCTCAGCAAAAGGACTAAAGAAGGTGAAAGACATTCCACAAGTACTTGTGTGTTTGGAGGCCAACGTCTCCTACTGTCCAACCACCGCTCGCACACGACCTGTACATTGCCTACACGCCATCCGCACGTTGCCCGCCCGCCACACGCTCGCCCAATGCACTTCAATCCTCAAGCCCAAATGTGTTCTTCGAGTAGCACTGTAACATCTTGAAATTCGAGTCCTTTTAGGGAGGAACGAGCATTAATTTCGTCAATGCATTGTTGGTTGATCTCACTCGGAACTGATCACTCCTGAGATACTGACCTTGAGGGGAAAGGCTAATGAGGACAGAACTCGTGCAACTAAAGAACTTGACCTGGGAAAACGACTAGACCGTGAGACTTGCGTAAGGACGATCCTGTAGATATGCAGGCCGATTTTAGGGACGACTAGAAGTCGATTCGCGGACAGAAATAATGAGACGACGGGTGATTTCGTCTACTGTTATCGAACCCGCGAATGGCCCTATGTCGATCCTTGATAATCGTGTACTTAGAAATAATAATCGATCCTTCGCAATTTCATGTAGTCAAGGATGTCCATGTGTCGAGAAGTCTTGAACGTGAATTGGCACGAGTCGGTTACGCGTGAATCCTCGAAGCCGCCTATCAGTCTGAGTAGTACCAAAATGGCATTCGGGCGAAATTGACATGGCATGAGAATCCAATATTGGACTTCGAATTTTCAGGAATGTTCGAGAAGGACTTTTGGATGATGCTTCTTAGACAGTCGACACTGCCGGTTGAGCCGAGTAATTGGAAAAGGAACTTTCTGACCAAGGAAACGAGCCTACGAGGATGTGGGCCGGGCAAGAACAGTGTGGGCCTCACGCCCAAGGTGGGACAGCCACCATGGAAGGCCCGAGGCAAGCAAGTGAGCCCGTTGGGCCAAACCGACCCTTTACCCTTCCGAGCCCATTGTCTAAAACCGAGCCGATTCAAGCCCAATAAATTCCCGAGCCCGTTCCTATTCATTTTCCAGCCCATTTCCTAGGCCCGCCCCTCCATTTTCAGCCCAAGGACAGATTAGGAAATGTGCAAGGTGGAAATGACCAAAATGCCCTTGGATATTTTGAAGAAAAGTCAAAAAGAAGAAAGAGAAGATGAGGTCATTTTCTTGACAAGTGGGGCAAGCATTGAAGGCTTTGATAAGCCTTATCCTTCAGCCTTCACTTCACTCTCTCTCTCCTCTTCATCTTCCCCAAACCGCACACCTTTCTCTCCCATGGTTCTCCTTCATTCCTTCTGTTTTTCAGTTTGACCTTTCACCGAAATCTGAGTTGTTCATTGCCTTCCCTTTGGAATCTCGTCTCGTGCCACCCGCCGTTGTGTTCAGAAGACGAAAACCGTTCAGAAAGCATCGGCAGATCGCCGGAAGGAGCCTCCGATCGTCCCGTATTCCGGCCGAAAGCCACCGCCGGGCTGACCGTTTTCTGACTGCCTACTGCTGTTCTGTTTTGCTGTTTCGGCCATTTTCCTCCCTTTCCGGCCAAACCACCACCCATCCCAGCCACAGGTGGTTCCCCCTCGACCCCCAGGTGCCATTGGTCGCTGGCCCACCGCTCGCCGGAGCTCCGGGCAGCCCGTTCAACTCCGGTCAACAACTTTCCTCCTGTGCAGTCAGTTTTTCAGAGTTGCAGAGGGATTTCGAGTTTGTTGCTGCTGTTCTCAGCCCCGAGACCACCTTGGATCATCGTGGTAGAGGTCCCCGGGTGTCGGGTTCGTCGCCGCCGCCGCGTCCGTGTCGCCGGCCCGCTTAACGGGTGAGTTTAGATCATAATCCCTATTTAGTGCCTAAACTTGCTTAGGGTTGGTTAGTTAGTGTTAATCTTGGTTTAAGGGGTTTAATTAAGTTGTATTAGCCCTAAGATAGGTGGTTAGATAGTTGGTTAAGATTAGATTAGCTTAATTTTTCTTATTAAGCTTAATTGTGCTTACTTTGGGATTAATTATGCTTATGTGTTTAATTAAGCATGATTTGCTTTAATTGAATTGATTAATTGTTTTAATTAATGTTTTGTTTAATTTCTGGATTAAATATTTTAATTTATTGAATTTCGGAAAAATCACTGTCCATAATTACTGTTCATGAGCACTGTTCACGATTAATGTTCACAATTACTGTTCACGGCACTGTTCATCCAGAGGCTAATTTTTGTCTGAATTTGATGTGCTATTGATTATTATGATTAATTGAAGTGCCGATTGTTAATTATACTCATGATTGATGATGAAATGCGTGATCGAGTGTTGGTTGGATTTCGGATTTTGGAATTGTCGAGTGAGATCGCATGACATATTGCGTGGGTTTTCAAAAATGGCATATCGCATGAGCATGAGCGATGTTGCATTCACGACCAAGCAAAAAGCAAAGACAAGAATGAATTGCTTGATGATGTGTTGCATGATCACATTAAGAGAGGGAACCCCGGTGTTGCCAGAAGACCGCCAATCCTTATGGGGTTGTGCCGTGGCCGTTTGGTCGCCTGACTTCGGTCAGATGCCTGACGGGGGACATGTGACGGGACTGCGGCAGTGGGCGGGTCCTATGTTCCTGTTAGTTGCGGGACTGCGGTAGTGGGCGGGTCCTGTGCTCCTTCGGGAATGCCATCAGAGGGAAGGGATGACCCCTGACGTCGCCGTGCCTCGAGGTAAAGAGGACGAAGCTGGTTTAGCCAGGAATCGCCAACTATAAGGTTGTGCCGTTGGCCCAAGAGGGGGCGTTAATAATCGGAACATGTGTGAGTGTGAGACATGAGAAAGTTGTGTGAGATGCTGATTATTCGCATGCTCTTAATGTCGTGATGATTTGTGGTACGCACGCATGAGTTGACAGTCGTGCAGGGTGTGGCAATGGCCAGGTGAGATTGCTTGTGGCGTGACTCGCATGTGATTGATGAATTGTATCATCTGACAGCCATGTGCCTTGCTTGCATTGTATGAGATTTGACGTGCAGGGTGTGGCATACCGGGTAAGGTTGCATGCGAATCAACTGTATGATTGTTGGTTGCCCTGTTTGTTGTTGGCTGTTGTTTGGTTTTGGTTGTTTGTTGTGGGTTGAGTGAGGGGTGGTTCTGGAGAGATACACCGGGTTGAGTTGGCGTACTAACCGGGGCTTAGGGGGAAGAACTCGCTGAGATTTTATCTCAACCCGTCGTGGTTAACCATTTTCAGGTCCCTAGAATGGCGTACCCACAGTGGAGAATCCTGCCCCCGCTTCTCCAGTGATCGACTCGACAGAGCTTGAGTCCGATGGGTCCGAGTGACCGTGGTGTTGAACCCGAGGGTTCTTTGCGTACTGTTGGATTAGCCTAGTTCTTTTAGTTTCGCTTAGAAGATGGATCGGCCCTTTTTGTCGAGCTTGTAATTCGGAAACGATCCTCCGTTGATTAATCCAGTAATTTAAATAAATGAGTAGTTGTTGTTGTTCTGGCTGTTCATCCCTCTATCCCTGTTTGATTGTTTGTTTGTCTGGGGATGGTTCGTCTTTCACTTACGCTTAACGAAAGATAAAATGAATGGTCGTGGACGGGTCCTGGGACGTCACTTTCAATCGACCAAGGTAATAGGGTTGCCGCGAGCTCGAGAGTCGGGGCGTGACAAGCACTCACAAGGAGCTCGTGGGGATGGAGTTCGCGTGAGCCGAATGGCCACGAACTCCATCACGAAATGCCCAAAACAGAGGATGCTTAGAAGAAGGAGGAGCTACCTAATTCGGGCATGGTGCTGGGGTGGTAGACAACTAATGGGTTGGCCTCCGACGAATGAGAGCTTCTCCTTCCTTTTTCGTGCGAGTGGGCTGCTTTGCTTTCTCTCTCTTGCTCTCTGCTCTCTCTCCCTCTCGGTTCGGGGAGTGGGAGAAAATATTAGGTGGGGTACAAGAAAGGACTGCATGAAGCTGCCGCCGTTGACCCACTGTCCGTTGCTAGACAAGGCCGAGAAGGCCGATTGTAGCAGCAGCCAGTACCCGTTTCTCAACCTCAACCCCAACCATGCACACACGCATGCACATAGAAGGCCACTCATGGAGAGGAAGAGTAGTTTGAGCATCAGCTTGAAGGACCACTGCACTAGAGACTCCTCCACCACCACCCACCACCACGATGACTACCACTATTAGAGGGTGAACATGATAAAGGTGGGCTCTTCTTGGATCGGCAACGACCCGAGCCACCCTAAAGATTACCAGAGTGGACTCTCTTCGCCTCCGATGTCTTAGTCGTGAAACTTCTGCTAGAAGGAGTTCAGATCGCCCTATGCCTATGGCGACCACATGAAGGCCCACCGGAAGGACTGCGTGAAGCTGCCGCCATTTCTCCCCCTCCACTGCTAGCCAAGGCTGAGAAGGCCAATTATAGCGGCAGCCAGTACGCGTTTCTCAGCCTCAACCTCACTGATAACCCTAAACCTAACTCCAACAGCTTTGAAGAATATGAGGATGATTTGGAACTTCGCTTGGGGTAACCCAATTAAGTGAGGCTTTTAATACTTGCCATCCTAATGGTTTTTAGTTATATGTTAGCTTATAGATCTCTGTGAGAAGAGTATTATGATTAAGAGTTTATCTTAGATTACTAGTACCCAAATCTAAGTTCACTTATTGCTATATATGTATGTATATAGCAATTGTCCTAAGTCATCCATTGTTCTCGATCAACCTTTTCTAAATGTGCTTCCTTCTTGTTATGAGTCATTAGACCTAATTACTTAAATTTCAACATTTTTCATAATGCTTGCTAGGGAGGGTGCATGAACGATCTTTACGTCATTCAGAGACGAGGGAAGGGCTATCTTGCTGCACTCATATGCATATAATAATGCCTAGTCAAATTAAATTAACAAATGCGTGTATGTTGAGGAATACACGCATATATATATATATATATATATATATATATATATCGTCTATATGTCTATGTGTATGTCTGTATGCAGCATTTCGTCGTGAGAACTGTAGATGTACTAACAGGCCCCTCGTATTGTCAATGAAGTGCTTAAGCAATAAGAGCTGCTCGCAGTTTCTCACCTCCTTTTGTTTGAAATCTATCTTCGGAATAGAGGACCGAAAAGAGATGAAGTGCAGGCTGCTTGACAACATCGTAGTCTTGGCAAAAGGACTAAAGAAGGTGAAAGACATTCCGCAAGTACTTATGTATTTGTAGGCCAACGTCTCCCACTGTCCAACTGCCGCTCGCATGCCACCTGCACATTGCCCACATGCCATCCGCAAGTTGCCCGCCCACCACACCCTCGCCCAATGCACTTCAATCCTCGAGCCCAAATGTGTTCTCCAAGTAGCATTCACAAGGAGCTGGTGGGGCTGGAGTTCGCGTGAGCCGGATGGCCACGAACTCCATCCTGAAATGCCAAAAACAAAGGATGCTCAGATGAAGGAGGAGCTACCTAATTCGAGCACGGTGTTGGGGTGGTAGATGACTTATGGGTTGGCCTCTGGCGAATGAGAGCTTCTCCCTCCTTTTTCGTGCAAGTGAGCTGCTTTGCTTTCTCTCTCTTGCTCTCTGCTCTCTCTCTCTCTCTCTCTCGATTTGAGGAGTGGGAGAAAATGTTAGGTGGGCTACACGAAATAATTGCACGATGCTACCGTCATTGACCCCCTCTTTGCTGCTAGCCAAGGCCGAGAAGGCCGATTGTAGCGGTAGCCAGTACCCATTTCTTAGCCTTAACCCCAAACATGCACGTACGCATGCACACAGAAGGCCACTCATGGAGAGGAAGAGTAGTTTGAGCATCAGCTTGAATAAGGTGGGCTCTTCTTGGATCGGTAACGGCCCGAGCCACCTTGAAGATTACCGGAGTGGACTCTCTTCGCCTCTGAGGTCTTACTAGTGCAGCTTCTGCAAGAAGGAGTTCAAATCGCTCTATGCCTATGGTGGCCACATGAAGGCCCACCAAAAGGACCGCGCGAAGCTGCCGCCGTTGCCCCCCTCTCTACTGCAAACCAAGGCTGAGAAGGCCGATTGTAGTGGCAGCTAGTACCCATTTCTCGGCCTCAACCTCAACGATAACCCTAAACCTAACTCCAACAGCTTTGAAGAATACGAGGTCGATTTGGAACTTCGCTTGGGGTAATCCAATTAAGTGAGGCTTTTAATACTTGCCATGTTTTTAGTTATATGTTAGCTTGTAGATCTCTGTGAGAAGAGTATTATGATTAAGAGTTTATCTTAGATTACTAGTACCCAAATCTAAGTTCACATATTGCTATATATGTATGTATATAGCAATTGTCCTAAGTCATCCATTGTTCTCGATCAACCTTTTCTAAATGTGCTTCCTTTTTGTTATGAGTCGTTAGACCTAATTGCTTATATTTCAACCTTTTCATAATGTTTGCTTGGGAGGGTGCATGAACGATCTTTACGTCATTCAGAGATGAGGGAAGTGCTATCTTGTTGCACTCATATGCGTACAATAATGCCTAGTCAAATTAAATTAAAAAAATGCATGTATGTTGAGGAATACACGCATACATATATCGTCTATATTTCTATGTGTATGTCTATATGCAGCATTTCGCTATGAGAACTATAGATGTACTAATAGGACCCTCATATTGTCAATGAAGTGTTTAAGCTATAAGAGCTGCTCGCGGTTTCTCACCTCCTTTTGTTTGAAATCTATCTTCGGAATAGAGGACCAAAAGGAGATGGAGTGCAGGCCGCTTGACATCACCATAGTCTTGGCAAAAGGACTAAAGAAGGTGAAAGACATTCCACAAGTACTTGTGTATTTCGAGGCCAACGTCTCCCACTATCCAACCGCTGCTCGCACGCCACCTGCACATTGCCCACATGCCACCTGCACGTTGCCTGCCCGCCACACCCTCGCCCAATGCACTTCAATCCCTGAGCCCAAATGCGTTCTCTGAGTAGCATTCACAAGGAGCTAGTGGGGCTGGAGTTTGCATGAGCCGGATGGCCACGAGCTCCATCTCAAAATGCCCAAAACAGAGGATGCTTAGACGAAGGAGAAGCTACTTGATTCAGGCGCAATGCTGGGGTGGTAGACAACTGATGGGTTGGCCTCCGGTGAATGAGAGCTTCTCCCTCCTTTTTCGTGCGAGCAGGCTGCTTTGCCTTCTCTCTCTTGCTCTCTACTCTCTCCCCCTCTTGGTTCAGGGAGTGGGAGAAAATATTACGTGCGCTGCACGAAAGGACTGCATGAAGCTACCGCCGTTGACCCTCTCTCTATTGCAAGCCAAGGCCGAGAAGGCCGATTGTAGTGGTAGCCAATACCCGCTTCTCGGCGTCAACCTCAACGATAAACCTAACTCCATCAACTTTGAAGAATATGAGGTCGATTTGGAACTTCGCTTTGGGTACTCCAATTAAGTGAGGCTTTTAATGCTTGCCATCCTAATGGTTTTAAGGAAATGTTGCAAGACATATGGATCTCGGATCAGATTATGCTCGGTATGGATTAGGCACTTAGGGAGAGAGTGGGTGCCCACCTCGGTGAGAGTACACATATGCTAGTTTGTCTTTTTCTTGGAAAAGAAGAGAGAGAGAGGGGCCACACGTGGGGTGACCACTACACCACACACGTCAACCAATAGGATGCAGTGGGGAGCATAGAGTAAGACTCAAACGACTTCAGTAGACTTCCGTGGTGTCAGTGAAAGATGAGAAAATATTAGGTGGGTCGGCCATAACATGTTAGCGTTTGTCCTGACCAACCTAGAAGCTCCATGTGGCTCCACATCAGCGAGTGGTCCCCACCGCCTTTGGGCAGAGAAAATATGAATTTTTCTTTCTTATTTAAAAATTTTCCCCTAATAATAGACCAATGCGCATTAATGGCCCCACTAGACCTGCTGCAGTCAAAGTTATTTCACTCCCTCTTACACACATGGACACACGACATGAGTGGTCCTGAGAAAAAGCCAGGAACCATTGTGCAAAATTTGAGGACGAATAAGTGTCGACCATGCGAGCAAAAAGCTTCCTGGAGCATAATAGGGAGTCTATAGTCAAACCAAAAGAATGAAAGAGAGAAAGATGGGCATTCAGCAGCTAAGGCAAAAAAGGCAAAATCCTCTTAGATTTCGCATAATAGGCTACGAGTCTGTGAGGACCTTTCTAATCAGTGCACGCCACCTGCACATTTCCCGCACGCCGTCCACACTTTGCCCACCCACCACACGCTCACCCAACGCACTTCAATCCCTGAGCCCAAAAGAGTTCTCATGTAATCCTCCATGCGGCGATGATCATCCACATCTATGCCTGACTTACCAATTCAATTACAATTTGTCATACCACCTTTGGGTTGAAACTGTAGTCACTAGGGAAATGGAAGGCGACCCCAGCCAACCCAGAGATCTCGGATCAGATTATGCGCGGTGTGGATTGGCAGTTGTGGAGTGGGTGGGGGCCCACCTAGGCGAGAATACCTATCGTCAGACGTGGGGGTAACCACCGCACCACACACGTCAGTTGACAGGATATAGTTGGGACCACGGGGGTGGGTGGTGTCGGTGCGTCCAAGAGCCTTCTGCCCAAAATCCCAAGACATCGCATGTGTTCTACATCTCTTTTGACTGCCTCAATGAAGTTATGGTTCCCCTCTTTGGTTCTATGCAGAGTTTTGTTTTTCAAGGTTGAAATTCTTGTAATAAATTTAGCATTGCACGGTGGGAATTTGAATTGAAAGAGCAATATGAGGAAAATTTTACAATATCTTGGCTCATCGGAAGATATATATGATTTGTATGGCGAAATCCAATTTTAGATGTTTATGGCTATGTATTCTGTGTTTGAGTGCGCAAGAACAGAGAAAAGAACCCGCCTTTTTTTCAATCTAGTTTCTTACGGGCCAATCCCTGAGCAAATTCCGGCGCAGAACGCGCGTCCATGATGGTAAGAGGCAAAAATGGCGCGGCTCTTCCCCCATGGATACGCCAATAACGAAATACAGCGACAAGCATAGATTCAAGTTTGTGTTGGACCCACATGAGAAGGGTTCGGCCAAGCAGATACAAGAGGACCATGGAAAGGAATGCCAATAACAAGAGATAGGGGAAATAGTGAAAGGGGCCCGGGATCAACAATGCTGCAAGGGAAGCCACTGAGAGCGCAACTGCGAGCACCATGAGGATGCGGAACAGTAGGGCACAACAAGCGGGAGCTAGAAGAGTAACGATTGCAAATGCACCGTAAAGCAGAAGAGAGACGAGAGCAAGGAAGGTGTCAAAAGGGTGTGCCTCATATGGGGAAGTGGATTTTCCTTGGAATTTCAGCTGGACAAAGCAGAGCACCACAGGAACAACAAAGGCGGGAATGGCCTGGAGGGTGGTGAATGCAGGGGGGAGGTGGACTTTTGAACTTTTGCATGGGAGCGACGGCGGATTGGCATTGGGGTCGGCTGTTCGAATCCCTGAGTCCAATGTTGAGGATGATTATGGAAACAGATCTTCGGGTATTTTATAGTTGAAAAAGAGGGTGGATGTTCCCACCAACCGTGCGGGTTGGAAGCTGAGAAGCTTCCTAGTGGTCATCGTCACCGCCTTGCATCTTCCCATCTTTTTTATTTTTGGTAGAACACTTCCCTCGTTTCTTTTCGGGAGTTAGAGACTTACTTCCTCTATTGGTTAAAAACCAGAGATGGAGTAATCTCTTTGACTGGTCATAGATGTCTTAAACTTCGACTAAAGATAAGATTGCATTATTAAAGGAATCATATGCTTTTAGACATGGAAGGTATCTCTAGCAGGGTGGACTTGTAGAAGGAGAACGAGGAGTTTGAGAAGACTTGGATGGACCTAAGCAAAGGGTGAACCGCTACGTAGAATTGCTTGAAAGAGAAGAGAGAGAGAGCGGCCACACGTGGAGTGACCACTACACCACACACATCAACCGACAGGATGCGGTGGGGAGCACGGAGTGGAGTAAGTGAAAGATGAGAAAATATTAGGTGGGCCGACCATAACAAGTCAGCATGCATCCCGACCAACCAGGAAGCTCCATGTGGCTTCACATCAGCGAGTGGTCCCCACCGCCTTTGGGCATAGAAAATATGAATTTTTTCTTTCTTATTTAAAAATTTTCCCCTAATAATGGACCTGCGCACATTAATGGCCCCACCAGATCTTCTGTAGTCATTCCCACCTTTGTTGTTCATCCCTCTATCCCTGTGTGATAGTTTTATTGTCTGTTGGATTGGGGATGATTCGTCTTCCGCTTATGCTTAATGATAAACTAAAAATAAATGGTCATCAACGAGTCTTGGGATGTTGCTTTCAATTGACCATGGTAAGGGGTTGTTGCGTGCCCGAGATTCGGGGCGTGACAATAATATTTATGGAACAACAATGATGGAAAACAGAAAATCGAACTTCACGGGAAATGTTGAAATTTTGTTTCGCACAAACCATAAGCTCAAGTCAAGTTTTGTAAAATTCGACAACTCCACGACACCCTAAACTATTGTTTCTTTATAAATACATAGCTCAATGACTCAAAAATCGGACTTCGCCATATAAATCTCTAATAATTCCGAATTTCAGGCCATAAATCAAAAAGTGCTCTAATTGAATGAACGAGGGACGTGAACGCTTGCAAGACATTGTGTTATGTAGTCAAGTCAGGTTTGTGAGGTTACGATGACATGCACATGTGGACTTCTTTCCTCTTCTTCCCCTTTCTCTTCTTCTTCTTCTTCTTCCTCCTTTTCCTCTTTCTCTCTCCTCTTTTCTCTTCCCAAACTGGTTCGGGCATCACTTAAATGAGCCAAGCACCCACCTTGCTTCTCTTCCTCCTCTTTTTCACTTTTTGACCATTTATTTCCTTTTTCTTCTTTTTTCTTTTTTGAAAATAAAAAGTGATCGCACCACTCCTTTATGACCTGGTAAGAAGTCCCCAATAATACACTCTCATTTGTGTAACTTTTATAAAAGGAGACGCTCCCCCACCAATTTGCACGAGATGCTTTTTTTTTACTTGAACTTTCTAGTTTGACCAACTTTCTTCGAGCCATGAACCTACTAAAAGAGCCCAAAAAATGAAAAGACAAAGCAAAGAAAGAAAGAAGGAAGGAAGATAAGAGAAAACACGACATGCAATCTTTCTTTAAGATTTTAAGGAAATGTTGCAAGACGTATGGATCTCGGATCAGATTATGCTCGGTACAGATTAGGCACTTAGGGAGTGAGTGGGTGCCCACCTCGGCGAGAGTACATGTATGCTGGTTCGTCTTTTTCTTGAAAAAGAAGAGAGAGAGAGGGGCCACACGTGGGGTGACCACTACACCACACACGTCAACCGACAGGATGCAGTGGGAAGCACAGAGTGGTGTAAGTGAAAGATGAGAAAATATTAGGTGGGCCGGCCATAACATGTCAGCGTGCGTCCCGACTAACTAGGAGGCTCCATGTGGCTCCACATCAACGAGTGGTCCCCACCGCCATTGGGCACAGAAAATATGAATTTTTTTTCTTTCTTATTTAAAAATTTTCCCCTAATAATAGATCTACGCACATTAATGGCCCCACTAGATCTGTTGTAGTCAAAGTTATTTCACTCCCTCTTAAACACATGGACACACACGACATGAGCGGTCCCGGGAAAAAGCCAAGAATCATTGTGCAAAATTTGAGGGCAAATAAGTGTCGACCATGCAAGCAAAAAGCTTCCTTGAGCATAATAGGGAGTCTACAGTCAAACCAAAAGAAAGAAAGAGAGAAAGATGGGCATTCAAAAGCTGAGGCAAAAAAGGCAAAATCCTCTTAGATTTCACATAATAGGCTACGACTCTGTGAGAACCTTTCTAATTAGTGCACTCCACCTGCATGTTTCTCGCATGCTGTCCGCACGTTGCCTGCCCGCCACACGCTCACCCAACGCACTTCTATCCCCGAGCCCAAACGAGTTCTCATGTAATCCTCCATGCGGCAATGATCACCCACATCTATGCCTGACTTACCAATTCAATTACAATTTGTCATACCACCTTTGGGTTGAAGTTGTAGTCACTAGGGAAATGGAAGGCGACCCTAGCCGACCCAGAGTTCTCGGATCAGATTATGCGTGGTGTGGATTGTCCTCTGCCTTTTTTTTTCTTTTACAGATCTCGCACATACGAAATCATCTTCCTCACTCTCTCTCTCTCACAAGCATGGCGAGGATCTTTGCTAAGATTTTGAGCCTTTAATAATTAGGCATATTCCCTTGGCCCAATAATTCTGAATTTCAGGCCATAAATCCAAAAGTTCTCCAATTGAACAAACGAGGGACACAAACACTTACAAGACGTTGCGTTATGTAGTCGAGTCAAGTTTGTGAGGTTACAATGACGTGCACATGTGGACTCCTTTCCTCTTCTTCTTCTTCTTCTTCTTCTTCTTCTTCTTCTCCTTCTTCCTCCTTTTCCTCTTTCTCTCTCCTTTTTTCTCTTCCCAAACTGGTTCAGGCATCACTTAAATGAGCTAAGCACCCACCTTGCTTCTCTTCCTCCTCTTTTTCACTTTTCAACCATTTATATCCTTTTTCTTCTTTTTTCTTTTTCAAAAATAAAAAGTGATAGCACCACTCCTTTATGACCTGGTAAGAAGTCCCCAATAATACACTCTCATTCGTGTAACTTTTATAAAAGGAGGCGCTTCCCCACCAATTTGCACGAGATGCTTTTTTTTGACCCAAACTTTCTAGTTTGATCAACTTTCTTCGAGCCATGAGCCTACTGAAAGAGCCCAAAAAATGAAAAGACAAAGCAAAGAAAGAAAGAAGGAAGGAAGATAAGAGAAAACACGACATGCAATCTTTCTTTAAGATTTTAAGGAAACGTTGCAAGATGTATGGATCCCGGAATAGATTATGCTCAGTACAGATTAGGCACTTGGGGAGTGAGTGGGTGCCCACCTCGGTGAGAGTACACGTATGCTAGTTCGTCTTTTTCTTGAAAAAGAAGAGAGAGAGAGAGAGAGAGAGGGGCCACATGTGGGGTGACCACTACACCACACACGTCAACCGATAGGATGCAATGGGGAGCACGGAGTGGTGTCTGTGAAAGATGAGAAAATATTAGGTGGGGCGGCCATGACATGTTAGCGTGCGTCCCGACCAACTAGGAAGCTCCATGTGGCTCCACATCAGCGAGTAGTCCCCACCACCATTGGGCACATAAAATATGAATTTGTTCTTTCTTAATTAAAAATTTTCAGAGTTATTTCACTCCCTCTTACACACATGGACACACACGACATGAGCGGTGCCGAGAAAAAGCCAAGAATCATTGTGCAAAATTTGAGGGCAAAAAGTTTCTTTGAGCATAATAGAGAGTCTATAGTCAAACCAAAAGAAAGAAAGAGAGAAAGATGGGCATTCAACGATTGAGGCAAGAGAGGTAGAATCCTCTTAGATTTCGCATGATAGGCTACGACTCTGGGAGGACCTTTCTAATCAATGCACACCACCTGCATGTTTCTGCACGCCGTCCGCACATTGCCCGCCCGCCACACACTCGCCCAACGCACTTCAATCCCTGAGCCCAAACGAGTTCTCATGTAATCCTCCATGCGGCGATGATCACCCACATCTATGCCTGACTTACCAATTCAATTACAATTTGTCATACCACCTTTGGGTTGAAACTGTAGTCACTAGGGAAATAGAAGGCGGCCCCCACCGACCCAGAGATCTCGGATCAGATAATGCCCGATGTGGATTGTCCTCTAACTTTTTTTTTCTTTTACAGATCTCGCACATACAAAATCCTCTTCCTCTCTCTCTCTCACAAGCATGGCAAAGATCTTTGCTAAGATTTTGAGCCTTTAATAATTAGGCATATTCCCTTGGCCCAATAATTCCGAATTTCATGCCATGAATCCAAAAGTTCTCCAATTGAACGAATGAGGGACATGAACACTTACAAGACATTGCGTTATGTAGTTGAGTCAGGTTTGTGAGGTTACAATGACGTGCACGTGTGGACTCCTTTCCTCTTCTTCCCCTTTCTCTTCTTCTTCTTCTTCTATCTCCTTTTCCTCTCTCTCTCTCCTCTTTTCTCTTCCCGAACTAGTTCAAGCATCACTTAAAAGAGCCAAGCGCCCACCTTGCTTCTCTTCCTCCTCTTTTTCACTTTTCGACCATTTATTTCCTTTTTCTTATTTTTTCTTTTTTAAAAATAAAAAGTGATCACACCACTCCTTTATGACCTGGTAAGAAGTCCCCAATAATACACTCTCATTCATGTAACTTTTATAAAAGGAGACACTTCCCCACCAATTTGTGTGAGATGCTTTTTTTTGACCTGAACTTTCTAGCTTGACCAACTTTCTTCGAGCCATGAACCTACTAAAAGAGCCCAAAAAATGAAAAGACAAAGCAAAGAAAGAAAGAGCCCAAAAAATGAAAAGACAAAGCAAAGAAAGAAAGAAGGAAGGAAGATAAGAGAAAACACGACATGCAATCTTTCTTTAAGATTTTAAGGAAATGTTGCAAGACGTGTGGATCCCGGATCAAATTATGCTTGTTATGGATTAGGTGCTTGGGGAGTGAGTGGGTGCCCACCTTGGCGAGAGTACATGTATGCTAGTTCGTCTTTTTCTTGAAAAAGAAGAGAGAGAGAGAGGGGCCACACGTGGGGTGACCACTACACCACACACGTCAACCAATAGGATGCAGTGGGGAGCACGGAGTGGTGTCAGTGAAAGATGAGAAAATATTAGGTGGGTTGGCCATAACATGTCAACGTGCGTCTTGACTAACCAAGAAGCTCCATGTGGCTCCACATCAGCGAGTGGTCCTCACCACCTTTGGGCACAGAAAATATGAATTTTTTCTTTCTTATTTAAAAATTTTCCCTAATAATAGACTTGCATGCATTAATGGCCCCACTAGACCTCAGAGTTATTTCACTCCCTCTTACACACATGGACACACACAACATGAGCGGCCCTGGGAAAAAGCCAAGAATCATTGTACAAAATTTGAGGGCAAATAAGTGTCGACCATGTGAGCAAAAAGCTTCCTTGAGCATAATAGAGAGTCTACAGTCAAACCAAAAGAAAGAAAGAGAGAAAGAGCATTCAACAGCCGAGGCAAGAAAGGCAAAATCCTCTTAGATTTCGCATAATAGGCTACGACTCTATGAGGACCTTTCTAATCAGTGCACGCCACCTGCACGTTTCCCGCATGCCGTTCGCACATTGCCTGCCCACCACACGCTCGCCCAACACACTTCAATCCCTGAGCCCAAATGAGTTCTCATGTAATCCTCCATGCAATGATGATCACCCACATCTATGCCTGACTTACCAATTCAATTACAATTTGTCATACCACCTTTGGGTTGAAACTGTAGTCACTAGGGAAATGGAAGGCGGCCCTAGTCGACCCAGAGATCTCGGATCAGATTATGCGCGGTGTGGATTGTCCTTTGCCTTTTTTTTCTTTTACAGATCTCGCACATATGAAATCCTCTTCCTCTCTCTCTCTCTCTCACAAGCATGGCAAAGATCTTTGCTAAGATTTTGAGCCTTTAATAATTAGGCATATTCCCTTGGCCCAATAATTCCGAATTTCAGGCCATAAATCCAAAAGTTCTCCGATTGAACGAACGAGGGACGCGAACACTTACAAAACGTTGCGTTATGTAGTCGAGTCAGGTTTGTGAGGTTACGATGACATGCACGTGTGGACTCCTTTCCTCTTCTTTCCCTTTCTCTTCTTCTTCTTCTTTTCTTCCTCCTCCTCCTCCTCCTTTTCCTCTTTCTCTCTCCTCTTTTCTCTTCCCGAACTAGTTCGGGCATCACTTAAATGAGTCAAGCGCCCACCTTGCTTCTCTTCCTCCTCTTTTTCACTTTTCGACCATTTATTTCCTTTTTCTTCTTTTTTCTTTTTTAAAAATAGAAAGTGATGGCACCACTCCTTTATGACCCGATAAGAAGTCCCCAATAATACACTCTCATTCATGTAACTTTTATAAAAGGAGACACTTCCCCACCAATTTGCGCGAGATGCTTTTTTTTGACCTAAACTTTCTAGTTTGACCAACTTTCTTCGAGCCATGAACCTACTAAAAGAGCCCAAAAAATGAAAAGACAAAGCAAAGAAAGAAAGAAGGAAGGAAGATAAGAGAAAACACGACATGCAATCTTTCTTTAAGATTTTAAGGAAACGTTGCAAGACGTATGGATCCGGTATTAGATTATGCTCGATACGGATTAGGGGCTTGGGGAGTGAGTGGGTGTCCACCTCGGCGAGAGTACACGTATGCTAGTTCGTCTTTTTCTTGAAAAAGAAGAGAGAGAGAGAGGGGCCACATGTGGGGTGACCACTACACCACACACGTCAACCGACAGGATGCAATGGGGAGCACGGAGTGGTGTCAATGAAAGATGAGGAAATATTAGGTGGGCCGGCCATAACATGTCAGCGTGCATCCTGACCAACCAGGAAGCTCCATGTGGCTCCACATCAGCAAGTGGTCCCCACCGCCTTTGGGCAAAGAAAACATGAATTAGCATAATAGGGAGTCTACAGTCAAACCAAAAGAAAGAAAGAGAGAAATATGGGCATTCAGCAGCTGAGGCAAAAAAGGCAAAATCCTCTTAGATTTTGCATAATAGGCTACGACTCTACGAGGACCATTCTAATTAGTGCATGCCACCTGCACATTTCCCGCACGCCGACCGCACATTGCCCACCCGCCACACGCTCACCCAACGCACTTTAATCCCCAAGCCCAAATGAGTTCTCATGTAATCCTCCATGCAGCGATGATAACCCACATCTATGCCTGACTTACCAAATCAATTACAATTTGTCATTCCATCTTTGGGTTGAAACTGTAGTCACTGGGGAAATGGAAGGCAGCCCCAGCCAACCTAGAGATCTCGGATCAGATTATGCGCGGTTTGGATTGTCCTCTGCCTTCTTTTTTCTTTTGCAGATCTCGCACGTACGAAATCTTCTTTCTCTCTCTCTCACAATCATGGCAAAGATCTTTGCTAAGATTTTGAGCCTTTAATAATTAGGCATATTCCCTTGGGCCCGCCCTCCCCCCTCCCCAAAAAATGAAAACATCCATCAAATCTCCACAAAAGGTTTTTCCGATTTGGGGCTCGAAAGGGAAACCTCAGCATAGTCTCCAAACCATTGGGCATTTTCCATCATAAAGTGCTCAAGCTACACAAATTTGCCGAGGCATCGGCAAATCATGCCAATTTGACTGAATCTCTTCATTGGGCCCAGGGGTTTGGTGGAGATCATTTGTTTGAATCTGAGCAAAAAAATACAACAACAAATTTAATTTAATTAGTGAATCACATGCTCTAGACCACATGATGGGGAACTTACAAGAATTGGGTCAGAAGGAATTTGTTGTTTCTTTTTTGAAATTCATTTGCTTAGTAATTTCATTCCGTATCAAATGAAATTTTAAGTCATTATCAAAATAATCGGATATTTCTTATGAAACTTTGTAAGGAAGACTTCATCTAAGTGTGAAGTGAGACATTACATCCAGATTATGCTGTCAAAAAGGATTTCTACGTTTGGACATTAACAAAGAGTGGAACTTCAAAACGGTAAAGTATCCACAGACAAAAATGAAAGGGGAGTAACGTGTCCACTAACATTGGATTTGATAGGAATTGCATCTAAAATTTAGCTTATTTTACTATTGTCTCCATCGATGTCACAGATGAGGTTAAGAATATCACTAATGTTAATTGAGCCTACTACTCACTTTGATCATTATGAATTCCATGTAATTTGATCACGGGTTATATTGATAGGAAATTCGGTAAGTAGGTGGATTTAAATAAATCTTACCAAGCCTTGCTAGGCCATGTATCAATGACTTCATTTATCTAAAGAATTTCTTAGTTTGTTCGTCCTGCTTGGTAGGATGGAAGATTGATTAAAAAAAAGTGCATTTGGAGAAACTTGATGAATTAACGAGTTTTGAATTTTTTAGTTAAATTACATTAGAAAGCATATTTAAATTTATTAGTGAAGTCAAGTCGAAAATGAGAAACTCCCGTAAACATTACCCCGATTCCCTTTGATTTAGGAGGGAAGAACCCAATCAGAATGCGCAGTGAGGAGGAAGAGGATGATTCAGAACCTCTGGCTCATTAAGAAATGCGTGGAAAAGGGATATGTTCAAGGTTTGTGGGTGACATTGGCCAACTAAAACTCAAAACAACAGCTTAGACTAGTGTCGCACAAGGAGAAATGCAAGAAGGGAAACAAAAGTCTCCGGCCAATAAGAAGTCGAGAAGATACAACCCCTATGGAGTACAGATAGCTAGGGTTAATGTAATAGACGAGACTTGGCTACTTGAATTACTAAAATTTTGGCATTATTTAGTGGTGAAGCCAGTGGGAATCGGATGAGTATTAGTAGTTATGCGGAATGATTTGGTATTTCTTAATGTTGAATCAGCCTCAGGAAAGTTCATCAACGATAAGCTAGAGAACAAACCTAGGAGGATTGTTCTACAAAATAAGGAGGATTGTTCAATGGCTTTTTATTTATTTTCCTATCGCATCTTGACAAGGTCTGAACAATCAATTTCGATTTTCATTAAATTTTTTATTCGTTTATTCGTTTATTTATTTATTATTTTCTATTTTTTTAAAGATGGGCTCGGCCTGAAAATGGACTGTACTGGGCCTTTGTGAATTTGGGCTATGGACATAAATGGATTTATTATATCCAGCCCCTTTCAATTTTAAAGCCTCAGCGAACTCAATCTCAAATAATCATACTAACCTCATCTTTTATTATAGTTGCACCTAGTCCATTTTCAATTTTATATATATATATATATATATATATATATATATATATATAATATAATTGAACAAACCTACTTTTAACTTCCTTCTATCGCGACCTATTTTTTCTTGTCCTGAGGGGAAAAGAAATATCTAAATATATAAATAGGTTTAAGGGTATTTTCTAAAGAGTGGGTTCAGGACCCTCATTAGACATAGGCTCTCCCAAGCCCATACCCCGCATGACATTGGTGTTTATAAAAATTTTCAAATGAGAAGTTACCACTAGCCTATTGGGATTGGCTAAAAACCAAGCGGGGTATGGAAGTGTGCCTCACTTTCTACACAACCAGAGATCCTAGAGTCGGGGACTTGATTACACTAATTAACCAATTAGTGTCCTTTCAGTACCTAATCATGTTCATTTCAAAAAGACTTTTGTCAGGCAGTTTGGATTAATTTTACACTTAACTACTAACATGTAAGGTGATCATGCAGGTGTGCAAATCATCAAAATAACAATTAGCAACATAATGAAACATTAAATAAATTGCAAGAGAAAATACGCACCTAGTGTCAAGAGATAAGTAAATGACAATCATAATTAAACTAAGGGGGAAACCATAACCATCGCATCCTAAGTGTGCATTCAAGGCAATTATATCCAATGATTAAAACCCCAAGATGAAGCAATAAGAGTTTGTTCAATTTTAAGCACAATCTTAGACCGATGATTTTTCGACATTTTTAAGAGAAAATTGTCCAAGAATTATTTTAGAGCTTCTTAGGTAACTCTAAAACAAATTGGGATTTTTTGGGATTTTTTTTTTTTTTGGGATTTCTAATATTTTAATATTTTCGAATTAAAAAATATTTTTTTCCGAAAATTTTTATAAATTTTCAGGCTTCTGAATTTTTCATGAATTTTCTGAAATTTAATTGATTTTTTTAAAATAATAATAATAATTCGGACCGGGTCAAAAGACCAAGCCCTAAATTACTAGAGACTAACAAAAAGGCCCACAAAAATTCTTTTTTTCTTTTTACTAAAAGAACGGCCCATTTCTAATTCTATTTTTCTAGCCCAGCTAAAAAAACCTGACCCGCGAAAAACTCAGCCCAACAGAAGCGGGTCCGCGGCGAAGCCCATCTCCTTGCCCCCTATTTTTATTTTCGGCCTTTTGTTTTTCCCCTTTTTTTGTTTTTCTTTAATCTTTTTCCTTTTTCGGTCTTCTTCCTCCTGTCTCCTTTCTGCTTCATGCCCGCACGTTTCCCATGCACGCCCGACATCCTTGCAGCAGCTTCGCCAGACCGATGTCGGCACCGCCGCGAGGTCTGACCATCCTAAGGGAATCGTCGTACCGTCACTAGGCGTCGGTCCTTCCGTTCGACCAATGCTGAGCGTTGCCGGCTGTCGGCTGCCAGCTGGCCGGCATCCAAGAGTCGCCAGATTGACTCCGGCGAGGGCGTGCTTCGGCCTACCCAAACGACGCGGATGACCTATCGAAAAGTTAAGAAAGTGACCGAGATGGTGTACAACAATGGTATGACTCTGAATGACGTAAAAGAAACCGAAAGCCGAGCTCTAGTTGAGGATTGGGTTCGGTTTTTCTCATTGGGGCATTTCGTCGAACAGTTAGCGGGCGCTGCCAAAATCAAAGGTTTCCGGCTCGCCCGAGCCATGAACATGCTCTAGGGGTCTTCGGACATGTAATACAAGGAAAAGGGGAGCGAAATGCTAGGACGACGAGGGCCGGAGCTTGCGCGAGCCGGTCAGCCACGAGCTCTGGCCCGGCATTCTCTAGAAAATAGAGCTACTGAGGTTCAGAGAGACCTACCTCGTTCGGGGACGAGCTGCGGCGGACGACGGCGACGGACGGGCTTCCGGCAACAGCTAACTGCTCCTCGAGGTTTCCTTCTTCCTCCGGTTCTCTCTCTTCTCTCGGTCTTCTTTCTCCTCGTTTCTTTTCTCTGGGTTCTCGGTCTCTTTATCTCTGTTTCCCTCTCTCTGGCTTCTCTCGGGTTTCCTCCTCTTTCCCTTTTTTTTCTTCCTGCATAAGCTCTTTTTGCTCTTTTTTTGCTACTGACTTCTGATGCCTTTCTACTCTGAGTCGCTGTTGCTTCTACTCTGAGTTGCTGCTGCTTTTTATTTTCCTGGCAAGTTCACACTTCTGCGCGGGGGAAGAAAGAGAGAAAATGGATGGGCTGGGCCGGGCCGAGAAAGGAAAGAGAAGAAGAGAAAAAGGAAAGTGTGCCGAGCCCATGCAGTGGGAAAAGAAGGGGGCCGAGCAGGCCCAGCCCGAACCCGCCTTTTTCTTTTTTCTTTTTTAAATTTCGATTTTTTTAAAAAAATTTAATTTTAAGACTAGTGATGCAAATACTGCTAATGTCTATATGCAATGCAATTTTAATGAAATAAATTTTTTTGTTAAGGGGTTATAAATTAAACTCTAATTTTCTAATATGATTAATAAATAATTAAATGAGTAGCCAAAATTTAGGTGTCAACACCTTCTTCTTCAGCGATAGCTGGAGAATGCAGGTGGAGGAAGACACGCCAACATATGGTGGGAACAAAAAACGCATAATATCGGGATGCATTTTAACGTGATCAATTTCCTAGAAAAGATGTCCGTTTCTCTCTCGTTTTCTCAGCTTTGAATGATTCAATTCAGTTATAGGAGGAGGGGAGAGAGAAGAGAGAAGTTTCTAATTCAAATAAATCACATAATTAACTTCCTTCCCTATAGATTGCCATGTTAGCAATTACCAACGGCCACTGATCATCGAAGGATTTTGCTTTGGAATTTCATGCAAAATGGCAAAACTAAAAATCGTACAACGTGTTTAAAATTAATTTGATAATTTTCTCTAAATATATGAAAAATATATGATTTCTATAATCACTATTTAGATTCATGACATTTTCCTCCTATTAATTGGAGACGTGTTAAAAAGGAAATGAGAGAGAAACACATGAAAGATCAAAAGTATTTTATAATAAGCAGAAAATGTGAGATCATGAGTCATCACCCTTACAAAACCTGATTTAGTAGAATCTTGTGAAATAATTATCAATTATTCTAAAATTTTGAAGTGTTGGATGGAAGTATCATCTAGTATATCAATAATGTAACGAGTTTAGTCTAAAGTTTGCAAGAATTTTTTTGTTGGAATGGCATATGTGCTATAGGTTTCGACGGCATGCAATTCATTTATACACATTAGGAGAAGCTATACCAAAGGTCCTAAGTGTTTGGCCCAAAGTGGCAGCAGTGGCGCCACCCCCAAATCTTTAAATGTTACCTCCAGGGGCCATTGGTTTTCTTGTCTTTACGAAGAATCTGGATATGCTTTCGGTGTCTTTTTTAAATAAAAAAGTTGATTTATTTTATGATGTGATGCGATGCTCTGTTGACACTTTCTCGATTGCTATTAAAAAATATCACATTAGATTTCCGACATACCATACCAACATCATTGATAGAAATTTCTCAAAAGGATAAAATTGCAAAAGCGCATGAATGATAAGGTCCATAAACTTGAATGGTGCAGCAACATGGAAGTCACTGCTGAAGATTGTGGTCCCCAGGAGCAAAATGTGGGAGAATCAGATTTTATAAGATGTTGGCAATTTATGTATCGGTTTCCTGTTGTTAATCTGTAATTATTTCAAAATTTAATCAGCAAAAAAAAAGAAGTAACTTTTCAAAAACATTGAGAAATTATCTAAATTAGAAACCGTGATGCCAACGTGTCTATAGAAAAGCTCCATATGATGGTGATTCATTGATTATGCTCTATTACTCCGGTATATTTCCCAAAATTGTGTGCGCCAAACCTTTGGTAGGCTTGTATATGGACAAAAATACATAATTATCATTGTTGACAAGAACTATGTAGATGAATAATTAAAAAAAATGACAAGGAGATACATATGTAAAAGTGGAGGGAAGATTTGCCATTAGCTCTACTTGCCAAATATGTTAAAAAAAAAGGCAGCAAATCTGGAAAACAAAAAATTAAACCCGCTCGTACGAAGATCGGTGTTCTTAAAGATTATCTTAGCTCAAGCTTTTGGCATTATCGAAACTATATATATATATATATATAGATACATACATACATATTCATTCTAAATCTGATTTCCTTAATAGGCACTGGCCTTGGTTTTTTTTTTTTTTTCCATAAAGCCAATGATATGGCAACCCGGACCGTGACGTGGAGTCGAAGTAGGATTATGGTGTTGACATGGTTTATCTCTTGATTATCCATTTTAATAAAAAGAAGCAACCAAAAAAGAGTTCTCGACCACTCAAACTGGAAAACAAGGTTTTCTTCCGCCCCTACTGTGATTGAGGTAATTTTACTATCCTTCAACTTTGAGGGCATTCTCCGTGAGGTTAGTCACCGTTGGATCACCAAACGAGAGATCTCAATGGCTTTTTTTGGCACGTTGGTACAATGCTTTGCATGGAAATAAAGATAATACATACGATTATGACGAATTGGTTATAAACGAGGATCGGTCGGCTGAAGAATTACGAAGTGTCCTCTATAAAAAAAAAATTTGAGAAATTAGTGAATATTAGGTATAAGCTTAAGAAAGGTTGCATTTGCCAAAGTGGTTGACATAATGAATTGCGTCAAGGCACCCAAAAAACAATTGATTAAGTGTTCAAAATACTTAGAACTTGAAAGAATCTACTTGAGTTCAATTGACTCACAAGTTTGAATTTGAGTCGCTTGTCGGTGACTTGAATGCCCAATCCCTAGTTAGGACTCGAACTGAGGCATGCTTTTGTTGAGGCAATTAATGATAAATTAATGACATGTGATGTGTCAAATCACTTATAATTCGAAACATACGACAATTCCACTGCCGAGTTATTTCAAATACGTGATGACTTAATCAATGTCAAGTTATTTTGTTTCCTCATGCAAGCGATGTAAAACAAAGTATGTCTTTGACATTTGTTATGGTATATTCTTTGAACTTTTACTGAAAAATTAACAATATCGGTAGGGACTGATTGATTAATCCAATCTGCTCATGGGCATCACATGCATCTAGATTAAATTAGCATGATAGGGAAAAAATAAAGTTGACTATGGAGTCTGGATGGGGGCAACAAGCCAAGAACTAATCAAGAAAAGCGGACATTTTTCTTTATAACAGGGTTGTTTATAAACAGGCATGGCCTCGGAAGAAGGAGAGAAGGTCGGAAGGAAGGGGGGAAGTGGGGGCTAGGGGTGTAAACGGTTCGGTTCGGTTCGGTTTTTTGGAAAAACCGAACCGAAACCGTCCCAAACCGAATACAAACCGAACCAAAAATGTGGTTCGGTTCGGTTCGGTTCAGGACGATTTTTCAGTTTTCCTATTTTTACTTTGTTTATTGGAATTTAAGTAAAGAAGAGATGTTAAAGAAGAGAAATTATTTAATTTTTATTAAGAATTCCAATTCGGTTTGGTTAACTGAACCGAACCGAAAAGGTTAACAATTATTTTTTGGTTAACCGAACCGAAAACATATGAAATTTCGGTTCGGTTTAGTTTAGTTTTATATTTTGGTTCAGTTTTTGACACCCCTAGCGGGCGCATTCCTCTTGGATCCGGTGCCGGCAACCACCACCCACGTGCAGTGTTGTTGGCCCCATCCAAATTTTTTTCAGTGCCCTAGGGTTTACTTTGACCTATTTTGGTTGATTATTTTGCGATTCCACTAACTTTTTTTACGAAAAAAAGGTGAGAGTGTTGTCATAGGTTAAAAATAATGTTTGATATAAGTCATAATTTCTTCCCACTGGATCCTAAAATCTTAAGAGGGTGAACCTGCCAAAGTGCTAGCAACTGATATGGATATCAATGGAGCGGTTTTGATTTGGGCCCTTAGCAATACTCGACCCAATCTGGGCATGTGAGATATGTGTTTTCTTTGTGGCTTGACCAAAGACCTGAGCTGCGTAGCACCCGAGCTAGAAAGAATACGGTTTGAGTCGGGTTGGGTTATCATTTGTCAGAAAGCAGGCCCATTTAGCATGAAGCAAGCCCAATATGAATTTCAAAAGTATAAATGCAGATGTATTTGAGCCAGATAATTTTTCCTTCTAAACTTTGTATGTTTCCAGAGTATTTACTGAATAAAATAAATATTTCTTCATGCATGTTCACATTCTCTATAGAATAAGTGGCTTTAATTTACATAGTAAAGTTACACAACATATTCTTGTGTTAGTATGCTTTGCATGTGTGGAGATGTCATTTCTCATTGGACACAAGATTTTTGAAGAGGATGGCATAAGCGATCTTAAAAGTTCAAGGCAGGGTTGTTCGTGATCGACAGATCACTTATTCACTTCCGTTTTAAGAGTAATGTCTCATGATTCTCAAGACCTAAAAAGATATTTTCTCATTAATTTTGACATCCACACAGTTCTTGATCGTTTCTGGAAAACTTTAAATGAACTAAAGAGGTCGCCTTTGCTCATTTGATTTTCGTGGGTTTGGTAGGATCACGGGTGGACATACTTTCTTAGAGAAGATTGAGGGAGGGGGCGGGGTAAAGGGAAGACCTACTTGACTTCATGGAACATTTTTTGTCCTTTTGAAAAGAACTTTATGGACATTTTTGTCCAAAAGCATATAAAAAAAAGTGTCAATCCTTGCCCAGCATAAGCGATCTTAAAAGTTCAAGGCGGGGTTGTCCGTGATCGACAAATCACTTATTCACTTCCTTTTTAAGAGTAATGTCTCATAATTCTCATGAAAAAAGGTTGAAAAGTCAAAAAAGAAGGAAAAAGAGAAGAGGGACTGGAAGTCTGGTGAGCGAGGATGGGGTGGGCGTTGTTCACGCGGTGGCATCGCACTTGTTGGGTTTTGCTTAATCAAAAGGCAAAAGCAAAGAAGAAAAAGAAAAGAGGCTTTTACTATCAAAGGAAAAAGAAAGGGGCACCGTGAGCTCACGACAAAAACAAAGTGCCTTTTTTTTCTCTTACAGATCTCACAAGTACGAAATCTTCTTCCTCTCTCTCACAAGCATGGCAAAGATCTTTCTAAGATTTTGAGCCTTTAATAATCAAGCATATTCCCCCGACCCATCCTAAAGAAGGTGAAAGACATTCCACAAGTCCTTGTGTATTTACAGGCCAACGTCTCTCGCTGTCAACCACCATCTGCACGCCACCTGCACATTGCCCGCACACCATCCGCACGATGCCCGCCCGCCCGCCACACCCTCGCCCAACGCACTTCAATCCTTGAGCCTAAATGTATTCTCTGAGTAGCTGAAGCTCATCAGTGTTCGAGGCTGAAACTACGCTTAGAGAGAGGCAAAGCATCAACAGTCCCTCGAAAAGAATCCGGGTACTAATTAGGGCCTCTGGCTTCTTGTCGTTAACCATCTTCTTGAGCCAATCAACTTAATTCACCGGTCAATTTCTCTCAACTTATAGCAAAAAAGAGAGGGTGGAAAATTGATGAAGTCCAGTTAATTGGCAAACAGATAATATTTTTTATTGTTAATATAATATAAAACAGACCTGGGTCAAATATCCACATCTGAACAGGGTCAAGATCGACCGGGTCCACAATTGGACTGGGCTCATCAATTGAGCCCAGTCCCGCAACCCCCCAAAAACAAAAGGATAAGAAGGAAGAAGCCTATCCCAAGACCTATTATAAACTTAAGCCTAATAAGCCCAAATTTCAACCAGCTCAAATAAGCCCGAATCCCAATAGACCAATTAAGCCCTTTTTTATACTAACTATTTTCTGCTTATTTCTTTCTTTCTTTCTTTCTTTCCCTTCGCGGCTTCTTCTTTCTCGCGACGACCCGAAGGAAGCCTCCTACCCGCACCTATGACACCACCACCACAACCCCTCACTAGAGTTTGAGGGTGCAGCCAAGCCGCTACTGGCACCGGTCACTTAATCTGGCTGACGCTCTCTAGAATCGCCAAATCTATTATGGCAAAGGGGATGCACACAGTGACCGGATCAGACAGTGCGAGCCACGCCACTAAAATATCACAAAAGACATCAATAGCAGTGTCGTGGGAACAAAAAAATAGTAGGTCACGAGAATAACGATGACCTAGGCTTCGGGTCAAGGACTCGAATGCGGTATTCCAGTGAAGCATTTCATCGAACATTTGGTGTACACAATAGAAACAACAGACCTCTAGCTCAAGCTCAAGCTGAGTCCCTTAACAAACAAACATACACGCACATACAACAAGCAGACTAAGGGGAAGCTACTTGGTTCGGGTGCAACGCTGGGGTGGTCGACGACCAACGGGTTGGCATCCAACGAATGAGAGCTTTTTCTCTCTCGCTCTCTGCTCCCACTCCCTCTTGGTCCGAGGAGTGGAGCTCCTGGGGATGATGGGGATGTGTTTTAACGGAAAAAAAATAAAAATGAAAAATGAAAAAAGGTTGAAAAGTCAAAAAAGAAGGAAAAAGAGAGGAGGGAGTGGAAGTCTGGCGAGCGAGGATGGGGTGGGTGTTGTTCACGCGGTGGCATCGCACTTGTTGGGTTTTCCTTAATCAAAAGGCAAAAGCAAAGAAGAAAAAGAAAAGAGGCTTTTACTATCAAAGGAAAAAGAAAGGGGCACCGTGAGCTCATAACAGAAACAAAGTGCATTTTTTTTTCTTTTACATATCTCGCGCGTACGAAATCCTCTTCCTCTCTCTCACAAGCATGGCAAAGATCTTTGCTAAGATTTTGAGCCTTTAATAATCAGGCATATTCCCCTGGCCCATCCTAAAGAAGGTGAAAGACATTCCACAAGTCCTTGTGTATTTACAGGCCAACGTCTCCCGCTATCTAATCGCCATATGCACGCCACCTGCACATTGCCCGCACGCCATTCGTACGATGCCCGCCCACCACACCCTTGCCCAAGACACTTCAATCCTTGAGCCTAAACATGTTCTCCAAGTAGCTGAAGCTCATCAGTATCCGAGGCCGAAACTACGCTTATAGAGAGGCAGAGCATCAACAGTCCCCCGAAAAGAATTCGAGTACTAATTAGGGCCTATAGCTTCTTGTTGTTAATCATCTTCTTAAGCCAATCAACTTAATTCACCAGTCAATTTCTCTCAACTTTTAGTGAAAAAGAGAGGGCAGAAAATTGATGAAGTCTAGTTAACTGGCAAACAGATAATATTTTGTATTATTAATATAATATAAAATGGACCTGTGTCGGATATCCACATCCGAACAAAGCCAGGACCGACCAAGTCCACGACTAGACTGGGCTCATCAATTGAGCCCGGTCCTGCAACCCCCCAAAAACAAAAGGATAAGAAGGAAGACGCCCAGCCCAAAACCTATTATAAACTTAAGCCTAATAAGCCAAATTTCAACCAGCTCAAATAAGCCCAAATCCTAATAGACCAATTAAGCCATTTTTTTTTATACTAACTATTTTCTACTTATTTCTTTCTTTCTTTCTTTCTTTCCCTTCACAGCTTCTTCTTCCCCGTTATGACCCTAACGACGTCTCCTGCCCGCACCTACAACACCACCACCACAACCCCTCACCAGAGTTTCAGGGCGCAGCCAAGCCACTGCTGGCGCCGATCACTTAGTCTAGCTGACACTCTCTAGAATCGCCGGATCTATTATGGCAAAGGGGATGTACACAATGACCGGATCAGGCAGTGCGAGCCATGCCACTAAAATATCACATAAGACATCAACAACAATGTCGTGGGAACAAAAACATAGCAGGTCACGAGAATAACGACGACCTAGGCTTTGAGTTAAGGACTCGAATGCGATATTCCAGTGAAGCATTTCATCGAACATTTGGTGTACACAATAGAAACAACAGACCTTTGGCTCAAGCTCAGGTCGAGTCCCTTAACAAATATACACGCACATACAATAAGCAAACTAAGGGGAAGCTACCTGGTTCGGGTGCAATGTTGCGGTGGTGGACGACCAATAGGTTGGCCTCCAGCGAACGAGAGCTTTTTCTCCTTCACTCTCTGCTCTCTCTCCCTCTCGGTCTGGGGAGTGGAGCTCCTAGGGACAATGAGGACACGGTTTAACGGGAAAAAAATAAAAATGAAAAATGAAAAAAGGTTGAAAAGTCAAAAAAGAAGGAAAAAGAGGAGAGAGTGGAAGTCTGGCGAGCGAGGATGGGGTGGGTGTTGTTCACGCAGTGGCATCGCACTTGTTGGGTTTTCCTTAATCAAAAGGAAAAAGAAAAAAGAAAAAAGGAAAGAGGCTTTTAATATCAAAGGAAAAGGAAAGGGGCACTGTGAGCTCATGACAGAAACAAAGTGCCTTTTTTTTTCTTTTGCAAATCTCTCACATACAAAATCCTCTTCCTCTCTCTCACAAGCATGGCAAAGATCTTTGCTAAGATTTTGAGCCTTTAATAATCAAGCATATTCCCTTGGCCCATCCTAAAGAAGGTGAAAGACATTCCACAATTCCTTGTGTATTTAGTGGCCAACGTCTTCCGCTGTCCAACCGCCATCTATACGCCACTTACATGTTGCCTGCACGCCATCCGCACGATGCTCGCCCACCACACCCTCGCCCGACGCACTTCAATCCTTGAGTCTAAACGTGTTCTCCGAGTAGCTGAAGCTCATCAGCATTCGAGGCCGAAACTATGCTTAGAGAGAGGCAAAGCATCAGCAGTCCTCCAAAAAGAATCCGGGCACTAATTAGAGCCTCTGGCTTCTTGTCGTTAACCATCTTCTTGAGTCAATCAACTTAATTCACCGATCAATTTCTCTTAACTTTTAGTGAAAAAGAGAGGGTGGAAAATTGATGGAGTCTAGTTAACTGGCAAACAGATAATATTTTTTATTATTAATATAATATAAAATGGACCCGGGTCGGATATCCACATCCGAACAGGGTCAAGGTCGACCAGGTCCACGACTGGACTGGGCTCATCAATTAAGCCCAATCCCGCAACCCCCCAAAAACAAAAGGATAAGAAGGAAGACGCCCAGCCCAAGACCTATTATAAACTTAAGCCTAATAAGCCCAAATTTCAACCAACTCAAATAAGCTCGAATCCTAATAGGCCAATTAAGCCATTTTTTTATACTAACTATTTTCTACTTATTTCTTTCTTTCCCTTCGCGGCTTCTTCTTCCCCACAACGACCTAAACATGTCTCTTGCCCGCACCTACAACACCACCACCACGACCCCTCACCAGAGTTTGAGGGTGCAGCCAAACCGCTGCCGGCGTTGATCACTTAGTTTGGCCAGCGCTCTCTAGAATCGCCGAATCTACTATGGCAAAGGGGATGCACGCAATGATGGATTAGACAATGCGAGCCACGCCACTAAAATATCACAGAAGACATCAACAGTAGTGTCATTGGAACAAAAACATAGCAGGTCGCGAGAATAACGACAACTTAGGCTTCTGGTTAAGGACTCGAATGCAGTATTCCAATGAAGCATTTCTCAAACATTTGGTGTACACAATAGAAATGACTGACCTCTGGCTCGAGCTCAGGCTGAGTCCCTTAACAAACATACATGCACATACAACAAGCAGACTAAGGGGAAGTTACTTGGTTTGGGTGTAGTGCTGAGGTGGTGGACGACCAACGGGTTGGCCTCCGGTGAACGAGAGCTTTTTCTCTCTCGCTCTCTACTCTCTCTCCCTCTTGATCCAGGGAGTGGAGCTCCTGGGGACGATGGGGATGCGGTTTAACAGGAAAAAAAATAAAAATGAAAAATGAAAAAAGGTTGAAAAGTCAAAAAAGAAGGAAAAAGAGAAGAGGGAGTGGAAGTCTAGCGACTGAGGATGGGGTGGGCGTTGTTCACACGATGGCATCGCACTTGTTGGGTTTTCCTTAATCGAAAGGCAAAAGCAAAGAAGAAAAAGAAAGGAGGCTTTTATTATCAAAAGAAAAAGACAGGGGCACTGTGAGCTCATGACAGAAACAAAGTGCCTTTTTTTTCCCTTTACAGATCTCGCACATATGAAATCATGTTTTTCTCTCTCACAAGCATGGCAAAGATCTTTGCTAAGATTTTGAGGCTTTAATAATCAGGCATATTCCCCTAGCCCATCCTAAAGAAGGTGAACGACATTCCATAAGTCCTTGTGTATTCATTGGCCAACGTCTCCCGTTGTCCAATCGCCATCTGCACGCCACTTGCACGTTGCCTGCACGTCGCCCGCACGCCATCCGCACGGTGCCCGCCCGCCATACCCTCGCCCAACGTACTTCAATCCCTGAGCCTAAACGTGTTCTCAGAGTAGCTAAAGCTCATCAGCGTCCGAGGCCAAAACTATGCTTAGAGAGAGGCAGAGCATCAACAGTCCCCTGAAAAGAATCCGGGTACTAATTAGGGCCTCTGGCTTCTTGTTGTTAACCATCTTCTTGAGCCAATCAACTTAATTCACCGGTCAATTTCTCTCAACTTTTAGCGAAAAAGAGAGGACGAAAAATTGATGAAGTCTAGTTAACTAGCAAACATATAAGATTTTTTATTATCAATATAATATAAATCGGACCCAGGTCGGATATCCACATCCGAACAAGGTCAGGACCGACCAGGTCATCAACTAGACTAGGCTCATCAATTGGGCCTGGTCCTGCAACCCCCTAAAAACAAAAGGATAAGAAGGAGGAAGCCCGGCCTAAGACCTATTATAAACTTACGCCTAATAAGCCCAAATTTCAACCAGCTCAAATAAGCTCGAATCCTAATAGGCCAATTAAGCCATTTTTATATAATAACTATTTTCTGCTTATTTCTTTCTTTCTTTCTTTCTTTCTTTCCCTTAGCGGCTTCTTCTTCCCTATGACGACCCGAACGACGTCTCCTGCCCGCACATACAACACCACCACCATGACCCCTCACCATAGTTTGAGGGCGCAGCCAAGCCACTGCTAGCGCTGGTCACTTAGTCTGGTTAGCACTCTCTACAATCGCCGGATCTATTATGGCAAAGGGGATGCACACAATGACCAGATCAAATAGTGCGAGCCATGCCACTAAAATATCGCAGAAAACATCAACAATAGTGTCGTGGGAACAAAAACATAGCAGGTCACGAGAATAACGATGACCTAGGCTTCAGGTTAAGGACTCGAATGCGGTATTCTAGTGAAGCATTTCATCGAACATTTGGTGTACACAATAGAAACGACAGACCTCTGACTTAAGCTCAGGCTAAGTCCCTTAACAAACATACACGCACATACAACAAGCAGACTAAGGGGAAGCTACCTAGTTCGAGTGCGGTGCTGGGATGGTGGACAACCAACAGGTTGGCCTCCAACAAATGAAAGTTTTTTCTCTCTCGCTCTCTTCTCTCTCCCTCTCGGTCTGGGGAGTGGAGCTCCTGGGGATGATGGGGATGCGGTTTAACGGGAAAAAAATGAAAATGAAAATGAAAAATGAAAAAAGTTTGAAAAGTCAAAAAAGAAGGAAAAAGAGAAGCAGAGATTGAAGTTTGGCGAGCAAGGATGGGGTGGGCGTTGTTCACGCGGTGGCATCGCACTTGTTGGGTTTTCCTTAATCAAAAGGCAAAAACAAAGAAGAAAAAGAAAAGAGGCTTTTACTATCAAAGGAAAAAGAAAGGGGCACCATGAGCTCACGACGGAAACAAAGTGCCTTTTTTTTTTCTTTTACAGATCTCGCACATACGAAATCCTCTTTCTCTCTCTCTGACAAGCATGGCAAAGATCTTTGCTAAGATTTTGAGCCTTTAATAACCAGGCATATTCTCCTGACCCCACCCCCCTCCCCTCCCAAAAAAATAAAAACACCCATCAAATCTCCACAAAAGATTTTTCTGATTTAGGGCTCAAAAGGGAAACCTCAGCATAGTCTCCAAACCATTGGACATTTTCCATCATAAAGTGGTCAAGCTACACAGATCGGCAAATCATGCCAATTTGACCGAATCTCTTCATTGGGCTCGGGGGTTTGGTGGAGATCATTTGTTTGAATCTTAGCAAAAAACAACAAAAATTTTAATTTAATTAGTGAACCACATGCTCTAGATCACATGACGTGGAACTTACAAGAATTGGATTGGAAGGAATTTGTTGTTTCTTTTTTGGAATTCATTTGCTTAGTAATTTCATTCCCGGTCAAATCAAAATTTAAGTCATTATGAAAATAATAGGATATTTCTTATGAAATTTTGTAAGGAAGACTTCATCTAAGTGTGAAGTGAGACATTACATTCAGATTATGCTGTCAAAAAGGATTTCTACATTTGGACTTCAACAAAGAATGGCACTTCAAAAGGGTAAAGTATCCACAGACAAAAATGAAAGGGGAGTAACGTGTCCACTAACATTGGATTTGATAGGAATTGCATCTAAAATTTAGCTTATTTTACAATTGTCTCCATCCATGTCACAGATGAGGTTAAGAATATCACTAATGTTAATTGAGCCTACTATTCACTTTGATCATTATGAATTCCATGTAATTTGATCACAGGTTATATTGATAGGAAATTCGGTAAGTGGATTTAAATAATTCTTACCAAGCCTTGCTAGGCCATGTATCAATGGCTTCATATATCTAAAGAATTTCTTAGTTTGTTTGTCCTGCTTAGTAGGATGGAAGATTGATTAAAAAAAAAGTGTATTTGGCAAAAGGACTAAAGAAGGTGAAAGACATTTTGCAAGTGCTTGTGTATTTGGAGGCCAACGTCTCCCGCTATCCAACTGCCACCTGCACGCCACTCGCACATTGCCCATACACCATTTGCACATTGCCCGGCCGCCACACCCTCACCCAATGCACTTCAATCTCCGAGCCCAAACGTGTTCTTTGAGTAACTTTTACAAGGAGCTGGTGTGGCTAGAGTTCGAGTGAGCCGGATGGCCATGAACTCCATCCCAAAATGCCCAAAATAGAGGATGCACAGACGAAGGGGAAGCTACTTGGTTTGGGCACGGTGCTAGGGTGGTGGACGACTAATGGGTTAGCCTCCAGCGAATGAGAGCTTCTCCCTCCCTTTTCGTGCAAGTGGGCTTTTTTGCTTTCTCTCTCTTGCTCTATGCTCTCTCTCCCTCTCGGTCTAGGGAGTGGCGGTCTTGGGGACAACGTGGGCGCCGTTTAATAGGAAGCCACCTTTGTAACAAAAAAAAATGAAAAAAGCTTGAAAAGTCAAATATGAAGGCAAAAGAGAAGAGGGAATGGACGTCACCTCGAAGATTGAAGTTCCGCCAATTTTTTCTTTCAATTTGTTCTTAGGTTTCCCTTTCTAGCCCCAAAACAGAAAATTCTTTTGTGGAGATTTGATGGGTCCTTTCTACGTGCGGGGGGCAATCATGTCTGACAAAGAAGTCTCGATCGCTTGTTCGTGTCGGAGTGGAGTGGTTGAGGCTCCTTTATCTTGAAGAGGAAAAAGAAGCAAGCATTCACACGTGAAGGAACCAAACGGAGGGGAGGACCCCAATCTTCAAATAGGAAGCGATGATTGTTGGAACTAGTATTAACACCTAGAGGGGGGGTGAATAGGTGTAGAGGAATTTTATGCGCAAGCAATAACAATCTTTTGCAATCTATAAACTGAAATTAAATAGAGAGAGTAAAGAAGATTGCAAACATAGTTTATAGTGGTTCGGCTTTAGACAAGCCTACGTCCATTCTCCAGGCGATCAGCCAATAGGCTGGATTTCACTATATGATCAAAGGTGATTACACACTCTTGAGTGTTAGCACTTGGTGATGATATGTCTCACTAAGTCACTCTTCTTGGTAATTCACTAGGATCACTCGGTTTCACTATTTTTCAAACAACTAGCGAAGAATTGAATCAACCTTGGAATATATTTATCCACCCTAGTCTCCTAGGTCTCATCCTATCCTTATATACTCTCCAAGCCACACTCGACCGTTGGCTCTTTCCGTGAGAGATTAGTCTTCCCTTTCCTTTCTTGGACAGACTTCATAAGGTAAGTCTTTTTAACCGTTGGAGGTAGATTGGATTCCCTTGGATTCTGTTCGCCCATACAATCAGAATCCAGGCTTCCATAAGTGTTCTATTCTTCTTTGGAAGTTGTCCGTTGATTGATCCTGCCAATCAATTTGATACAACAGAATCAATATAAATAAAGTAAGTGAAATACTTGACCGTTGGTGATCTTATCCTGTAGGTTCATCTTAAGTCTGATGGTCTTAAGTTCTGAATTTGCCTAGATTTTCAGTCTGGTTCGTTCAGACTTAAAATCTCAGTCTGGTTCGTTCAGAATTAAATCTTAGTTTGGTACGGTCAGACTTAAATCTCAGTCTGGTACGATTAGACTTAAATCTCAGTCTGGTATGGGTCTTCCGTCTACTTCATCCAGACTCAGAGACTTTATGTGCTTCTTTGTCTGCTTTATCCAGACTCAGAAGCTTTCCATCATCTGCATAGCGGCTTGTGCGTTTTTCACTAAGTTACTCAATAAACACGTTAGTAGCCTTTTGATTTATTTTGTCATCTTCAAAACATCATAAGGGATTTCCCTAACAATCTCCCCCTTTTTGATGATGACAAACAATCTCTGAATATGCAGATGTGCAATTATGCTTTTTAAATATATTGATAAATCAAAGCATCATAAGCACATAATGCAATCTCCAAAATTTCATATATTCAATGAATGTAATTCAAAATAGGAGATTATATAATAGAAGATAATTGATAAATTGAGCAAAATAATATATAGAAATAATTGCAGCTCAATATTATGCACTAATAATATAAATCAATTTGCACATATGCATATACATATTTTCTCCCCCTTTTTGTCATAATCAAAAGGCGATAATAATTAAAAAGGGTGTCACGTAAAGAATAAATTCACATAATATCTTTAAAAATGTATTAGGCATGAAACACAAACTTTAAAGATATCATGTTGATATGAACATAAAGAATATTCAATATAGCTCATATATATCAACAAAAATCTGCCAAGGAAAGAAATTGATGATATACTTACCAAATTATGTATAACACAATTTACCTTTTCTTTCCATAGTAATCAGGATCAAGATCAATTCAAAAAAAATCTGTTAAATTTGATCAATGCTCCCCCTCAATTTGTTGTATTTCGAAATGATCACGATTCTCCATTTCTTTTTATATTTACTTTCTCCCCCTGTCTTCATGACAGTATTTGCGATAATACTTATCGCGGCTTGTGCATGTTCAAAAAAATGCTGTCCATTTATTTCCTTTGTAGAAACAACGACTGCATTATGCTCTTGCTTTTGAAATTTGTGGTAGAAGTTTGTTTTCTTCAATCAAATTTAATCTGCACAAACTTAACAAACTTTCTGCACAAATGCACTTTCAATAATTTGTGAGAATTTTGTTCAATGAGTTGAGCTTTCGAAAATAGTATAAAATCTCCATAATTTTGGATCAAGCTTTCCCAACCTCATATGGAAAGATTTTTTGCCACCTGCAAATCCTTGCAAAATAGATAATAATCTTTGCAAATTATAGAAAATATCACGCACATACCTTCCTTCAATTTGCGGATCAAACTTGCCTGATACAAAATATCTTCTAAGATTATAGCAAGTGAATCCCAAAATACAACAATATCTTTCAAGATTAAAGGGATTTCCCTAAGCATAAATTTCAAAAAGATATTATTGATGCAATATGCAAAAACGAAGTAGAATTTTTATCACGTGCCAAATCAAGTAATAAAAATGTGCAATATCTGACAAGAGATTTTTTTTTAATATAAATCACACGTGAGTCATAAAAATCATCCAGAACCATAAAATTTGTGTATAAATTTGGAAGGCAGGATGATAAAAATGGAATATTTCCTTACCCAAGGTATATATATTTAAAAAATATACCATTGTTTTAGAAAAAGATCTTCCTCAATCATCACTTGAGATATTCTTTTGATTGCTCAATGATTTGCATAGATTTGCAATCATTCTTCTTTTGTAAAATTTCCTGCAGCAAGCTCTTTTTCTTTTGGTATCAATGAATTTGGATCCTTCTTTCACATTAGAGCACAAATAGGAAATCTTCAAATATACTCAAATATTCATTCCAAGCTCGACACAAAAGAGAATTCAAGGGAAAATATCTCGCATGATAATATCTCATAAAATAGAATTTCTCTTTGCAAAATATAACAAAATAAGAAAGCATAAAATCCGATCAAATAATCATGATTATCTCTAAGCAGGATATTAAATTAATCACATGTATCAAATTCCAACTCACAAAACTACCAAAAATATATCACACGATTCTTCCTTCAATATAACTAATTATAGAATATAATTATTATAAAATCTGAATCAACCGAAGCATAAAAAGAACATTATGCACAAACAGATTCTTGCTTCCTTACCTTTATTACCTACAAGAAAACAACTTATCCTTTCTTTGGTACCCAAATGAATTTGGGTCCATTTCGGTTAGAGGAAGCATCAAATTTCCAATTGATTGACTTGGATTTCTTCCAATCAAGTAGACATTGTTGCTTAAAGTGATTATGATCACCACAATTCGAGCAATTAAAATATTGAGATCCAATAGGCTTCACAAATTGCTTACCAAAATGACTTCGATAATGGTGGATCGAAGGTTTGTGCCGCAATCTCTCCTTTACTTTTGGAAAATCATTATTGATCTCACTGTCCTTCTCATAACTGAGACCGGATTTGTTGTAGTATGGCATTTGTATGGAGAGGACATGCTCCAATGTCTTTGAGCCAATAGAAAATTTCTTGCAAATTTTCGGAATTTCTTCCTTATAGGAATCATTTTCCTTTTGCAAAAAATATTTTTCTTCCTTAACAAAAGAATTCTCCTTTTCCAGCTCAACGATCCTTGTCTCATTTGTAGAATTTTTCTCTCTCAATTTAGAGATATTCTTCAACGCTTTCTAATGTTCTGCGCATAACTCTTCAAAAGGATCATCATCATCAAGAATAAGATTTGAACATGTTACCTC